>CM074726.1:166728885-167046075 GCA_037306005.1 Rhinophrynus dorsalis | reverse complement strand
TAACTGCAACTCCCATAGGGAGTGAGCCCAGCGCTACTAGGGAGGCAGACACAGAGAGTGATCAGAGTAACTCAGTCAGTGTGTAGAACACTGCACCGGTACTTCAATTGTATACACCACCTAGATGGAAATAGAGCAGCTTGAGCACAATGCTCAGACTTTGGTCGACAGAAAGCAGAGCCCCGCGGTGCACACCGAGAAACAAGAGCAAGGCTCTGGAAACTGGTGGCCTCACAGGGTCACCTAGAGGCACAGACAATACACGGTAATCACGTGGATGGGAATCCACGGCTGGCAACGGCCACAGCGCGGAAGACAGCCAACTACGGTCAGCAACGGAGCGGGTCCTCAGCCAGGATACAGTCAGCAACGGATCGGGTTCTTCAGCCAGATACAGTTAGCAACGGAGCGGGTTCTCGGCCAGGATACAGTCAGCAATGGAGCGGGTTCTTCAGCCAGATACGGTCAGCAACGGAGCGTGTTCTCAGCTAGGATACAGTCAGTAACGGAGCAGGTTCTTCAGCCAGATATGGTCAGCAATGGAGCAGGTTCTCAGCCAGGATACAGTCAGCAACGGAGCGCAGCAACAGGAATACAGGAACTAAATCGTAGTCAGGCAGGCCAGGTCATACACAAATCAGCATAGGCACAGAACAAACTCAGGAACTTGTACACCACGAAAGGACGCCTAAGGGAGGACATCCCAGGGTATATAAAGGCAAGCACAAGTAGTAGCAATTAAGACCAGCCGATCAGAGAACGTCAGTGATAATAATGTAGCCGTTCAGAATAGGAAAGCACAGGCACCGTGATAAACGGGCACCGTGATAATTAATTACTGCTGAATCTATTATTGTGTTATTGTATTGTAGCTCAATCAATTTATTATTGTGTATTATTTCTATAATTAGTGTATAATAAATGTCTGTATTTTATATAGTAAGTGAGTGATCACTGACATAATTTAATTATATGTTCATATTATCGCCTTGTACAAACTACTTGGGAGGGACTGATTTTATGAATGGTTATTGGTAATTTTTAGTGGTATCTACTCATTCATAACTCAGAAACCCTGACAAGACAGACACTTGGGAGGTATGAACCCCTAATATCTCCTAAAGAGGGACACTCTGGAGGTATGGACCCCAATATCTCCTAAAGAGGGACACTCTGGAGGTATGGACCCCTAATATCTCCTAAAGAGGGACACTTGGGAGGTATAGATCCCTAATATCTCCTAAAGAGGCACACTTGGGAGGTATAGATCCCTAATATCTCCTAAAAAGGTACACTTGGGGGGTATGGGCCCCTAATATCTCCTAAAGAGGGACACTCTGGAGGTATGGACCCCAATATCTCCTAAAGAGGGACACTCTGGAGGTATGGACCCCTAATATCTCCTAAAGAGGCACACTTGGGAGGTATAGATCCCTAATATCTCCTAAAAAGGTACACTTGGGGGGTATGGGCCCCTAATATCTCCTAAAGAGGGACACTTAGGAGGTATGGACCCCAATATCTCCTAAAGAGGTACACTTGGGGCTATGGACCCCTGGTATATCTCCTAAAGAGGGACACTGGAGAGGTGTGGATCCCTGATATCTCCTAAAGAGGGATACTTGGGACATATGGGCCCCTAATATCTCATAAAGAGGGACACATGGGAGGTATGGACCTCTAATATCTCCTAAAGAGTGACACTTGGGAGGTATGGACCCCAATATCTCCTAAAGAGGGACACTTGGAAGGTATAGATCCCTAATATCTCCTAAAAAGGTACACTTGGGGGGTATGGGCCCCTAATATCTCCTAAAGAGGGACACTTAGGAGGTATGGACCCCTAATATCTCCTAAAGAGGCACACTTTGGAGGTATGGACCCCAATATCTCCTAAAGAGGTACACTTGGGGCTATGGACCCCTGATATATCTCCTAAAGAGGGACACTGGAGAGGTGTGGATCCCTGATATCTCCTAAAGAGGGATACTTGGGACATATGGGCCCCTAATATCTCATAAAGAGGGACACATGGGAGGTATGGACCTCTAATAGCTCCTAAAGAGGGACACTTGGGAGGTATGGACCCCTAATATCTCCTAAAGAGGCACACTTGGGAGGTATGGACCCCAATATCTCCTAAAGAGGGACACTTGGAAGGTATAGATCCCTAATATCTCCTAAAAAGGTACACTTGGGGGGGTATGGACCCCTAATATCTCCTAAAGAGTGACACTCTGGAGGTATGGACCCCTAATATCTCCTAAAGAGGCACACTTGGAAGGTATAGATCCCTAATATCTCCTAAAGAGGTACACTTGGGGGTATGGACCCCTGATATATCTCCTAAAGAGGGACACTGGAGAGGTGTGGATCCCTAATATCTCCTAAAGAAGGATAATTGGGACATATGGGCCCCTAATATCTCATAAAGAGGGACACTTGGAAGGTATAGATCCCTAATATCTCCTAAAAAGGTACACTTGGGGAGTATGGACCCCTAATAGCTCCTAAAGAGGGACACTTGGGACGTATGGACCCCTAATAGCTCCTAAAGAGGGACACATGGGAGGTATGGACGCCTAATATCTCCTAAAGAGGGACACTTGGGACGTATGGACCCCTAATATCTCCTAAAGAGGGACACTTCGGAGGTATGTGGAGAGAGCTGCTCAGTGGTAGCTGAAGAGCTACCATTAGCTCATGATCTACTTGTTGGAGACCCCTACCTTAAACTGTGGGGTGTTACTGATCTAAGGAAAGAGTTCACATTATTTAGTAAAATGATATGGGATCTTAAAGGGGCACACTGCAAAAATGACAACCAGCACAAATTCTAAATGTTTTCAAAACAGGCACTTTGGGCAGTATTCACCAGGCTTAACCCTTTGAGCGCCAGTGATGTATCCACTACATTTCTTTGCAATGCATTAGCTACCTCTCTGGCACTCAAAGTGTTAAAGAAGAAGTTAACACCCATCTTACATTACTATGGCAAGAAAATCCTAATGGCCCTTATTAATTTTGCCCTTGTGCCTTTGTTCATCAGGTAAAGTAATTATTCAGTCCTGGATATCATGTCCATGGAGGCAGACATGACAGTTGTTGGTAGTTTATCCACTCTGAAGCAAGCAGAGTGCATTAGTCTACTTGACTCTTTAAAGACCAGAGGGGCGGCAGTGCATTGCTTTTCAAAACGTTGAATACCCCTCTGGTACTAAAGGGTTAATATTACCCTGTGCAGTGGGTGTAGTTTGTGTCCTAAAGTCCTGCTAGCAGCTGTCATGGCTGAGGTAACTGTCATGGCTGAGGTAACTGTCATGGCTGAGGTAACTGTCGTGGCTGAGGTAACTGTCGTGGCTGAGGTAACTGTCATGGCTGAGGTAACTGTCGTGGCTGAGGTAACTGTCGTGGCTGAGGTAAATGTCGTGGCTGAGGTAACTGTCGTGGCTGAGGTAACTGTCGTGGCTGAGGTAACTGTCATGGCTGAGGTAACTGTCGTGGCTGAGGTAACTGTCATGGCTGAGGTAACTGTCGTGGCTGAGGTAAATGTCGTGGCTGAGGTAACTGTCGTGGCTGAGGTAACTGTCGTGGCTGAGGTAACTGTCATGGCTGAGGTAACTGTCGTGGCTGAGGTAACTGTCGTGGCTGAGGTAAATGTCGTGGCTGAGGTAACTGTCGTGGCTGAGGTAACTGTCGTGGCTGAGGTAACTGTCATGGCTGAGGTAACAGTCATGGCTGAGGTAACTGTCGTGGCTGAGGTAACTGTCGTGGCTGAGGTAAATGTCGTGGCTGAGGTAACTGTCGTGGCTGAGGTAACTGTCGTGGCTGAGGTAACTGTCATGGCTGAGGTAACTGTCGTGGCTGAGGTAACTGTCATGGCTGAGGTAACTGTCATGGCTGAATTAAACCTTTTAGATTATTATCAAGGTAAATGATGGGTTATACATGTAAATATGTCATCAAAATAAAATATTAAAGATGAGGTCTTAGTCACATAATCTGTCTATTTTACATTTAGCTTGTCCCCCACCAAGGTACCCCATTATAGGCAAGTCCTAACTAAAAAAGTGGTTTGTTCTATTTGCTGAATATCTCCTACTTTACCCATTTACTAACTTTAATTTGCTCTATCCTTAGAGCTGAATGTCTGTTAGCTTTACTCACTGATGGAGAGAGACTCTGACAGACATTTTATTAGTCATACCTGGGAACTGTGACCTGTGGCGCCGCTGTGGTATTTTCCTTAGTAAATCCAGCATTATTTACAAAACCAACTAATTCGGAGACTCACCGTCAGACGTCCTGACGTAGAGGAATCTGTGCACCTGTGCTGCCCGTCCCTTCCTGTACCTTAAGGTACAATGCACCTTCCCTTTACCAATCATAGTGGAGACCGGGGTGGACACGGATGCCTCTTCAACAAGATTGTCTGAGCTGTCATCTGCAGTGAGTCTCCGAATTAGTTGGATTTGTAAAAAATGCCGGATTTACTAAGGAAAATACTTGAATTTTTTACGCAATATGAAAAATGATTTGGGCGACACTTTAATATACCTGAAAGTTCCGCTTTAAAATTGATTGCACTCCAGCAAAAAAATGTGTTTTTCTATCCTTTGGGTGTGAAAATAGGTCTTTGCTGTCCATTTAAGGCTGGGTTCTAATTATATATTTCTGTTAGAGCTGTTAGTGATAGATAAGACCCAGTAAGTTCCTCAACATCATTTCTTCCTGGGGGTTCTTAGAGACAGCAGCAGATAGGCAAGAAACACAGGCAGAAAGAAGGACAGTCAGACGGAGGAAAGAATAGACACAGAAAGAGAGGGGGAAAGAGAAAATAAATTGATAAAGACCAATAGACAAACACAGAAAAGTGCAGAAAGACTGCAAGAGGGATGATAGAGTCAGGATGAGAAAAAGAGTAAGACATAGACAAAAAAACCTAACAAAAAGTCATAGATAAAAGGACAGACAGTGTGTGACACAGACCAGGGACAGACAGTGTGTGACCCAGACCAGGGACAGATAGAACAAAGGACAGACAGTGTGTGACCCAGACCAGGGACAGATAGAACAAAGGACAGACAGTGTGTGACCCAGACCAGGGACAGATAGAACAAAGGACAGACAGTGTGTGACCCAGACCAGGGACAGACAGAACAAAGGACAGACAGTGTGTGATCCAAGCCAGGGACAGACAGAACAAAGGACAGAGAGTGTGTGACCCAGGCCAGGGACAGACAGAACAAAGGACAGACAGTAAGTGACTCAGGCCAGGGACATACAGTGTGTGACCCAGACCAGGGACAGACAGAACAAAGGACAGACAGTGTGTGACCCAGACCAGGGACAGAAAGAACAAAGGACAGACAGTGTGTGACCCAGGCCAGGGACAGACAGTGTGTGACCCAGACCAGGGACAGACAGAACAAAGGACAGACAGTGTGTGACCCAGACCAGGGACAGACAGAACAAAGGACAGACAGTGTGTGATCCAAGCCAGGGACAGACAGAACAAAGGACAGAGAGTGTGTGACCCAGGCCAGGGACAGACAGAACAAAGGACAGACAGTAAGTGACTCAGGCCAGGGACATACAGTGTGTGACCCAGACCAGGGACAGACAGAACAAAGGACAGACAGTGTGTGACCCAGACCAGGGACAGAAAGAACAAAGGACAGACAGTGTGTGACCCAGGCCAGGGACAGACAGTGTGTGACCCAGACCAGGGACAGACAGAACAAAGGACAGACAGTGTGTGACCCAGACCAGGGACAGACAGAACAAAGGACAGACAGTGTGTGATCCAAGCCAGGGACAGACAGAACAAAGGACAGAGAGTGTGTGACCCAGGCCAGGGACAGACAGAACAAAGGACAGACAGTAAGTGACTCAGGCCAGGGACAGAGTGAACAAAGGACAGACAGCACAAAGGAGTGTGACCCAGGGCAGGGATGGAAAGACAGAAAACCAGAAATGGATGGAAGAAAGGAGAGTGATACAGAGACTTATAGAGAAGAGTGATACAGAGACTTATAGAGAAGAGTGATACAGAGACTTATAGAGGATAGTAATATAGAGACTTACAGATGAGAGTGACATAGACAATGATAGAGGAGAGTAATACAGAGACTGAAAGAGGAGAGTAACATAGACAGTGATAGAGGAGAGTGATATAGAGACTGAAAGAGGAGAGTGATATAGACAGTGATAGAGGAGAGTGATATAGACAGTGATAGAGGAGAGTGATATAGAGATTTATAAATGAGACTTATTGAGGAAAGGAGAAGGAAAGAGAGAGGCAGATAGAGGAGATACAATCAGTTAGACTAAAGGACATGTTGGTCGCAGTGATTTTCATTGTACTTGTTCATTATGGCACTGAAGGTGAGTTATTGCACTAGTGTGTATGTAAGTGTGTATGTATATGTATACGTGTGGGTGTGTGTCTATATATGTGTGTGTGTGTATATTTGTATGTATGTAAGTATGTAAGTGTTTATGTATTTACTGACAGTACAGGATACTGATCTTAGAACAGAAGTAAAGAATCTTTCAGTGTCCAGTCTATATGGTTCCCTTCCTTGCTCAAAATGCTCAGCACAACACACCGTGTGTGTGTGTGTCTGTGTATATGTGTGTGTATATGCTTTTGTGTGTGTGTGTTTACTGATGACAGTTCAGGTTAAAAAAGGGAAAAAAAAATGTGTCCTTGTAATACCCAGTCTATCTGGTTCCCTCCTTTCCTCAAACCTCTCACCACTCCATGCTTGCGAATGCTCTGTAGCTAGGCTGACCAGACCTCACCTTTAAAAAGGGACACATAGGAAATAGGCATATTTCTGAAGTGCACCAAAATCAAAGCAACCCTGTAGTATTCATTTTTCATGTGTGTCCCTTTTTAAAGGTGAGGTCTGGTCAGCCTATCTGTAGCGCCTCCCAGCAGACTACACTGGGGATATTACCACTTGACTCCTTTTTCAGATGACAGTTCTCATACTAGTACCCAGCACTTGGTACAGATGCACTGGGTCATGTGACAGGTTCAGTTGAAAGGATGGATTTCCCATTAGGCAGACAAGGCAACTGTCTGGAGCTCCAGAGTTTGAAGGGGGAAGGGTGCCTCAGCTCTCTGGCCACACCCACATTCTATGTTGTGGGTGTGGCCAGAGCAATCCCATTGTCCCCCGCACCAGACACTTGTGCTTGGCTTATGGTGGCTGGTTTATTTACCAATTTATATAATCATTTGGTCAGTTTATTTACCATTTTGCATACCTATTGACTGGACCCTTGGTTGCTAGTGTGCTCTCCTCTCCAGCATATTGCAGAGCAATGAACTGGAGACGTCTGTAGCATCCAAATGGTTATGAGGATTTTTATGTTTACATGTTGTAGGTAGGCTGTGTTCAGACAGGTGACCGTGGTGATATTATTAACGCTTTGTTAACCCTTTGAGTACCAGAGGGGTACACAACGCACTGCAGAGCAATGAGTTGCGTACCCCTCAGGCACTCAAAGGGTTAAACGCGCACACAGGTAGAGCAGCTTGCTCCAAGTGGGCATTTCTGGGAGCTTTCAAAATGAGGTGACCATGGGTCTCAGGGTGAGAGAGTCCATTGTTTACTGCTATACAATTTACACCAATGCGCTGCTTGTTTAACCCTTTGAGTGCCAGAGGGATACGCAATGCATTGCTTTTTAATGCATTGCGTACCCCTCTGGCACTCAAAGGGTTAAAGCGGAACTTTCACTTTGTAGAATGTCTCCCTGCAATAATTAAGTATATGACGACTAGCTGCATAATACGTCTATTACCTCTCAGAAGTGCAGATTCTAAAGAAATCCATAAAGGGATAGTAATACTTAAAGGGATAGTAGTGTTTCATAATAAAAGCAGCTCTAATTAATCATCATAGTATTTGGACTTTGGAGAGTGTTATTTCATTTCTGTCAGAGTTGTAGTTCAAGAGTAATTCAATGACAAAGGATCCCCCTCCCGCCCCTTTTACTGATGTAACACTGCTCAGCCAGATCAGAAGGGAGGTGCCCAGGTAGACTGCAGAGAGGGACAATCTTCAATTAAGATAAGGGAAAAACCTGAAAAGCTTGTCAAGGGGGGCAAGGCTTTCATTGTTCTCATAGGAAGAAGATTGTCCACTGCTGTTATCTGTCTGGTCTATGGACTGCATTCCACATGTGAGAAGAGATGGCTTACACTAGGTAAAAGGGGCGGGAGGGGAAACTTTGCTTGTGAATATCTCTCAAACCATAAAGGTTTAAGAGATAAGACTTATATCGTTCTTCATGTTTTTTTAATGCCTACAAAAGGGGCGGGAGGGGGAAACTTTATCATTCAATTACTCTTGAACTACAGCTCTGACAGAATTGAAATAACACTCTCCATAGCCCAAATACTATGAAGATTAATTTTTTGTGAAACATTACTATCCCTTTAACATCTGTATTAGTGACATTTCCACCAGAAAGGCAGCGGTAGAAGTCCTACAGGTCTTGTGAGTGTACAAGAAGTGACATCTCACAATTGTATCGTGTTAAAGGTTCCCTTTAGGAGGCACACTCCCTCTTTGAGACCCAAGTCCCTCTGTCCCTCTTTCTCACCCTGGTGTCCCTGTGTTTAGGAGATCAGACTGTGTGGTGTGTATAGAAGTGTATCACCCTGGTGTCCCTGTGTTTAGGAGATCAGACTGTGTGGTGTGTATATGAGTGTATCACCCTGGTGTCCCTGTGTTTAGGAGATCAGACTGTGTGGTGTGTGTATATAAATGTATCACCCTGTTGTCCCTGTGTTTAGGAGATCAGACTGTGTTGTGTGTATAGAAGTGTATCACCCTGGTGTCCCTGTGTTTAGGAGATGAGACTGTGTGGTGTGTATTTAAGTGTATCACCCTGGTGTCCCTGTGTTTAGGAGATCAGACTGTGCGGTATGTATAGAAGTGTATCACCCTGGTGTCTCTGTGTTTAGGATAGGGTTGCCACATTTTCTTCAAGAAAATACCAGCCAAGGCATTCCCTCCATAGACTTAACATTGGAAAGAAGCCAATTTTTTACTGGCCTGCCGGTAAAATACCGGCTGGGTGGCAAACCTAGTTTAGGAGATCAGACTGTGCTGTGTGTATAGAAGTGTATCCCCCTGGTGTCCCTGCGTTTAAGAGATCAGACTGTGCCGTGTGTATAGAAGTGTAGCACCCTGGTGTCCCTGTGTTTAGGAGATCAGACTGTACGGTGTGTGTATATAAATGTATCACCCTAGTGTCCCTGTGTTTAGGAGATCAGACTGTGTTGTGTGTATAGAAGTGTATCACCCTGGTGTCCCTGTGTTTAGGAGATGATACTGTGTGGTGTGTATATAAGTGTATCACCCTGGTGTCCCTGTGTTTAGGAGAGCAGACTGTGCGGTGTGTATAGAAGTGTATCACCCTGGTGTCCCTGTGTTTAGGAGATCAGACTGTGCGGTAGAAGTCCTGCAGGTCTTGTGAGTGTACAAGAAGTGACATCTCACAATTGTATCGTGTTAAAGGTTCCCTTTAGGAGGCACACTCCCTCTTTGAGACCCAAGTCCCTCGTCCCTCTTTCTCACCCTGGTGTCCCTGTGTTTAGGAGAGCAGACTGTGCGGTGTGTATAGAAGTGTATCACCCTGGTGTCCCTGTGTTTAGGAGATCAGACTGTGCGGTATGTATAGAAGTGTATCACCCTGGTGTCTCTGTGTTTAGGATAGGGTTGCCACCTTTTCTTCAAGAAAATACCAGCCAAGGCATTCCCTCCATAGACTTAACATTGGAAAGAAGCCAATTTTTTACTGGCCTGCCGGTAAAATACCGGCTGGGTGGCAACCGTAGTTTAGGAGATCAGACTGTGCGGTGTGTATATAAGTGTATCCCCCTGGTGTCCCTGCGTTTAGGAGATCAGACTGTGCGGTGTGTATAGAAGTGTATCACCCTGGTGTCCCTGTGTTTAGGAGATCAGACTGTACGGTGTGTATAGAAGTGTATCACCCCGGTGTCCCTGTGTTTAGGAGATCAAACTGTGCGGTGTGTATATAAGTGTATCACCCCGGTGTCCCTGTGTTTAGGAGATCAGACTGTGTGGTGTGTGTATATAAATGTATCACCCCGATGTCCTTGTGTTTAGGAGATCAGACTGTGTGGTGTGTATAGAAGTGTATCACCCCGATGTCTCTGTGTTTAGGAGATCAGACTGTGTGGTGTGTATAGAAGTGTATCACCCCGGTGTCCCTGTGTTTAGGAGATCAGACTGTGATGTGTATATAAATGTATCACCCCGATGTCCTTGCGTTTAGGAGATCAGACTGTGTGGTGTGTGTATATAAATGTATCACCCTGGTGTCCCTGTGTTTGGGAGATAAGACTGTGTGGTGTGTATATAAGTGTATCACCCTGGTGTCCCTATGTTTAGGAGATCAGACTGTGTGGTGTAAATATAAATGTATCACATTGTGCCACAGCACTAAAACTCACATTATTGTTTGTTTAAAGTGATAATAACATGTAAGATGTAAAAAAAAACGTATTGTAAGGTTTACGTTTCTGAGTAAAACAGGGGCACTCGCATTGCTAAGAGGTGTTTTATTCAAAAGTTACCACAGCTCAAACTTGAATTGCTTAGGAGCAGTATCTCAATGGCCTGAATTTGTACAGTGGCGCTGTTGCTACACCATCCTATGGAAAGCTCTGGTCAGTTGTCCATAAACCTCCACTGGATGGTGTAGCAACAGCGCCACTGTACAATTTCAGGCCATTGAGATATTGCACATATAAAAAGTCAAGTTTGAGCTGCAATAACTTTTAAATAAAACACCTCTCAGCAGTGGGAATACCATGTTTTACTCAGGAGGATAAACACTGCACTAGATATAGTTTTACATTTTAAGTGTTACAGCCCCTTAAAACTTCAGTAAACTTGTTCATAAATTAGTATGGGTAGATAAAATACTTTGGTCTTGATCTTAATCTTTAATTTAGTTACATAAAGAAGTGTCATGAAAAAAACCTAAAAATTCTCAGTAATAGCGAACTTACCTGGGAACTTTGACTTCTTGAGTCCCTTGAAGAAGCTTCTGTGGTGCCCCTATCCTATATTATAATTTGCTAAGGATGTTTGTCAGAAGTCGCCATGCGCAGTAGAGATGGCTGCGCGCTCTGTAGTCATATGCAGTACAGGCTGCCCGCGTCGCAGCTGATACGGAGTGGGGCGCTCCGAAATTCAGACTGGAGTCCTCTCTGCTCACCTTCCTGGGACTGCTTGTCTGAATTCGGAGCACCCCACTCCGTATCAGCCGCGACACATTCGAGCAGTCCATACTGAGCATGACTGCAGCACCGCCAGCGTAAGCCCGTGTACACAGGCTTTAAAACTAGTGAGATATAAATTACGAGATATGTGTCACAAATAATGCAGAGTATAATCGTGGCATTTTATGCTAATTCGTCTCGGTGCTATTAGTGAACCTATGCAGAACACACACAAGAATTTCCAATAGAACAGCGAGCTTTAAGCTGACCTGTAAAATAACTAATAAGCATACTTTTCAGCTAATTTGCATAAAGTGCCACACTGCCACCAAATCAAAAAGGTTAAGACTAGTATTACAGTCTCCAACAGCTGAAGTTATAAGATTGACTCCTCCTAGACTAATGTAATGTAATTTGTCTTTCACTCCCCCTCTCTCCTTTCTCTTCCTTTTCTTTCCTCTCTGCCCAATTCTCTCTTGTCCCTTCACCCGATGGCCACCCTTTCATACCATATCGATATCTATAGGCTGCTCTTCTTTCCCCTCCCTGTCCCTTTCTCTGGTCTCAACTCCACTTATGACTGGCAGTGCCCTCTTGTGTCGTCTCTGTGTGGAGCAGAAAACTCAGCACAATTATACATTCAAGTGGATATTATACCCAGGAAACCTGCGTGGGCGTAGGGAGGGTGAGCGGAGTGCTCTCTATCCTTTGGATCCCACAAAAAAGAAAAACCATGGCTTATGGAGATGTGAAGTTGAAGAATTCCTGAATATAAGTGCTGAATATTACCTGGGTACCCCCACACCCACCTCTCCAACAGAGAAGAAGAGCACAAGTATGTGACATGTGGGAAATGAGTCTGTCTGCTCCTGTCACCTACTGCTGGGTCAGACAGACAGAAGGAGTTAAGTCTGTTCCTACCTCTGCAGTGACACAGACAGAAGACACTATTAGTCTTTCCCTTCCTCTGCAGTGACACAGACAGAAGACACTATTAGTCTCTCCCTTCCACTGCAGTGACACAGACAGAAGACACTATTAGTCTTTCCCTTCCACTGCAGTGACACAGACAGAAGACACTATTAGTCTCTCCCTTCCACTGCAGTGACACAGACAGAAGACACTATTAGTCTATCCCTTCCACTGCAGTGACACAGACAGAAGACACTATTAGTCTCTCCCTTCCACTGCAGTGACACAGACAGAAGACACTATTAGTCTATCCCTTCCACTGCAGTGACACAGACAGAAGACACTATTAGTCTGTTCCTTCCACTGCAGTGACACAGACAGAAGACACTATTAGTCTTTCCCTTCCACTGCAGTGACACAGACAGAAGACACTATTAGTCTCTCCCTTCCACTGCAGTGACACAGACAGAAGACACTATTAGTCTATCCCTTCCACTGCAGTGACACAGACAGAAGACACTATTAGTCTGTTCCTTCCACTGCAGTGACACAGACAGAAGACACTATTAGTCTCTCCCTTCCACTGCAGTGACACAGACAGAAGACACTATTAGTCTATCCCTTCCACTGCAGTGACACAGACAGAAGACACTATTAGTCTATCCCTTCCACTGCAGTGACACAGACAGAAGACATTATTAGTCTATCCCTTCCACTGCAGTGACGCAGACAGAAGACATTATTAGTCCGTCCCTTCCCCTGGACGGTGACAGTGACACAGATAGATGGAGAAGATCTAAGTCCAAGTTTAAGGGGAGATATTAGTGAGGAAATTGGCCCTAATGTGGAGTCCTTATGGGTAGAAACTGAAGCTAACTTTGGCATAAAAGGTAGAAAAAGGTGTTGGTGGATATATGCTACAAACCACCAAATATTGATGAGACTGCTGAGGCCCAGCTGGGATTGCAAATGAGAAAAGATGTGCATCTTGGGCAAATTATGGGAGATTTTAACTATCCAGTTATAAACTGGAGACATGAGAACTGTCAGAGTGCTAAGGGAAGCAGGTTTATGCTTAGGAAGAGCTACATGATACAAATGGAGGAACTGCCAACAAGAAATAGCAATGTATTGGACATAGTGATAAAAAATATGATATAAATGGTGTCCAATATTAAAGTAAGGGACCATTTGGGAAACAGTGATCACAACATGGTTTCATTTGAGATCAGTTTGAAAAAGCAAAACTGTACAGGTTCAACCAAAACTCTTAATTATACAAGGCTAACATAAAAATGTTAACAGCATCAATGCAACACATAGGCTGGGATACATTATTTAAAGGTAAAAATGATGAGGGAAAATTGTCAGACTTTAAAATTAGGTTGCAGAAATATATTCAACAGTATATACCATTGGGGAATAAATGTAAAAGAAGTAGATCACAACCAGTATGGTTAAATGCAAATGTAAAAAAAGAAATGGCAAGGAATAAAAGCATTAAAACTATTTACTGTTTATGTCTGAAGGAACAGAAAATTATTTCTTGAGATACAGGGAGTGAAACAAAGATTGCAAACAAAAACAAAAAAACAAAAAGCAAGGGAGAGCAAGAGTAATCCAAAAGAGATTTTCAAATATATAAATAACAAAAAACTTAAGTGGGACTGCACTGAACCTTTCAAAAATAATATGGGGGAGTTGATTAGGGAGGCTGAGGAAAAGGCTGATATTCGGAACACTTTCCTTTCATACGTGTATATATACTAGGGAACAAGAAATGGTAGAAGAGCCTCAACAGCTAACTCAGAGCAGTGTTAGCAAGACCACTCTTTTTACTCTTTAAATAATTTCTCTCCACAGGCTCAGTGCCAAAAGACGGATGTAAATCCAATGTAGTGTCTTTATTTAAGAAGGGAACTAAAACAGGACCTGGGAATTATATACCTGTGAGTTTGACCTCTGTAGTGGGAACATTGCTAGAAGGGATATTAAGGGATTATATTCAGGATTAATCTGCTGAAAATAAGATTATTAGCAGGAATCAACATGGTTTTATGAGGAATGGATCTTACCAAACTAATCTTTTGAGCTTCTTTGAAGAAGTAAGTAGCGACCTAGTTAATGGTAAAGAAGTAGATGTAGTATATCTAGATTTTGCAAAGGCATTTGATACAGTTCAACATAGGAGGATGGTGTATAAAATAAGGAAATTCAGGCTAGGGGATAACCTTTTCAACTGGATAGAACACTGGTAGAAGGATAGGATACAGTGTGTTGTTGTAAATGGAAAAGTCTGCAATACAGTTAAAGGTGAGAGTGAAGTACTTCGAGGTTCAGTACTTGGTCCACTGCTTTTTAACATGCTTATAAATGACCTGGAAATAGGTACAGAAAGCAAAGTATCAATATTTGCAGATGTTACTAAATTGTGTAGGGTGATAAATTCAGAACATGATGTTTGTTCTCTACAGAGGGATTTGCATAAAATGGCAGACTGGGCAAACAAATGGAATATGAAGTTTAATGTGGGAAAGTATAAAGCTATGAAAAAGGAAGAAAATATTCCAATGCTACTTAAGAACTTAAAAGAATAATTTTAGGGGACTCGTTGCTAGAGAAAGATCCGGGAATCCTTGTAATCTACAAATTTGGAAGCAGTGACCAGTGTCAAACTGCAGTAGCAAAAGTAAACAAAATCCTGTCTTGCATAAAACGGGGTATTGGAGCAAGAGTGGAGAACATCATTTTGCCATTGTACAAATCATTGGTAAGACCTCACCTCAAATATGCAGTTCAGTTTTGGGCATCAGATCTGAAAAAGGATGTTCTAGAACTCCAGAGAGTACAACGAAGAGCAACAAAATTAAAGAGGAACTACCACCCAAAAAGTATATTGGTACACATAATTGCACATCTGGCGACTAGCTGCTCAGTAGCGCTAGTCGCCAGAATTCTTACCGGATTAAAGAGAAATCGCTGTTCTTCATGGACTGACAGCAAGACGGAGCGTGGACATCTTGCCATAGTGACGTCCGCACGCCTGCACTGGCAGTCCCTATTGAAGCCGGCCGGGTCCTAGCAATGCCTCCTAGACTCGGCTGAAACTGACAGCGCAGGCGCGTGGACATCACTATGGCAAGATGTCTGTGCTCCGTCCTGCTGTCAGTCCATAAAGAATAGAGATTTCTATTAAATCTGGTAAGAATTCTGGTGACTAGCGCTATTGAGCAGCTAGTCGCCAGCTGTGCAATTATGTGTACCAATATACTTTTTGGGTGGTAGTTGCACTTTAACTAAGGGAATGGAGGACTTGACATATGAAGAATGTCTAGACAAACTTGGTTGATTTACTTTAGAGAAAAGACGACTAAGTGGAGATATTATCACAGTGTACAAGTATGTGAGAGGTCAATACAAGGATCTCTCTGGTGAGCTTTTCATTCTAAGGCCTGATCAGATGACTAGGGGACACCCTGTACAATTAGAGGAAAGGAAGTATCAACTACAGCATAAATTCTATTCCTGCAGGTGACACAGACAGAAAGAACTATGAGTCTGTCCCTCCTCCTGCAGGGTGACACAGTGACACAGACAGAAGGAGATATGAGTCTGTCCCTCCTCCTGCAGGGTGACACAGTGACACAGACAGAAGGAGATATGAGTCTGTCCCTCCTCCTGCAGGGTGATACAGTGACACAGACAGAAGGAGATATGAGTCTGTCCCTCCTCCTGCAGGGTGACACACTGACACAGACAGAAGGAGATATGAGTCTGTCCCTCCTCCTGCAGGGTGACACAGACAGAAAGAACTATGAGTCTGTCCCTTCTCCTGCAGAGTGACACAGACAGAAAGAACTATGAGTCTGTCTCTCCTCCTGCAGGGTGACACACTGACATAGACAGAAAGAACTATTGGCGCGATGCAGGAAACGTGCACACTCGCTATTTCCCGTGTGAAAACCACTAGGGAATACATTTGCACATGATTTTGTTGAATTACGCATGAAAATTCAAGATTAGCGAACGGATGCATATATTTTTTTTGTGGGCGTGGCTAAGATTAACGAATCTGTGTGAGTGGAATAGCGAATGCTCCTAATGCATGAACTGCTATTGCGAATGCATTTATACGTCTGTGTACTGTTGTCGTAAAATGGAATTTTTCATGCACAATTCAAGAAGTGTTCGGTATTTAGCTTCCTGGATTAGAACA
This sequence comes from Rhinophrynus dorsalis, assembly GCA_037306005.1. Lineage (NCBI taxonomy): Eukaryota > Metazoa > Chordata > Amphibia > Anura > Rhinophrynidae > Rhinophrynus > Rhinophrynus dorsalis. The sequence goes on along the minus strand of CM074726.1, from coordinate 167,029,672 downwards.
TGCACAAAATCTATCTGCGCACAAAAATGCCTTTATCAGATGCAAACGTTTCTTGCATCGCGCCATATGAGTCTGTCCCTCCTCCTGCAGGGTGACACAGTGACACAGACAGAAAGAACTATGAGTCTGTCCGTCTTCATGCAGGGTGACACAGTGACACAGACAGAAGGAGATATGAGTCTGTCCCTTCTTCTGCAGGGTGACACAGTGACACAGACAGAAGGAGATATGAGTCTGTCCCTCCCCCTGCAGGGTGATATAGTGACACAGACAGAAGGAGATATGAGTCTGTCCCTCCTCCTGCAGGGTGACACAGTGACACCGACAGAAGGAGATGTGAGTCTGTCCCTCCCCCTGCAGGGTGACACAGTGACACAGACAGAAGGAGATATGAGTCTGTCCCTTCTTCTGCAGGGTGACACAGTGACACAGACAGAAGGAGCTATGAGTCTGTCCCTCCTCCTGCAGGATGACACAGTGACACAGACAGAAGGAGATATGAGTCTGTCCCTTCTCCTGCAGGGTGACACAGTGACACAGACAGAAGGAGCTATAAGTCTGTCCCTCCTCCTGCAGGGTGACACAGTGACACAGACAGAAGGAGATATGAGTCTGTCCCTCCTCCTGCAGGGTAACACAGTGACGCAGACAGAAGGAGCTATAAGTCTGTCCCTCCTCCTGCAGGGTGACACAGTGACACAGACAGAAGGAGATATGAGTCTGTCCCTCCTCCTGCAGGGTGACACAGTGACACAGACAGAAGGAGATATGAGTCTGTCCCTCCTCCTGCAGGGTGTCACAGTGACACAGACAGAAGGAGATATGAGTCTGTCCCTCCTCCTGCAGGGTGTCACAGTGACACAGACAGAAGGAGATATGAGTCTGTCCCTCCCCCTGCAGGGTGATATAGTGACACAGACAGAAGGAGATATGAGTCTGTCCCTCCTCCTGCAGGGTGACACAGTGACACCGACAGAAGGAGATATGAGTCTGTCCCTCCTCCTGCAGGGTGACACAGTGACACAGACAGAAGGAGATGTGAGTCTGTCCCTCCTCCTGCAGGGTGACACAGTGACACAGACAGAAGGAGGTATGAGTCTGTCCCTCCCCCTGCAGGGTGACACAGTGACACAGACAGAAGGAGCTATGAGTCTGTCCCTCCTCCTGCAGGGTGACACAGTGACACAGACAGAAGGAGCTATGAGTCTGTCCCTCCTCCTGCAGGGTGACACAGTGACACAGACAGAAGGAGCTATGAGTCTGTCCCTCCTCCTGCAGGGTGTCACAGTGACACAGACAGAAGGAGATATGAGTCTGTCCCTCCTCCTGCAGGGTGACACAGTGACACAGACAGAAGGAGGTATGAGTCTGTCCCTCCCCCTGCAGGGTGACACAGTGACACAGACAGAAGGAGATATGAGTCTGTCCCTCCTCCTGCAGGGTGTCACAGTGACACAGACAGAAGGAGATATGAGTCTGTCCCTCCTCCTGCAGGGTGACACAGTGACACAGACAGAAGGAGATATGAGTCTGTCCCTCCTCCTGCAGGGTGACACAGTGACACAGACAGAAGGAGATATAAGTCTGTCCCTCCTCCTGCAGGGTGACACAGACAGAAGGAGCTATGAGTCTGTCCCTCCTCCTGCAGGGTGACAGAGTGACACAGACAGAAGGCGATATGAGTCTGTCCCTCCTCCTGCAGGGTGACACAGTGACACAGACAGAAGGAGATATGAGTCTGTCCCTCCTCCTGCAGGGTGACAATGACACAGACCGAAGGAGTGATGAGTCTGTCCCTCCTCCTGCAGGGTGACAATGACACAGACCGAAGGAGTGATGAGTCTGTCACTCTCACTGTAGGGTGACACATAGACATTGATATTCTGTATTTTTATTTACAGATACTGAAGACATTTTGGTTCTAATTAATAGAAGTCCAATGAAAATAATTCTGGCGGTTTTCCTTGGGGTTGTGTTAAGCTTCACTCTGATTACAATAATCATTGTAATATCAGGTTGTCAGTTGAATGGCCAGTGCAGGTAAGTACATTTCTTACCAGCCAATGCAGTGGCCTTACCGCATTGCAGCTTTGCTTTGTCACACCCCAGTCACACCTTTTTATCTCACACTGGTGCCATTTGTATCCCCCTTCCACTTTTACTCACACATATTTCAATCTTTCATCATTCTTCAAATACCAATAACATATCAAAATTCCTTCCTTCAAGACATCCCTTCCTCTTTCTTATCCCAGTAACCTCTCAAGCCATCTCCCTTTCCACACATACCTTGGCTTCTCAGTTCTCTTTCATCTATTAGACCTTTGTATAATAACTCTCATCCATCACCTACACTCCAGAAACATTTCTCAAACCTCCTCTCACACTCTCATTGCATCTCAATCCTTCCTCTCTCTCACTTTTAAACAAAAAAACAAAGACTGACCAGATAACTGGCCTGTCACCCTTTTCCTTCTCCGTTGCTCCCTGGGAGGCGTTCCCGTATCTGACCTTGTAGCAATGATTCCCTAAATTTACTAGACATGATTATCTCATTTATAAAAATACAACACTGATGTCTTGATGTGTGTGCAGATCATTGTATGAGAGTGGGCATATAGTATGTCTATGCTAATGATATGTAGGCATCAATGATGCAATACTCTTACGTATTATCTGTTCTGTACTGTATTCTCTCTTTATAGAAAATCTTCTGCTACTCATCACCGAGATAAAGGTAATTCAATATAATGTGTTTTCAGATCCATAGAGCTAAAAAATATTACTCACTGTCCTCCCCATGTGGCTCTGCACTCTGTATCACTGTAATAGTGAGGAGCTGTATAAATACAATGTATTACTGAGGATCCCACCCAGAGGAGTTGTACTCTGTATCACTGTAATAGAGAGGAGATGTATAAATACAATGTATTACTGAGGATCCCACCCCAGAGGAGCTGCACTCTGTATCACTGTAATAGAGAGGAGCTGTATAAATACAATGTATTACTGAGGATCCCACCACAGAGGAACTGCACTCTGTATCACTGTAATAGAGAGGAGCTGTATAAATACAATGTATTACTGAGGATCCCGCCCCAGAGGAACTGCACTCTGTATCACTGTAATAGAGAGGAGCTGTATAAATACAATGTATTACTGAAGATCCCGCCCCAGAGGAGTTGTACTCTGTATCACTGTAATAGAGAGGAGCTGTATAAATACAATGTATTACTGCGGATCCCGCCCCAGAGGAGCTGTACTCTGTATCGCTGTAATAGAGAGGAGCTGTATAAATACAATGTATTACTGAGGATCCCACCCCAGAGGAGCTGTACTATGTATCACTGTAATAGAGAGGAGCTGTATAAATACAATGTATTACTGAGGATCCCGCCCCAGAGGAACTGCACTCTGTATCAGTGTAATAGAGAGGAGCTGTATAAATACAATGTATTACTGAGGATCCCACCCCAGAGGAGCTGTACTATGTATCACTGTAATAGAGAGGAGCTGTATAAATACAATGTATTACTGAGGATCCCGCCCCAGAGGAACTGCACTCTGTATCAGTGTAATAGAGAGGAGCTGTATAAATACAATGTATTACTGAGGATCCCGCCCCAGAGGAGCTGTACTCTGTATCGCTGTAATAGAGAGGAGCTGTATAAATACAATGTATTACTGAGGATCCCACCCCAGAGGAGCTGCACTTTGTATCACTGTAATAGAGAGGAGCTGTATAAATACAATGTATTACTGAGGATCCCGCCCCAGAGGAACTGTACTCTGTATAACTGTAATAGAGAGGAGCTGTATAAATACAATATATTACTGAGGATCCCGCCCCAGAGGAACTGCACTCTGTATCACTGTAATAGAGAGGAGCTGTATAAATACAATGTATTACTGAGGATCCCGCCCCAGAGGAACTGCACTCTGTATCACTGTAATAGAGAGGAGCTGTATAAATACAATGTATTACTCAAGATCCCGCCCCAGAGGAACTGCACTCTGTATCACTGTAATAGAGAGGAGCTGTATAAATGCAATGTATTACTGAGGATCCTATCCCCAGAGGAGTCTGAACTCAATAAAAATACATTGTATTACTATGAATTTCACCCTAAGAGCTGTATAAATACAGTGTATTACTGAGACTCCCGCTGGAAAGGAGCTGTATAAATACAGTGTATTACTAAGGATCCCACCCCAGAGGAGCTGTACTCTGTATCACTGTAATATAGAGGAGATGTATAAATACAATGTATTACTGAGGATCCCGCCCCAGAGGAGTCTGTACTCTGTATCACAGTAATAGAGAGGAGCTGTATAAATACAATGTATTACTGAGGATCCCACCCCAGAGGAGCTGCACTCTGTATCACAGTAATAGAGAGGTGCTGTATAAATACAATGTATTACTGAGGATCCCACCCCAGAGGAGCTGCACTCTGTATCACTGTAATAGAGAGGAGCTGTATAAATACAATGTATTACTGAGGATCCCACCCCAGAGGAGCTGTACTCTGTATAACTGTAATAGAGAGGAGCTGTATAAATACAATGTATTACTGAGGATCCCACCCCAGAGGAACTGCACTCTGTATCACTGTAATAGAGAGGAGCTGTATAAATACAATGTATTACTGAGGATCCCACCCCAGAGGAGCTGCACTCTGTATCACTATAATAGAGAGGAAATGTATAAATACAATGTATTACTGAGGATCCCACCCCCAGAGGAGTCTGAACTCTTATATAAATACATTGTATTACTATGAATTTTACCCCAAGAGCTGTATAAATACAGTATAATACTGAGATCCATGAAAGAGTTAACATGCATGGTTTAAATGGCAAAAAATGTTAAGTATATATTTGTCTTTTTTATTTCAGGAAAACAGGGATCAGAGAACGGTCCCCTCACCCAGAATTTATGTGCTGAACGCCCTAATCCAGATACTGAGCGGGTAATGAATGCACTCTATTGTAACGTTGCACTCTATTGTAACGTTTGTATAATTAGACGCTTACCCTTTCCATTTACAAAATACCACACACTCAATAAAAAAAGGTTTATATCTAAACAAGAGAGTGAGACAGAGACGTTGGGCTGCATTCAGGAAGCTTAACCCTTTGAGTGCCAGAGGAGTACGCAACCCATTTCAAAGCAATGGGTTGCATACCCCTCTGGCACTCAAATGGTTAAGTGGAGCAAACCGACTGCCACACAGGGGACAAAAACATTGCCAATGTTCCCGATTTAAGTTGGCCTTTTAACCTTGTGAATACTGGAGAAGTCTACAGTGTGTTAAAAAACATAAAACTCCAGGTAAATCAATGAAAATGTGTATTGTTCCTCTTTAGTGCAATTGATTTGGTCCATAATTGTTCTGGTTCTTACTAAATCATACTCAGACTATGACGGCAAATAAAAAACAGCCGGCCCATCTGCTCTGCCCATCTTCCTGTCTGGTTCAAGGAGCAGTTAATTTCTTTTTCTGAAAAATAAATTAAAACAAAAATCTGTGTTCTAGGGCGTTTCACGAGGAGTAAAACAAGGCTATTCCCCCCAGCTGGGAGATTTTTTTCATCCAAATGTTACAGCGTTAACCCATTGAGTGCCAGAGGGGTTCACAACGCACTGCAGAGCAATGAGCTGCGTTCCGCTCTGGAACTCAAAGGATTAAAACTTTAGTTTATACGAAATTGTAATTTTCTGTTGTGGTCAGCAGGTGGAACTGTTGCCTTCACTTACTATGGAAAGCCATAGTCAATGACTCAAACCTTCCCATAAGGTACATTATAAAATTAAAATGGAGCTTCTGGACACCATTTGGAGCTGTTCCTAACAATCTGATTAAAATAAAATTGACAGATGAAATAACTTGTGTATGAAACATCCTCCAACAGTGGAAGGAACCTTATTTCACGTAACAGAAAAGCCTGCTAAAATATTGTTTTATAAAATGATTACTGCGCCTTTAACCCTTTGCATACCAGAGGGCTATCCGTGCTTTGCTAAGCAGTGCTTTTGGATAACCTTCCAGCACTCAAAAGGTTAAAACCTCGCTCTTATTTGGCCAAATAAAAATGACTGTATATGAGTATTTAAATAGCCCTAACTCTTCCAATGTAAATAAGCTTTTTATTAAATTTCCTCCAAATTTTTCCCATATATGTTAATTAAGCTCTGTGCAGCCTGAGAAAGCTCAGATGTAGCGATGAATTATTAACCTTTTGAGTGCCTGAGTGGTATGCAATGCATTGCTCTGCAATGTGTTGTGTACCCCTCTGGCACTCAAAGGGTTAATAACACCTAAATTAGGCATCTCCTGGACTTGGTGCGTAACCATTTCTGAATGAGATTTAAAAACCTGCAAATTCTCTAGGTGCCAAGTCTGCCGTGCCAGTTTGCAGGAATGGCAATGATCTTTACAGAAGAAACATATGCTGTACTAAGCCATATTCAGTAAGATAAGCAGGAGCAATTCTGGTGCAAACAGAGTGCACACAAGGGTCAAATTGACATTCCCAAACTGACCTTTGATTGCAATGCATTGCATACCTCTCCAACACTCAGAGTAATAAAGGGATAATAATGTTTCACAAAAACAGCATCTCCTATTAACCTTCATAGTATTTGGCCCATGGAGAGTGTTATTTCAATACTGTCAGAGTTGTAGTACAAGAGTAATTGAATGATAAAGTATCCCCCTCCGGCCCCTTTTACCTAGTGTAAGTCTTCTCCCCTCAGATGTGGAATCTGGTCTCTTGAACGGACAGGTCACAGCGAGGTACAATCTTCTTACTGTGATCATAAGGAAAACACTGCCCCCCTTGACAGGTTTTTCGGGTTTTCCCTTATGCTCACTGAAGATTGTCCCTCTCTGTGATCTATACGGACAGTCTTGCTGCTCTGAGATGAGCAGTGTTACATCATTAAGAAAAATGACTCCTCCTGTAAAATAATTGTGTTTATAGGCATAATAATTTAGTTCTTGTTTTCATTCACAGGCGGACAACGTGTCTTATGTGGAATTAGATCTGTTTCCAAAGTCCCCATCTGGACGTCCCATGAATCCTCGTTCTACCGTATATGCGTCTATTGTGTGAATAAAAGGAAACACATTTTGAGAAATCTGCATTTGCACGTTTCCAACAAAAAACAAAACAAGATCACCCCCCACCAGCTGGCTGTTGCATTTAAAAGTTGTTACAGAGCAATCTTACATTTTGTCACTTATAATACTGTACATGACCAAGGGGCATTGGTGCTATTCAGTCTTCATAAACAGCAATGGCGCAACTATAAAACAGACACGGCTGCAAAAATATTGCAGTCACTCTCAAAAGTGAAGGTTTTAGCTAAAATAAATGCGGACTAAACCATTCCTCAGGATTTGAATGACCCTTGTTTTACTTCAAAGGAAAAGGCGTACAGTATAACACGTTTTCATAATAAGTATCACTTTTATATACGTAACGTAAATTAGGATGAAAAAAAAACAAGTTCAACCTTTGCCTCATAACCTAAAGAAATGAGAATTATATAGCTTTCCTGCTGCCAAATAAATTACTTTATCTGGACTTCCTGTTTTGCCTACCAATACAGAGTATAACCCTGTATGTTCCCTTTTGAAAGAAATGTATCTAATCTTCTCTTAAAATACACATTGCATCTGCTATAACCATATCCTTGGAATTACAAAATTTAAAAAGCCCTTCCTCTGCTGAAGTCGAAACCTCCTTTCCTCTAAATCTCAAGGGGTGTCCCCTGGTCACCTGATCAGGCCTTGGAATAAATAGCTCAATGCAGATATCCTTGTATTGACCTCTCATATACTTGTACAATGTGATAAGGTCTCCTTTTAGTCATCTTTTCTCTAGAGTAAATAAACCAAGTTTGTCTAGTCGTTTCTCATACGTCAAGTCCTCGATTCCCCTAATTATTTTTGTTGAGCGTCGCTGTGCCCTCTCTGGTTTTGGAATATCTATTTACAGAACGGATACCCAAAACTGCACTGTAATTTCTAGGTGAGGTTTTAGCAACGATTTGTACAATGGCAAAATCATTGGTACTTTGAATAGGACTTTTATAATATGCACAGTCAAGTATTATAAAACATACATGCACTTGTTAATTCTTGTCTATGCTGTTTGTGCCTGTTCAAGAAAAATATGTGAATTATGGAAAACCTGTTTCAGACTGGGCTCATCTGACAGGCTGTAATATTTTACATGCTTAAACTGGATCTGTAGCTTACCTCTCAATAAGGTATTCATTCTAAGTGCCAATAGTTTTGTTTTCTTTATTTAATAAGGGTAATGGTTTTAGAGATTTTTTATTTAGTAGTTAGGGACTCTTTACTCTCTGACCCTGCATGGCACAGTCTGCATACTCACCATTTCTGATATTATCTTGAGCCTCCTCACTCCTCCTTTTGAGGCTGTTAGCTTCCACCAAAGGGGTGGGATAAATTACTGGAGAGAATTTTGCAAATCCTGTGAAAATATATTTTTCTACTGAGGTGCATATTTAGAAAGGTGGCTCCTCAGTCATGCAGAATTCAATATATGAGCACACTCATAGTATAAGGGAACTTCACTCAACATTCAATTCTAACATAGTTAATCTACAATCAAATTATCCTATAATATAATTTGCTAGGATGCGAAGCTCCGTGTGTGTAGCACGTGCAGCAGACACTGCCCAGATGCAGTTATTCTCAGTGGTCATGCGCAGCAGAGACTGCCCAAATTCACCGCCTCCCAGTCTGAGGCATGGCCGATCCAGAGCAGGGGGCCCCGAACAGCCCACCACCTATTTCCAGGGTGGCATCCTGGCCCGTGCACATGGGCCTTCAATTCTAGTATATCGATAAATAATCATGATTATAGACACAACATAGCTTCACACTGTGTTAGAGACCTGTTGAGCATTCAGGGTGTTAAAGTGGACCTGTCACCTTTTATTTTCTTTACATATTTGAAAATGTAATTCAAAACTGCCTGTGTGGGTCATATTAATGAAGATTCCAGCAGACGTATAGGTGCAGCATTTTATTGCAGGTGCTAATTTTATCACTGCGTTTATCTCCAGTTTTCCCCATAGACTTAAATAGGAAAATGTTTGATAAAACGGGAGTTAACATTTAGCACCTGCAATAGAATCCAGCCCTAGTTCAGGAGATATTCACACTTCTTTCTGGGAAAAGTGAAAGAAATAATCTCCTGGTACTGTACAAAGTTTCATTAGCATATGAAGTGTCACTGGTACCAACATTACCATATGGTAACAAGTGTGAATATCTTAACAGCTGTTGGTCCTTTGGCTAACATGACATGTAGGCAGCTTTTACTGCAGTTTTCAAACATGCAGAGTTCCATTTTAAAGGGATAGTAATACCTAAAATATAAAAAAAAAAATATATATATATATATATGTTGTAGGGTTTCTCCCCCCCCCCAAGTAAAACAAACAAACTCCCGCTACTGAGAGAGATTTTATTAAAAAATTATAACCGCTCAAACTTGAATTTTTTAGGTGCAATATCACAGTGGGGCTGTTGCTACACCATCCTATGGACTGCTCTGGTCTGTAGACCATAAATCTCCATAGGATGGTGTAGCAACAGCACCACTGTAAATCTTCAGGCCACTGTCATATTGCACCTAAAAAATTCAAGTTTGAGCTGTTATAAATTATTTATTAAAATATCTATCAGCAGTGGGAGTACCCTTGTTTTATTTGGGGACATAAACCCTGCAACATATATTTTACTATCCCTTTAGCAGGCCTATTTCAGCGAAAGGGGATTTTCATTTCTCCCCTATGATTCAGGTGGTTTGTCTCAGAACTGCTTTAATTTGGCTTGCTAAATAACACCCTAAACTCTGAAATGGCACTACTAAATCCTCATACATAAAGACCAGAAATAGAATGTATGACTCTATAAACACACACAGGAGAACCAGTACAAATTGGTAATTTTCAAGCTTCAGTCATGCCAGGACAATAAAGACTTTCACACCAGCACAGAAATGTAGTCTCCTCTGAGTTCTGAACTCACCTTCTGCATTCCCCCTCCCTAGAGATCCCATTGGCAGGGCAGGTATGGCTAATGGCGAGCCCATGAAAGCTTCAGACAACGGTTATTGACTGATGCCAGCTGGCCATTCATTGGTGAGCATTGACACCTCCAGTGTAATTCGTGTTTAACTCCTTAATGCCAGGATCAACACAGAAATATGTTCTTTGAGGAAGGATGAGTGTCCTGGAACATCACGGGTTAACCCATTGCATTTGAGGGGTACGCAATGGGTTAATGATCACAGCACACCCTGAGACAAGCTGCGATTGCAGAAGGGAGGCTAATGCTGCTCCAGGACAGCCGTTCCCCGGTGGTTCTGCATGTGAATGCTGCTACAAAAACACGTGCAAGTGGAGCCACATTACACAGGCAATGTATTTAAATACCACCATCATCATAGTTCTCTGCCTCTCTCCTCCTCGCTCTAAGCATGAGGCTGAGTGAGACAGAACACATCTCCCAACAGGTCAGATAGCCGGAAAAGGGGGGTACTCCTGTTTTAGGTGGTGGTGCTAGAGGCCGGAATGGTGGATAGATCATGTGTTAGCTTATTTCATGACCTACTGACTAAATGATTTAGAACAAGATCAAAGTAATTTATTTACACGGAATACTTTATAGACACATGCTGAACAAATATTAATGTGAATTTTATTACTGTGGAGCAATGTGATACAGTTTTATATACACACCACGTATTCTAATCTCGTAAAAAGAGAGGGAGACCATGGAAGGACATAGGGATTTGCATCTCAGAGGGACACTACCTCCCTAAGAGAGACTTGAGAATAAATGTTCATACCTTTTATCCAGTCCCCATTAAAAAAATATCCTATATAATAATCCACCAGATGTAGGTTTGTCCGATGCAGTCATGCGCAGAAGAGACTGCCTGAAAGTAGGCCAGACATGAGCAGTAGAGACTGCCTGAATGCAGAGAACACAGGCCAAAGATGCAGTCGTGTGTAGTAGACCCTGCAGGCCAGACATGCACAGAAGAGACTGCCTGAAAGCAGGCCAGAGATGCAGTCATGCGCAGTAGACATAGCTGTTGCTACCTGCCGTCACGCACTTTGTCCTGTGTACACAGGCTTTTAAACTAGCATTTTTATATATTATATATATAAAATCACATACCAGAGAGGGAAGCATTCACGTTCAAGGTAGATGTCTGCCTGGGTGCTACAACTTCAGCACAGCATGTATATCCAGTAGTATAAGTAAGCACTCACAGGACTTCAATACAATTCATGATAAATCGGGTATTTATTGATACAACGTTTCGGCTGCTAAACACACAGCCTTCGTCAGGACGAAGGCTGTGTGTTTAGCAGCCGAAACGTATCAATAAACACCTGATTTATCACGAATTGTACTGAAGTCCTGTGAGTGCTTACTTATACTACTGGATACATTATATATAATCATAGGAACTTATAAAAGTGTTATTTCCAATTTTTTTTTTATCAGAGGGGTTATACATATGGCATAAAAAGCCATACTTATCCTTTAAAAAATACATTATATACATTTGTGCAAGTGCACTAAATTAATTAGAAGAACAATTTGGTTCAACAAAGACACTAAAAAGGCCATAATTGCTCTTTATCTCCAGTGTAAAAAAAACAAAACAAAACAAAACAAAACCCTTGTCACCAAGGGGTAGATTTGGGGTTTATGCATTAAGTGAGATAAAGCGGTGATAACACAGATGACATCTACAGTGATATCACTTCTCCAGTTCCTGGGTTATTCTATGGAACCTATGCACAAAGATCTCCAAAGTGGGATAAATGTTAGTGAATTGGCTCCATAGAATAAGATAGGAACTGGAGAAGCGATATCACTGGAGATGTTGTCTCCTCCTGATCACCTCTTTATCACGCTTTAGTTCATCTCCTCCCTGCAGACAGCTCTGTAGGCCTATGTGGAGATCAGTCATTCTGCAAATTTACTGAGTTCATGAGTGAACACAGCACAGTTACCTTGGTGCATATTATGCATATGAAAGGCAACCAGCACTGCAGACATAGCCACTACATACACCATCACTGCATTGAAAGAGACCTCACACAACTCTGCCATGGATTACGATGGTATTACGTGTTCGCCTGTGTTGCAGTCATAACAGGTTACATAAGCAAAACCAAACCAGGATGCTTTCCAATATACCATTGGAACATGAGAAAAATTAACAAATACTTGCATAAAAAGTGTAATCTGCCTCTTGGAGAATCCTGGTTTAGAAGGTCCATATTATTCTCTACTGAGGAATAAAACAAACTTTATACAATATTCTTGAAGCAGTTTATTTATAAATTCAGCGGGATATAAAACAATTGTTCAGTTTCCAGCATTAGAGTAAGATAAATGTTCTGTATAGGCAAGGAAGGAGAGATAAAAGATATCATGGAGGAGGTGAAAAGGAGGATCGGGACTGAAGAATGCAATAAAGAAATTAGTGTTAAAATAGAACAAACCATATGCAGAGAGAAAGTCAAATACACAATAACGGACACACAAAAATACCTCTTGATTAAAATGGGACGTTTAACACACTTGAATACTCGAGAGATCTCCAACGCGAGACCTCTTTAGCATTCAGATGTGTTGAACTTTCCATTTAAATAAAAAACGGGAATTTTATTTGTCCCTCATGGTACACAACCAGATCGGCCCATAATTTCTTTTTTTCTTTGTACGTAAATCCCTTAGGTATACAGGTCAAGATTTCCATTTCTTTTCCAGAGCCAAGATATAATATAATGTTTGAGGTGTTTGGAGCAGATTGGGGGAAGCAGTTTTCCGTTGCGCTCTGTAGTTCCTAGTCCTGAGTCTGCCTAGTGTTATAAGACAGCAGGAAGTAAATAGTGCAAAGTAAATTACTCCCCTGCCCCCCCCCCTCAACCAGCTGAAAAGCAAGAAACAGACTTTGATACGAATTTGCCTTGGCTGGTTTCCTGTCGAATCAGGGAAGCAATTTCCCTGTGCACTCCTTTCTTCCTGTCATGTCCAGGACACACGGCATAAGCTTCTCTGTACAGACAGCAGGGAGAGGGGTATACAATTAAAAAAAAAAAAAAAATTTAAAATCGCACCAACTGCTGCAAACCTGCACAAACAAATTAATATAGCTAAAGCTCTATCAACATATATAATCTTTTACATACATCTCTGAATTCCTCAACATGCCCTTTCATATAAGTGCAATATTTGCAGAATTATTACTCTTAACCCTCTGAGTGCCAGAGGGGTACGCAAAGGGTTAAAAAGGCATAGTTACACTTAATAGGTAAAAAAAAATATGTATTGTAGGGTTTATCTTCCCAAGTAATACAAGGATACTCATACTGCTCAGAGGTGCTTTATTCAGTTGTTATTCCAGCTCAAACTTGATTTAGGTTCAGCATCTCAATAGCCTGAACTTGTAGCAACAGCGCCACTGTACACCATCCTATGGACTGCTCTGGTTAATGGACCCTAAATCTCTATAGGATGATGTAGCAACAGCGCCATTCTATCATTTCAGGCAACGGAGATACTGCACCTAAAAAAAAAAATCAAGTCTAGTTGCAATCACTTGATTAAGACACTTCTCAGCTATAGGAGTACCCTCATTGTACTCAGGAGGGTACATGCTACAATATATGTTTTACTACATATTTAAGGGTTAGTAATGTCTTACATGAATAAAAAGTAATATTGTTGATAATCCAAAAAGAAATCGATTGGTGCAAGTCCTATCTCTCAGACTTTTATGGTTTGAGAGATACAATGTTTAAAGTTCCCCCCTCACTCCCCTTTCCCTGACAGAAAGAGGATCCTGGTCCAGGGACTGGCAGGCAGCTCTTCAGCAGAGCAGAGTTACCGAAATCTAAAAAGTAATACTTCATTGGAACGGTCTACAAAGTGTGCTTGCAAACCAGGCAAACTTTGTAGACCATTCCATTGAAGTAATTCTTTTTAGATTTCGGTATCTCTGCTCAAGAGACGCCTGCTGGCCCCTGGACCAGGATCCTCTTGCTGTCAGGGAAAGGGGATGGAGGGGGGTAACTTTAAAAAAATTCTCTCTCAAACAAAGGTTTGAGAGATGGGACTTGCACCAATCAATTTCTTTTTGGATTATCTACAATAGTACTTTTTATTAATGTGAGACATTACTGACCCTTTAAAGGGGAACCATCACCGCTATACTAGTTTGCCTCTGTGTAATGTTCCTATAGAGATAATCTGTGTGTAATGTTCCTTTAGCGATAATAAAATAAAATACACAGATTATATGTTAACATTTTAGAAATTAACCGGTGAAGTCACTTCAAGACAGGCTGCGGGTACATCTCTATACTGCAGACTGTCAATCTTCATCTTTCCCTCCCTAAGAATTTGTCTCGTTCCAACCTCCTCCGATGATGGAGGATTTTTCCATGTAAGCTGGAGCACTCTTGCTAATGAAACTGCTCCAGCTTACAGGAGAAATCCTCCGTCATCGGAGGAGGATGGAACAAGGCAATACTTGGGGAGGGAACACACGAATATTGACAGGCTGCGGGACAAAGTTGTACCCGCAGCCTGCCCTGAATAAAGGCCCTGGATCATCTTTAAAGGGATAGTAATACTTCATTTTAACTTTATTTTATTTTGTAGGCATTAAAAAAACATGAAGAATGATATGTCTTATCTCTGAAACCTTTATGGTTTAAGAGATATTCACAAACAAAGTATCCCCCCCTGTGCAACCAGATCAGAAGGGAGATGCCCAGGTAGACTGCAGAGAGGGACAATCTTCAATTAAGATAATGGAAAAAGCTGAAAAACTTGTCAAGGGGGGAAGGGCTTTCATTTTTCTGATAGGAAGAAGATTGTCCTCTGCTGTTATCTGTCTGGTCTATGGACTGCATTCCACATCTGAGAAGAGATGGCTTACACTAGGAAAAAGGGGCGGGAGGGGAAACTTTGCTTGTGAATATCTCATAAACCATAAAGGTTTGAGAGATGAGACTTATATAATTCTTCATGTTTTTTTAATGCCTACAAAATAAAATAAAGTTAAAACGAAGTATTGCTATCCCTTTAAAATGGTAAGTTTCATCATCGCATGCATTATATTAATGCGCGCACGCAACCGGCACTTAACACCTGATGAACTTTTATTTTTTTCATTTTTGTAAACAACTTCTGGGACGTACATCTATGTCCTATGTCCACCTGGGACATCCACTTGGTCGTAAATGTACGTCCTCAGGCGGTAAGGGGCTAATAAAACAAAACAAAAAAAACAAAAATACAAAAACACCACAGATTACATGTTATCGCTATAGGAACATTACACAGAGGCAAACTTGTAAAGAGGTGATAATTCCCCTTTAAGTGTTACAATCCGTTTTATCAAAATATAAAGACACTGAAAAGTAGACTGGGGTGGGGGTGGTTCTAAGGAATGGGCCATGTGGAAAATGCATATGAATGAATGAGAGGTAGAAGAATACGATAGAGAAGGGAGAAGATGTAATGGCGAGGAATCATAGGACAGTGACATAAGGAAGTGAGGAGATGAAGTTGTGGTGGGGGGATGAAACAGAACATTGTAGCACCAAAGACATTCCCCTTTAACTGACCTCTGTGTGATAGAGTAAACCTAGAGTTATGATGCTGCAGCAGATAAATGATATGTGAAACAATATATGATTAAATAAAAAAATTACCAAGAAACTTGATGCATCAGAATGTTGTATTTTTGGAGAAAACCTTTACAAAGTTCTCCATCTAGTGGTAGCAACATATATAGAACAGCAGAGGTGGGGGGAGTAATGCATTAAACATTTGAGTGCCAGAGGGGTATGAATTGTAAAGCAATTTGTTGCATACCCCACTTGCAATCAATGGGTTAAGGTGAGAATCTCTCTCCAATTCCTACGTGCTTCTATGACACCTCTCATGTTGGTTTCAACACAGCGATGTATTAATCCTTTCAGCGCCAGAGGAGTATGTAACGCATTGCTTTGCACTGGCACTGAAAGGGTTAAAGGTATAGTAACACTAAATATGTAAAAAAATATTTTGTAAGGTATATCCTCCTGAGTAAAGCAAGGGTATTTTTCCCCGCTGCCTGGAGGAGTTTTATTCAAATGTTATCTCAGCTCAAACTTAAAATTTTGTAGGTGCAGTATCTTAGCGGCCTGAAATGTTACAGTGGCGCTGTTGCTACACCAGCCTATCGCAGCTCTGATCAGTTGACCATAAACATACACACACTTTTTACATTTCAAGTGTTACTATCCCTTCAAAGCCTAGATTACATTTCAGTTGATATTTTTTTTTTTTTTTTTTTATCTAGGATTCCCATTCAAGTCTTGAGACATCGGCAGATAAAGCCATTGATAAAAAGATAACCCTTTGCACGCCAGAGGGGCACGCAACGCATTTCGTACCCCTCTGGCACTCAAAGCATTAAACTGCAATTAAATCCAGACTTAAATAAGCTAAATCGATGCAATCATGAATCACATCAAATGCACGCAGGGATGAAATACAAACTCCCATTAATTCTAACTGATTTGCCACAGAGCCATCCAACAAGTTGCAAAGCACTGGATGGCACTCAAAGGGTTAAATGGTACTACTTTTGGTCTCTTTTTCCCTTTGGTGCAATGGATTTGTATCAATAACGCACCTCTTTAGGTTTGAGATGACCGACAGGGCACATGATCCATAGTAGAACAGTGATTGGAGAGTTTCTCTCACCTTCGCACATACCCCCTCACCCCATTTGAGACATGGAAGTGAAGCTAAACTTTAAAAAGTAGAGTGCCGGCCCCTATACAGAAAGGAAAAAAAAAAAAGTAATGTAGCTAAACTTGTGGAACTTGGATGTAGGCCACGTACCATCACCTGGGTTGGCTACCATGGGCAACCATAAATTTTTTTCCAGAGCAAAAGGCAAAGCAATAATATGCCCAGAGGCAGCCCCTATGTTTATTTGGGGGAAGGGGGGATATGAGCATGTCCACGCCCTCCTCACCTGTGGACGGCCATGTTGGTTACCAACCTGATGTAAAATACGTGTGTGCGCAGCATCCAGACAGCATGACACCAGATATTCAGTAACAAAAAGGACGTCTATAACAGTTTTAATTATCATTTTTCCTACAAATACATCACAGCTCAAAATTTCCAGGAATAGAAAATCCCTATATCTGTATTTTTGTTTTTTCTTTTCTATTTTTATTTAAATTTTATTTTTTTTTTTTTTATCCACAGGAGGAGTTATCCGGAAAAAAACCCCCTCAAATCTACAGGGAGTCTCAGACTGTAAAATGAATTAGAGTACCTCTGACAACCGCGCCACAGGAATCAAGTTCCCAAAATTCCCATCGGTTTAACTGGGGATTTTACCCCCTTGCATTTAAGGTCTTCAATGCGAAAGCCAACATTTAAGGGGTTAAAAGCTCCATTTAAAAATCAATGGGAATTTTGGGAATTTATATTTGAACCCTATGGTGCAGAACTGGGCTATTTTATTCTCTACACATGAGCCTCTGTACGTTATAGTATACCTATAAGTATATATGTGTATATATATTCTACAAAATGTGTATATTCTACATAGTTACATCTCTAAAATGTACACAGACTGATAAGTAGAATGTTTATACACACGTTACATATATGTATATAAACACACAACGGGAATAAGGCTGTGTCTATATACACTTCTACTGTCAGTAATGAACAGAAGTCAGAGCTCAGATCTCGATCTTGCGGTTTATTAGTATGGAGCAGGCGGTCAGACAGCCTCCGACCTTGGACAGCTCCGTGCATGAGGCCGGGACCAGAGTGTAATCTGTCAGCTTCTGGAAGACCTGGTGAATAAGAGTAATGATAACAGTTAGATATATACTTATAGTGATCATACTGGTCTATATAATGATATTGAGCATGCACACACTGGTAATGATCGCACCGCGGACTATCTATACACGGATAATGATCACAATGGTCTGTATAATAGTGCAGAGTATCTATACACTGATAATGATCACACTGCTCTGTATAATTGTACTGAGTATCTATACACTGATAATGATCACACTGCTCTGTATAATGGTACTGAGTATCTATACACTGATAATGATCATACTGCTCTGTATAATGGTACTGAGTATCTACATACTGATAATGATCACACTGCACTGTATAATGGTACTGAGTATCTATACACTGATAATGATCACACCGCTCTGTATAATGGTACTGAGTATCTATACACTGATAATGATCACACTGTACTGTATAATGGTACTGAGTATCTATACACTGATAATCATCACACTGCTCTGTATAATGGTACTGAGTATCTACACACTGATAATGATCACACTGCTCTGTATAATGGTACTGAGTATCTATACACTGATAATGATCACATTGCACTGTATAATGATACTGAGTATCTACACACTGATAATGATCACACTGCACTGTATAATGATACTGAGTATCTATACACTGATAATGATCACACTGTACTGTATAATGGTACTGAGTATCTATACACTGATAATGATCACACTGCACTGTATAATGGTACTGAGTATCTACACACTGATAATGATCACACCGCTCTGTATAATGGTAATGAGTATCTATACAATGATAATAATCACACTGCTCTGTATAATGGTACTGAGTATCTATACACTGATAATGATCATACTGCTCTGTATAATGGTACTGAGTATCTACATACTGATAATGATCACACTGCACTGTATAATGGTACTGAGTATCTATACACTGATAATGATCACACTGCTCTGTATAATGGTACTGAGTATCTATACACTGATAATGATCACACTGCACTGTATAATGATACTGAGTATCTATTCACTGATAATGATCACACCGCTCTGTGTAATGGTACTGAGTATCTATACACTGATAATGATCACACCGCTCTGTATAATGGTACTGAGTATCTATACACTGATAATGATCACACTGCACTGTATAATGGTACTGAGTATCTATACAATGATAATGATCACACTGCACTGTATAATGGTAATGAGTATCTATACACTGATAATGATCACACTGCACTGTATAATGGTACTGAGTATCTATACACTGATAATGATCACACTGCACTGTATAATAGTGCAGAGTATCTATACACTGATAATGATCACACTGCTCTGTATAATAATACTGAGTATCTATACACTGATAATGATCACACTGCTCTATATAATGGTACTGAGTATCTATACAATGATCACACTGCACTGTATAATGGTACTGAGTATCTATACACTGATAATGATCACACTGCACTGTATAATGGTACTGAGTATCTATACACTGATAATGATCACACTGCACTGTATAATGGTACTGAGTATCTATACACTGATAATGATCACACTGCTCTGTATAATGGTACTGAGTATCTACACACTGATAATGATCACACTGCTCTGTATAATGGTACTGAGTATCTATACACTGATAATGATCACACTGCTCTGTATAATGGTACTGAGTATCTACACACTGAGAATTATCACACTGTATAATGGTACTGAGTATCTATACACTGATAGTGATCACACTGAACTGTATAATGGTAATGAGTATCTATACACTGATAATGATCACACTGCTCTGTATAATGATACTGAGTATCTATACACTGATAATGATCATACTGCTCTGTATAATGGTACTGAGTATCTATACACTGATAATGATCACACTGCACTGTATAATGGTACTGAGTATCTATACACTGATAATGATCACACTGCTCTGTATAATGGTACTGAGTATCTATACACTGATAATGATCACACTGCTCTGTATAATGGTACTGAGTATCTATACACTGATAATGATCACACTGCTCTGTATAATGGTACTGAGTATCTACACACTGATAATGATCACACTGCTCTGTATAATGGTACATAGTATCTATATACTGATAGTGATCACAGCACTCTGTATAATGGTACTGAGTATCTACACACTGAGAATTATCACACTGTATAATGGTACTGAGTATCTATACACTGATAGTGATCACACTGCACTGTATAATGGTAATGAGTATCTATACACTGATAATGATCACACTGCTCTGTATAATGATACTGAGTATCTATACACTGATAATGATCACACTGTACTGTATAATGATACTGAGTATCTATACACTGGTAATGATCACACCGCTCTGTATAATGGTACTGAGTATCTATACACTGATAATGATCACTCTGCTCTGTATAATGGTACTGAGTATCTATACACTGATAATGATCATACTGCTCTGTATAATGGTACTGAGTATCTACATACTGATAATGATCACACTGCACTGTATAATGGTACTGAGTATCTATACACTGATAATGATCACACTGCTCTGTATAATGGTACTGAGTATCTATACACTGATAATGATCACACTGCACTGTATAATGATACTGAGTATCTATTCACTGATAATGATCACACCGCTCTGTGTAATGGTACTGAGTATCTATACACTGATAATGATCACACCGCTCTGTATAATGGTACTGAGTATCTATACACTGATAATGATCACACTGCACTGTATAATGGTACTGAGTATCTATACAATGATAATGATCACACTGCACTGTATAATGGTAATGAGTATCTATACACTGATAATGATCACACTGCACTGTATAATGGTACTGAGTATCTATACACTGATAATGATCACACTGCACTGTATAATAGTGCAGAGTATCTATACACTGATAATGATCACACTGCTCTGTATAATAATACTGAGTATCTATACACTGATAATGATCACACTGCTCTATATAATGGTACTGAGTATCTATACAATGATCACACTGCACTGTATAATGGTACTGAGTATCTATACACTGATAATGATCACACTGCACTGTATAATGGTACTGAGTATCTATACACTGATAATGATCACACTGCACTGTATAATGGTACTGAGTATCTATACACTGATAATGATCACACTGCTCTGTATAATGGTACTGAGTATCTACACACTGATAATGATCACACTGCTCTGTATAATGGTACTGAGTATCTATACACTGATAATGATCACACTGCTCTGTATAATGGTACTGAGTATCTACACACTGAGAATTATCACACTGTATAATGGTACTGAGTATCTATACACTGATAGTGATCACACTGAACTGTATAATGGTAATGAGTATCTATACACTGATAATGATCACACTGCTCTGTATAATGATACTGAGTATCTATACACTGATAATGATCACACTGTACTGTATAATGGTACTGAGTATCTATACACTGATAATGATCACACTGCACTGTATAATGGTACTGAGTATCTATACACTGATAATGATCACACTGCTCTGTATAATGGTACTGAGTATCTATACACTGATAATGATCACACTGCTCTGTATAATGGTACTGAGTATCTATACACTGATAATGATCACACTGCTCTGTATAATGGTACTGAGTATCTACACACTGATAATGATCACACTGCTCTGTATAATGGTACATAGTATCTATATACTGATAGTGATCACAGCACTCTGTATAATGGTACTGAGTATCTACACACTGAGAATTATCACACTGTATAATGGTACTGAGTATCTATACACTGATAGTGATCACACTGCACTGTATAATGGTAATGAGTATCTATACACTGATAATGATCACACTGCTCTGTATAATGATACTGAGTATCTATACACTGATAATGATCACACTGTACTGTATAATGATACTGAGTATCTATACACTGGTAATGATCACACCGCTCTGTATAATGGTACTGAGTATCTATACACTGATAATGATCACTCTGCTCTGGATAATGGTACTGAGTATCTATACACTGATAATGATCACACTGCTCTGTATAATGATACTGAGTATCTATACACTGATAATGATCACACTGCACTGGGAGGACATCAGGATTTAAAGCCAGAGGTTGCTTAAGGGGCACTGGGATCCAGCGTCTGAGAGACCATGTGAGACACAATGTGTGTTCATATAATATACTGTATACCGTTGAGCATGCAATTTGAAGATTATTTTTTTATACAAATATATATTATATACACACGGGCAATATGTACTCTTTTCTCTCTGTTACAGCTTTAGGTCAGGGATACTCTATATTATACAGAATTATAAATGCATTACTGTGTAGTCATTTACTATGTGTGTTGTAGTGTTATGATACAATGATAAGGAATACACTGCTCTGTATAGTAAGAGAATCTTTACAAGAAAAAGAAAAACAGTTCAACATGCTGCATGGTATAAATGCTACGTAGAATGCTGAACACCACTGCATGAGTAATATTAGTAAATAGGGCACCTGGACACTGTTGGGATACTCTTCAGCACTGCGGTGAATTAGGACATTGGATTTGGGTCCCACCCGAGCGTAGATGCAGTTAGCAGCCGGATCATCAGGGACAGTGAGAGTTTCGTAGTGATGATCTGTCAGTTGCTCCATAACCTGAGAAATACTTTGTATAAGTGGGGTACTCTTACAATAACGGCTTTCTTCTCTAGCAGAGGTCCCTAGCCGTTTGTCACTTGAGAACCAAAGTCACCACCTTTCCAGCAGTGATCATTCCAGATGCAAACTCTCCTCTCCTGCCCTGGCACTTACCACTCCTTCCAGCAGCTAGCATCTCTCCTCTCCCTCCCTAGTACCTACCACTCCTTCCAGCAGCTGGCATCTCTCCTCTCCCTCCCCACCACTCCTTCCAGCAGCTAGCATCTCTCCTCTCCCTCCCCACCACTCCTTCCAGCAGCTAGAATCTTTCCTCTCCCACCCCAGCACTCCTTCCAGCAGCTAGCATCTCTCCTCTCCCGCCACTCCTTCCAGCAGCTAGCATCTTTCCTCTCCCTCCCCACACCGCTCCTTCCAGCATCTAGCATCACTCCTCTCCCTCCCTAGTACCCACCACTCCTTCCAGCAGCTAGCATCTCTCCTCTCCCGCCCCAGCACTCCTTCCAGCAGCTAGCATCTCTCCTCTCCATCCCCAGCACTCCTTCCAGCAGCTAGTATCTCTCCTCTCCCACCCCAGCACTCCTTCCAGCAGTTAGCATCTCTCCTCTCCATCCCCAGCACTTCTTCCAGCAGCTAGCATCTCTCCTCTCCATCCCCAGCACTCCTTCCAGCAGCTAGCATCTCTCCTCTCCCTCCCCAGTACCCACCATTCCTTCCAGCAGCTAGAATGTCTCCTCTCCCTCCCCAGCACTCCTTCCAGCAGCTAGTATCTCTCCTCTCCCTCCACTCCTTCCAGCAGCTAGCATCTTTCCTCTCCCTCCCCACACCGCTCCTTCCAGCAGCTAGAATCACTCCTCTCCCTCCCCACCACTCCTTCCAGCAGCTAGCATCTTTCCTCTCCCTCCCCACACCGCTCCTTCCAGCAGCTAGCATCTCTCCTCTCCCTCCCTAGTACCCACCACTCCTTCCAGCAGCTAGCATCTCTCCTCTCCCTCCCCACCACTCCTTCCAGCAGCTAGTATCTTTCCTCTCCCTCCCCACCACTCCTTCCAGCAGCTAGTATCTCTCCTCTCCCTTCACTCCTTCCAGGAGCTAGCATCTCTCCTCTCCCTTCACTCCTTCCAGGAGCTAGTATCTCTCCTCTCCCTTCACTCCTTCCAGGAGCTAGCATCTCTCCTCTCCCTTCACTCCTTCCAGGAGCTAGCATCTCCTCTCCCTCCCCAACACCTGCCATGCCATCCAGCAGTTAGCTTTCCTCTCTCCAGTAACTAACCCTTCTTCCGGAGGCTAGCTTTCCTGTAAGTCCCATTAATTCAAATTAGGCTGTAAACCATTTGAATTCTAAGGAAGTCTCCAACACATTGCATTGCAAATATTGGAGACCTGTTTAGCATTCACAGTGTTAAAAGCCTAATTTATTCAAATTAATGTTTATTTACTACCTGTGGTGCAACTCCAGAATTCCTCATATTTGGTTTTCTACCTAGAGCCTTACGCATTTAGGGTTCCAGCCACTGAAACATTAAGGATCTACAATACTGCAAGTGCTGCTTTACATAGTGGCTCTCCAGCTCTGGTTGGAAAACGCTTAGATGCGTGCCCAACAGCAGCAGAAGAGCCACAGGTTGCCCATTTGTTATGTGGGAGTAGAGACCTTACAGGAGTCGTCTCACCTTTAATGCTCTCTTAGCTGTGTCACTGCTCCCTACAACCAACGTATCTGGACCTGCCATACTGCAGAAACTTTTAAGGTGCAAATCCCCTGATACAGGAACAGTCGAAACAGCATAATCCTAAACCAGAGCACACATGTACAGAAACGGTTAGATGCATCAGGACTGGATGGAAGCGCAGTGAGAGAGCTCAGTGTGCTCTTGTGCAGGAATGCAGGACAGGATGGAGGTGCAGTGACAGCGCTCAGTGCGTGCTTGTGCAGGAATGTCAGGACAGGATGGAGGTGCAGTGACAGCGCTCAGTGCGTGCTTGTGCAGGAATGTCAGGACAGGACGGAAGTGCAGTGAAAGAGCTCAGTGTGCGCTTGTGCAGGAATGTCAGGACAGGATGGAGGTGCAGTGAGAGCTCAGTGTGCGCTTGTGCAGGAACGTCAGGACAGGATGGAGGTGCAGTGAGCTCAGTGCGTGCTTGTGCAGGGATGTCAGGACAGGATATAGGTGCAGTGAGTTCAGTGCGTGCTTGTGCAGGAATGTCAGGACAGGATATAGGTGCAGTGAGCTCAGTGTGCGCTTGTGCAGGAATGCAGGACAGTATGGAGGTGCAGTGACAGCGCTCAGTGCATGCTTGTGCAGGAATGTCAGGACAAGATGGAGGTGCAGTGAGCTCAGTGTGCCCTTGTGCAGGAATGCAGGACAAGATGGAGGTGCAGTGAGCTCAGTGTACGCTTGTGCAGGAATGCAGGACAGTATGGAGGTGCAGTGACAGCGCTCAGTGCATGCTTGTGCAGGAATGTCAGGACAAGATGGAGGTGCAGTGAGCTCAGTGTGCCCTTGTGCAGGAATGTCAGGACAGGATGGAGGTGCAGTGAGCTCAGTGTGCGCTTGTGCAGGAATGTCAGGACAGGATGGAGGTGCAGTGAGCTCAGTGTGCGCTTGTGCAGGTATGTCAGGACAGGATGGAGGTGCAGTGATATCAGTGTACGCTTGTGCAGGTATGTCAGGACAGGATGGAGGTGCAGTGATAGTGTACGCTTGTGCAGGAATGTCAGGACAGTATGGAGGTGCAGTGAGTTCAGTGCGTGCTTGTGCAGGAATATCAGGACAGTATGGAGGTGCAGTGACAGATCTCAGTGTACGCTTGTGCAGGAATGTCAGGACAAGATGGAGGTGCAGTGAGCTCAGTGTGCGCTTGTGCAGGAATGTCAGGACAGGATGGAGGTGCAGCGACAGAGCTCAGTGTGTGCTTGTGCAGGAATATCAGGACAGGATGGAGGGGCAGTGAGCTCAGTGTGTGCTTGTGCAGGAATATCAGGACAGGCAGGATGGAGGTGCAGTGAGCTCAGCGCGTGCTTGTGCAGGAATATCAGGACAGGATGGAGGTGCAGTGAGCTCAGTGCGTGCTTGTGCAGGTATGTCAGGACAGGCAGGATGCAGGTGCAGGGAGTTCAGTGCGTGCTTGTGCAGGAATATCAGGACAGGATGGAGGTGCAGCGACAGTTCAGTGCGTGCTTCTGCAGGAATGCAGGACAGAGGTGCACGTGTGTATATAGGAACAGCTCTGACTGTCAGGACATGGATGTGTTGTGACCATTAACAGTAGGAAGCGTTTTAAGACATGATGAAGGTGTAGTGTAACAGCACTGGATAGGGAAACGGGAGGTAACATCTGTATGGGGGGTTGGTAGAAGGATGGAGGTGCAGTAGAACAGCACTGGATAGGGAAACGGGAGGCAACATCTGTATGGGGGATAAGTACCTGGTAAGTCTTTGCCACCATTTCAGCCCCCTGGAGATTGGTCCACTTAGACAAACCAACAAAAATCTCAGTGCCTGCAAAACAAAAGAAAACAGCCTGGTACCATTACATCTGGCAGGGGGAGAAGCACACCTGGCCCCAGTTGTGCTGGCAGAGGGAGGTCCCACTAGGACTGGCTCCCTCTAGGGCTGCCAGAGGGAACAACATGTCTGCTCCACTAGGGCTGGCAGAAAGAAGAATGAGCACAGAGAGGAGCAAGTCTGGCAATATTAAGTTTAAGATGGAAGAATGAGCCTTTCACAGGCATATAGTAGCCTGGCACCACTGTGGCTGGCACACGGTACTTAAACTACAGGGCCAAGAGCCATGAACATTTTACACACAAGGAAAATGCTAAATGTACCCACCTGTGAAAAGAATATCACTGGCATCCAGTGTAGCACTCTCATCTGTAAGTTCACACACTCTAAATTTCAACTCTTCAAACAGTTTACGGAGACCTTCAGTCTGAATGGGAAAGACAGACACCAGGATAGTGAGGGAGCATGGAAGAGTAGGAGAGGTGGGCCAGGGTGGAGGTGAAGCACCAGGGCAGGGTAGGAGAGGTGGGCCAGGGTGGAGGTGAAGCACCAGGGCAGGGTAGGAGAGGTGGGCCAGGGTGGAGGTGAAGCACCAGGGCCGGGTTAGGAGAGGTGGGCCATGGTGGAGGTGAAGCACCAGGGCAGGGTAGGAAAGGTGGGCCAGGGTGGAGGTGAAGCACCAGGGCCGGGTTAGGAGAGGTGGGCCAGGGTGGAGGTGAAGCACCAGGGCCGGGTTAGGAGAGGTGGGCCAGGGTGGAGGTGAAGCACCAGGGCAGGGTAGGAGAGGTGGGCCAGGGTGGAGGTGAAGCACCAGGGCAGGGTAGGAGAGGTGGGCCAGGGTGGAGGTGAAGCACCAGGGCAGGGTAGGAGAGGTGGGCCAGGGTGGAGGTGAAGCACCAGGGCCGGGTTAGGAGAGGTGGGCCAGGGTGGAGGTGAAGCACCAGGGCAGGGTAGGAAAGGTGGGCCAGGGTGGAGGTGAAGCACCAGGGCCGGGTTAGGAGAGGTGGGCCAGGGTGGAGGTGAAGCACCAGGGCCGGGTTAGGAGAGGTGGGCCAGGGTGGAGGTGAAGCACCAGGGCAGGTTAGGAGAGGTGGGCCAGGGTGGAGGTGAAGCACCAGGGCAGGGTAGGAAAGGTGGGCCAGGGTGGAGGTGAAGCACCAGGGCCGGGTTAGGAGAGGTGGGCCAGGGTGGAGGTGAAGCACCAGGGCAGGTTAGGAGAGGTGGGCCAGGGTAGAGGTGAAGCACCAGGGCAGGGTAGGAAAGGTGGGCCAGGGTGGAGGTGAAGAAGCAGGGCAGGGTAGGAGAGGTGGGTCAGGGTAAAGGTGAAGCACCAGGGCAGGGTAGGAGAGGTGGGTCAGGGTAAAGGTGAAGCACCAGGGCAGGGTAGGAGAGGTGGGCCAGGGTAGAGGTGAAGCACCAGGGCAGGGTAGGAAAGGTGGGCCAGGGCAGAGGTGAAGCACCAGGGAATTGTAGGAGAGGCGGGGCAGGAGAGAGGGGAAGGAGCAGAGAAGATAGGTGGGGTGGGGGTGAGACACCAGGACATGGTGAAGGAGCAGAGAAGGAGGATAGATGTAAAGGTGTGTGACAAGTACAGGGAAGAGGAGGTGGTGTGTTTTTGATGGGGGGGGGACGAAAGGAAGAGGACAGGGAAAGGGAAGAAGAGGAAGGGTAAGGAAGAGGAGGAGAGGGGGAAGGAGGCAAGAACATAGTTAGTGGGAAGGGAAGATGAGCAGTGGTGGGAAGTGGAAGACAAGAACACAGTAAGGGTGCAGAGGAGGCGGGGAGAGAGGAAACAGATGGAGGATTTAATATTTCATTTTCACAATAACAGATGGCAGATTATTTAAAATGTACGAAACAGACTGAGCTGATAATCATATACAGCAACATTAACCCCTTAGATCAGGGGGTAGTCAATTATTGGACCTTTAACTTTTACGGACAAAAAAAATAAATAAAAATAATCATCACTAATCAGCCAATGGCTAGTTTGGGATAATGGAAGTTGTAGTCCTCAACAGCTGGAGATGGAACAGTTGACTACCCCACCTTGGGTTCTAAAGATGTCCCACTGCACGTAAAGCACTGAGCTGGAAACTCCCCCCCCCACACACTTGCATGCGAAACATGGATCTTACCTCTTTCCTCCTTGCAGGTACCCAGGGGCGGGTGATGAGGGCTGTATCTGCAATCACTACAGCCGTATCTCCAGTCAGCTGACCCCGGGGCAGTTCCTCATTAGGGGGCAATTCCACTACTTGCAACCCCAACTTCTGTCTCAAGATACCACAGTAGACCCCGTTCTCCCGCTGCGCCCTTGCCAGATCCACTTGACCTTCAGCCTCCTGCGCCAGGGAGGAGGGCACGCCCCTCACCACGGCATGGGTGTAGCGGCCTGTCATGTCTATTGCCCAGGAATCGTTGGGAGGAGTGAGTGCGTCAGAGACTGTCACTTGTCGAAATAGGGGCAATTAATACCTCCTGTCCCTCCTACGTACCCCTTTATCACCCACGAAAATGTCCTCTTCTAATTGTTCATCAATCTTTTCTGGCCGCCTTCCCCCCCTTCCTTCTTGCCCCCTCTCTTCCCTTCCCACCCGCCTGGTTCAGTTCCTCTCTTCCCTGCAGCTCCTGTTTCCTTCCTTCGCTTCCTGGAGAGAGAAAGAAAAACAAATACATTAGAAACATACAATGAACAGTAAAATATTTGGAGATGTATGTAGCATCCAAGAGACCTAAAAAAAAATACCACATATAAACATTCAAGATGCTCTTATGTGAGAGAACATTCTGGCATTCACAGATGCGTGTAAAGGGCTGCATTTTGTATCTTGATATAAAAGAAAAGGTGCGCTGTACCTAGGAAGGAGTCCAATCATTACCGTGTGTAACAGAAGGACTTACCTAGGTAGGAGTCCATCATACAGCAGTCAGGTGTATATATAATTACTGTGTGTAACAGAGGGACTTACCTAGGTAGGAGTGCATCATACAGCAGTCAGGTGTATCTATATAATTACTGTGTGTGACAGAAGCACTTACCTAGGTAGGAGTCCATCATACAGCAGTCAGGTATATCTATATCATTATTGTGTGTAACAGAAGCACTTACCTAGGTAGGAGTCCATCATACAGCAGTCAGGCGTGTCTATATAATTACTGTGTGTAACAGAAGCACTTACCTAGGTAGGAATCCATCACACAGCAGTCAGGTATATCTATATAATTACTGTGTGTAACAGAAGCACTTGCCTAGGTAGGAGTCCATCATACAGCATTTGGGTATATCTATATACATATTTCTCTGCGCTAAAATGCAGTGGAAGTCTATAGCTGGTTACATTGTTTTCACCATCTGAAAATACTTTCTCACACATTTTCTTTAGAACTAAAGGATTTTTCTCTGTTGCTTATCTCACAGAGACTGCTGGTGTGCACGTGTGTATTACATACACTATTATATATCTATCTACACATACATATACATATACACACACACACACACACACACACACACACACACACACACTATATATATAATTTATATATAAATAAATAAAATGAAGCAATTCTGGACAAGCAAGCTGCACCATATGAACCAAGTAGTACTGCTTTACCAGATCTCTTAACCCTTGATTGAGATACATCTCCAATGCATTGTGCAGTAATGTGTTCTACACTTTTTAGCATTCCATCCCATATTGTACAGTTGTTTTGCCCCAGAATTGCTCCACTTGATTGCACACATACCTAGGAAAGTGCTCCTGTTAACCCTTTGTGAACAAGACAGGGCTAAGACATTGCATTGCTTGGTTCGCCTCTCTGGTCAAGAGGTCTTAACAAAATAAGACCTACATTTCTACATAGTTCCCAATGAGTATATAATATTGCATATGTACTTTTTCAACATGCTGGGGGAAGCAGTTTCTCTGTGCACTCTGCATGACCTGGTCAGGTGACTACATTTAATGAACACGGATTCGCCAACACTCCTCAGAGACGCCAAGCAGGCCATGTCGTCAGGGTTTACCTGCTTGTGCCCAGGTAAATTAATCAAATGACCAAGCCTCTGGTTAACAATCCTGTGCACAAGTAGGGAAATAGTAAAGACCTGGGCAGAAGGTTGGGTACCACTGATTAAATGTGTAAGAAATGAGGTGTGTAAACGGAAGATGGATTTCCCCTATATTGTAAGCAATTGGATGTTATTTTCTATCAAGTTATGGATGATCACATTTACATCTGAGAAATACAGGAACAACTGGTATTTTAGTTGGATTTTATTATCCCATGTAACTCTGTTTCAGCTACAGAACTCTATGCATGCCAAAAGGTCAGCTTTTTCAGGACCTCTCTGCTTAATCACTGATGAGTAATCCGTGGCTCAGTTATTGTGATTGACCTGCCTGTGATTTATTAGGGATATCCTGATTATCTGGGCTGCTGGTGATGAAAATCACTGCTACACAGGACACATTAATACAGTTACAGGAAACCAGATTATCCCCAGCTGCCACACATGTGGCCCTCAAGTACACCAATGGGATGCAAAGTTTGGTTCAAAATTCTAAACAGA
Source organism: Rhinophrynus dorsalis (assembly GCA_037306005.1). NCBI lineage: Eukaryota > Metazoa > Chordata > Amphibia > Anura > Rhinophrynidae > Rhinophrynus > Rhinophrynus dorsalis. The sequence continues at coordinate 166,998,925 of CM074726.1, read as the reverse complement.
AATTATACAAAGTAGATTAACCTTTTTTACACTGTGTGTGTTGGAGACCCACAGTCTCTAACAAACTTGTATATGGAGGTATAATTTGCAGCATAACATAACGATGGGTGATCTTTCAAAGTGAAAAAGGGGTGTGATATATGGTAGACTGAAATGATCTTCCTGCTATACCACAGATAAGACTACGGACCGAACTACAAGCCTCTGAGGGCCACATGTGATCTCATGGCTTCCTGATGCTCTCTGCTGCACAAATATATTTTATAAGACCTCACACTGGGCCCCAGCAATCCTAAGCAGGGCTAAGCCGAGCGCTAGCCCCCAGCAATCCTAAGCAGGGATAAGCCGAGCTCTAGCCCCCAGCAATCCTAAGCAGGGCTAAGCCAAGCGCTGGCCCCCAGCAATCCTAAGCAGGGCTAAGCCAAGCGCTGGCCCCCAGCAATCCTAAGCAGGGCTAAGCCAAGCGCTGGCCCCCAGCAATCCTAAGCAGGGCTAAGCCAAGCGCTGGCCCCCAGCAATCCTAAGCAGGGCTAAGCCAAGCGCTGGCCCCCAGCAATCCTAAGCAGGGCTAAGCCAAGCGCTGGCCCCCAGCAATCCTAAGCAGGGCTAAGCCAAGCGCTGGCCCCCAGCAATCCTAAGCAGGGCTAAGCCAAGCGCTGGCCCCCAGCAATCCTAAGCAGGGCTAAGCCAAGCGCTGGCCCCCAGCAATCCTAAGCAGGGCTAAGCTGAGAGCTGACCCCCAGCCAAGCTCTGCACCCAGCAATTATAAGCAGGGCTAAGCTGAGAGCTGACCCCCAGCCAAGCTCTGCACCCAGCAATTATAAGCAGGGCTAAGCCGAGCTCTGCACCCAGCAGGGACAAACAGGCTAAGCCTCCCTAGCAGTGATAACAGGGTTAAGCCGAGCTCTGGACCCCAGCAGTGATAACAGGGTTAAGCTGAGCTCTGGCACCCCCCCCCCAATGATAACGGGGTTAAGTCGAGCTCTGGCCCCCAGCAGTGATAACAGGGTTAAGCCAAGCAATGACAGGGTTAAGCTGAGCTCTGCCCCCCCAATGATAACAGTGTTAACCCGAGCTCTGGCCCAAAGCAATGTGTAGCACAGAATTGGGGCTGGGGACCATGGTCCTTCCCAAGTGAAGATTAAAGTGTAACATGCAACAGTGTTGAACAGGTTAAGCTGAGCTCTGGCCAGTAAACAGGTTCAGACAGGCTCTCCTGGCTAGGTTTTAAGAGGTAAAAATGCACTATGGCAACCAGCAAATAATGGCTTAATACAAGACCCTTTCTCTCAACAGTTAAAAAGTAATAAAGCGGACACCTGTGCACAGCAGTAACGACGGGATTAACCCTTTGAGTAGCAGAGGGGTATACAGGGCATTGCTTTGCAGTGCACTGGATAGGTTAAAACTAAATGTGATAGCTTGTGCACTTATGGTTTCATTCTTGGCACCTGCACCCCAGATCAGATTAATAAGCACAAACTGGGGGCCTTTATTCCAGCAGTAAGGAAGGGGTTAACACAAGGGTCATGGCCCAGTACTGATTAAAACAGGTGTCCAGGCACCAGAAGTAATTTGGCTCTTAACAAGAGGAATCTGCACCCCAGTACCAACAAAAGTTAAACGGAAGTACTGTCGTACAGTAAAAGGCCTGTGTGTTATCATTAACCCTTTAAGGACCAGAGGGGTGTGCAACGTACTGCAAGCCATACATTGCAGACCCCTCTGTCTCTTAGCAGGTTAAGGCAGGGGTAGTCAATTGCTGGACTTCAATTCCCATCATCCCCTACCAGCCAATAAATGATGGTAGCTATGGTCTCTAGCAGCTAAAGCTCCAGCAATTGACTACCCCTGGGTTAATGTACCTGTCTGAATGATCCGTGATTTAGAAGTAATGAAGGGGTTAAACCATGGGCCTCTGTCGCAGCACTAAAGCAGGGGTTAGCCCTGACTGTCTCATGGGGTTACTGGGGGTCACATCTGGCCTTTTGTTTTTAGAAGAGATACACGGGGAGGGGGAAGAGAGATGGAGAGAGACAGAGAGAAGGCCCTGGCAGAGTTTGAGAGACAGAAGACAAGAGACAGCCAGGAGAAGAGACCCAGTGACAGGGCGGAAGGACCAGTAGCCAGACAGACCTACATACACAGTCGGAGGAACAGAGGGACGGGCACAAGGGTCGGAGAAAGAAGGGAATCCGCAGGAAAAGGGGATTATGGGAACTGTAGTCCTCCACTGCTGGAGGGCCTCAGGTTGCTCATCCTGTCTAGAGAACGAGAGAGGGATGGATGTGGCATGGACTGCCTGGGAAGACCGGATCACTGGATGTATGAGACTACCCAGGAAAAGGGGATGTGACAGCCAGCATGGAGAAGAGGAATGAGACAGCCGCTATGGAGAAGAGACCGCTGGGGGTGCGATAGTATAGATGAGAGACTGCAGGGAACAGGGCAACGTGACAGCCAGTATTGATGAGAGACTGCAGGGAGAAGGAAAATGTGACAACCAGCATACAGAAAAGGAATGAGACAGCAGGGCGAGGTCAGGTAATCTGCAGGGCCCGGGGATGATGTGATGGTTGGGAGGGTGCAGGGTCCCAGACACTCACCGCAGGGAGGAGAGGATCCGGACACGTGACACGTCCTTGTTCCCCCAAACCGCAAAGCACTGGGGGTCACTGAGCCCAGAGCGTCCCTGCTGCCTCCCCCTATCCCTCCCTCTCCCCATCCCTCCCCCCAGCAGCCTCCTTCCCTCCTCCTACAGACACATCACTGCTAATACAGACCTACACCCAACCCGTGGAGACACACAGATCCCCCTAAATCACAGATATCTTGTAGTACACAGCCACCCTCCCATCCGAATACAAAGGCATCCTTCTCCTAATACACAGCCACCCTCCCCTCCTAATACACAGCCACCCTCCCCTACTAGTACAAAGGCACCCTTCTACTAATACACAGCCACCATCCCCTCCTAATACAAAGGCACCCTTCTCCTAATACACAGCCACCCTCCCCTCCTAATACACAGCCACCCTCCTCTCCTAATACAAAGGCACTCTTCTCCTAATACACAGCCACCCTCCCCTCCTAGTACAAAGGCACTCTTCTCCTAATACACAGCCACCCTGCCCTCCTAATACACAGCCACCCTCCTCTCCTAGTACAAAGGCACTCTTCTCCTAATACACAGCCACCCTCCCCTCCTAGTACAAAGGCACTCTTCTCTTAATACACAGCTACCCTCCTCTCCTAGTACACAGCCACCCTCCCCTCCTAGTACAAAAGCACTCTACTCCTAACACACATACATCACATGTACCCACTGCTTCATCCCCCGCAGCCTTACTTCTCCTCCTACAGACATCACTGCTAACACAAGGACCTGCACCCACCCCACCCAGATGGGAACAACTCCCCCAATACACAGAAGTGCCCTTCTCCTAATATACAGACATCAGATGTACCCACTGCTCCATCCCTCCAGCTGCCTTATTTCTCCTCTTGCAGAGGTCACTTCTGATACAGTGATCTGCACCATACACACAATCCCCCCTGATAAATATAAGTCCCCTTCTCCTAATATACAGACATAAGATGTACCCACTGCTCCAGCTACCTAATTTTGTCTCCTATAGACTAAATGGATTGTAAGCTCTTTGGTGCAGGGTCCCCTTCCCAACATATTATTCACTTGCTTGCACACATGCCTTCCTAACAATGTCATGGTCACACTTTAGCCTGCTGTTCCTGTCCTGTATTCTTTATATTGTACCATTACTGTTTCTGTAATGCGCTGTGTACATACATGGCATCATGTAAATACGGATACATACACTGCTAATCATACCAGGAACTTTCAAGATAAGCTGACCCTGAGATATTTGAAATATTAACCATTACATTTCTGTGGAACACAAGATTTAGACAGTCCTGTTTGCCCTAAACCAGAGCTGATCCAATCAGTTTCAAGAAACCTTTGACCCTTTGAGTGCAAAAAAGGAAGCCAATGGTTTGCAATGCATTACATGCATCTGGGACTCGAAGGGTTAACATGACATAAACAGAGATCACTACCTGTATACACAAGCGATAAGACAGGGCTGCTTCTTCCGCTTTTCTAGTAGAAACAATTATAGACTAAAGGTGCAGTCACTTGGTTCACATCATGTAGTAAATAACACTGGATTCTCTCACCCTGAGAACTGGGTTACAGCACAGAGTATCGGGGTGAGAGCTCCCAGGTATACAACAAACTACATCCACCGATAGACAAAAACCCCTTCCCCTAATACAGCCATCATACGTACTTACCTCTCTATTAATCCCCCAGCAACCTCCTTCCCTTCTCCTAATACAGCCATCATACGTACTTACCTCTCTATTCATCCCCCAGCAACCTCCTTCCCTTCTCCTAATACAGCCATCATACGTACTTACCTCTCTATTCATCCCCCAGCAGCCTCCTTCCCTTCCCCTAATACAGCCATCATACGTACTTACCTCTCTATTCATCCCCCAGCAGCCTCCTTCCCTTCCCCTAATACAGCCATCCTACGTACTTACCTCTCTATTCATCCCCCAGCAGCCTCCTTCCCTTCCCCTAATACAGCCATCCTACGTACTTACCTCTCTATTCATCCCCCAGCAACCTCCTTCCCTTCTCCTAATACAGCCATCATACGTACTTACCTCTCTATCCATCCCCCAGCAACCTCCTTCCCTTCTCCTAATACAGCCATCATACGTACTTATCTCTCTTCATCCCCCAGCAGCCTCCTTCCCTTCTCCTAATACAGCCATCATACGTACTTACCTCTCTTCATCCCCCAGCAGCCTCCTTCCCTTCTCCTAATACAGCCACCATACGTACTTACCTCTCTATTCATCCCCCAGCAACCTCCTTCCCTTCTCCTAATACAGCCATCATACGTACTTACCTCTCTTCATCCCCCAGCAGCCTCCTTCCCTTCTCCTAATACAGCCATCATACGTACTTACCTCTCTATTCACCCCCCATTAACCTCCTTCCCTTCTCCTAATACAGCCATCGTACGTACTTACCTCTCTATTCATCCCCCAGCAACCTCCTTCCCTTCTCCTAATACAGCCATCATACGTACTTACCTCTCTATTCACCCCCCATTAACCTCCTTCCCTTCTCCTAATACAGCCATCATACGTACTTACCTCTCTTCATCCCCCAGCAGCCTCCTTCCCTTCTCCTAATACAGCCATCATACGTACTTACCTCTCTATCCATCCCCCAGCAACCTCCTTCCCTTCTCCTAATACAGCCATCATACGTACTTACCTCTCTATTCATCCCCCAGCAACCTCCTTCCCTTCTCCTAATACAGCCATCATACGTACTTACCTCTCTATTCATCCCCCAGCAACCTCCTTCCCTTCTCCTAATACAGCCATCCTACGTACTTACCTCTCTCTTCATCCCCCAGCAACCTCCTTCCCTTCTCCTAATACAGCCATCCTACGTACTTACCTCTCTATTCATCCCCCAGCAACCTCCTTCCCTTCTCCTAATACAGCCATCATACGTACTTACCTCTCTTCATCCCCCAGCAGCCTCCTTCCCTTCTCCTAATACAGCCACCATACGTACTTACCTCTCTAGTCATCCCCCAGCAACCTCCTTCCCTTCTCCTAATACAGCCATCATACGTACTTACCTCTCTTCATCCCCCAGCAGCCTCCTTCCCTTCTCCTAATACAGCCATCATACGTACTTACCTCTCTATTCACCCCCCATTAACCTCCTTCCCTTCTCCTAATACAGCCATCGTACGTACTTACCTCTCTATTCATCCCCCAGCAACCTCCTTCCCTTCTCCTAATACAGCCATCATACGTACTTACCTCTCTATTCACCCCCCATTAACCTCCTTCCCTTCTCCTAATACAGCCATCATACGTACTTACCTCTCTTCATCCCCCAGCAGCCTCCTTCCCTTCTCCTAATACAGCCATCATACGTACTTACCTCTCTATCCATCCCCCAGCAACCTCCTTCCCTTCTCCTAATACAGCCACCATACGTACTTACCTCTCTATTCATCCCCCAGCAACCTCATTCCCTTCTCCTAATACAGCCATCATACGTACTTACCTCTCTTCATCCCCCAGCAACCTCCTTCCCTTCTCCTAATACAGCCATCATACGTACTTACCTCTCTATTCATCCCCCAGCAGCCTCCTTCCCTTCTCCTAATACAGCCACCATACGTACTTACCTCTCTATTCATCCCCCAGCAACCTCCTTCCCTTCTCCTAATACAGCCACCATACGTACTTACCTCTCTCTTCATCCCCCAGCAACCTCCTTCCCTTCTCCTAATACAGCCATCATACGTACTTACCTCTCTTCATCCCCCAGCAACCTCCTTCCCTTCTCCTAATACAGCCATCATACGTACTTACCTCTCTATTCATCCCCCAGCAACCTCCTTCCCTTCTCCTAATACAGCCATCATACGTACTTACCTCTCTTCATCCCCCAGCAACCTCCTTCCCTTCTCCTAATACAGCCATCATACGTACTTACCTCTCTATTCATCCCCCAGCAGCCTCCTTCCCTTCTCCTAATACAGCCATCCTACGTACTTACCTCTCTTCATCCCCCAGCAGCCTCCTTCCCTTCTCCTAATACAGCCATCCTACGTACTTACCTCTCTTCATCCCCCAGCAGCCTCCTTCCCTTCTCCTAATACAGCCATCATACGTACTTACCTCTCTATTTATCCCCCAGCAACCTCCTTCCCTTCTCCTAATACAGCCACCATATGTACTTACCTCTCTATTCATCCCCCAGCAACCTCCTTCCCTTCTCCTAATACAGCCATCATACGTACTTACCTCTCTTCATCCCCCAGCAACCTCCTTCCCTTCTCCTAATACAGCCATCATACGTACTTACCTCTCTATTTATCCCCCAGCAACCTCCTTCCCTTCTCCTAATACAGCCATCATACGTACTTACCTCTCTATTTATTCCCCCAGCAACCTCCTTCCCTTCTCCTAATACAGCCATCATACGTACTTACCTCTCTATTCATCCCCCAGCAGCCTCCTTCCCTTCTCCTAATACAGCCACCATACGTACTTACCTCTCTATTCATCCCCCAGCAGCCTCCTTCCCTTCTCCTAATACACAACGACACGATTCTACAGAAATCCTTAATCTTCGGAGACTGAAGGCCAGGTTAGTGCAGTCTGTGTGCCGTCAGTCCTTCCAGTTACCTTGTGGCACACTGCACACAGGACTGACAGCGCAGGAGGGCAGACAAGATGTCTGAAGGATTTCTGTAGAATCGTGTCTTTGTGAGAGGTAATATAACTATTAAGCTAGTTGCCACTTGCCTAATTATTGTGGGGCTACTTTACCTCTGGTGGTAGTTCCACTTTAAATTGTAAAGCTTTGCATACACTTCTGGCGTCTTATAAATAAAAATATTAATTAATTCAATGATATCGCTTCTCCAAATCCTGCATTATTCTGTGGATCCAATGCAGTCAGCCTTTTCAGGTCGGAGAGATCTCAATGCATTGGCTCCATAGAGAAGTGATATCACTGCAGATCTTATCTCCACTTTAGCACCTCTATCACACCTAGAGCAAAACCCCCATCCCTTCACTACAATCCTCATTCCCTCCTCTAATTTTTTTGGCCACAGACCCCCCCCCCCAGTCCTCTTCCAAACATATGCTAACACAGAGATCAGAGATCTACACCCAGTCCAGAAGGACACAGGCACCCCTTATCCTATTACACAGAAATCAAGGGCTACAGGCCTCATAGACCCCTACCTCTCCCCTCACCCCAACACATAAGCCTCAGAGACCCCTACCTCTCCCCTCCTCCTAACTTTAATACAGGCCTCAGACACCAGCCTCTCCCTTCCACCTAACATACAGGCCTCAGAGACACCTACCTTAGGGTGACCAGACCTCACCTTTAACCGGGGACACATTTGAAAAATGCATACTGCAGGGCTGCTTTTGTTTCAGTGCAGTCCAGAAATACGCCTATTTCCTGTGTCCCCAGTTAAAGGTGAGGTCTGGTCACCCTAACCTACCTCTCCCCTCCCCCCTAATACAGAGGCCTCGGAGACACCTACCTCTCCCCTCCCTCCTAATACAGAGATCTCAGAGACACCTACTTCTCCTGATACACAGGCCTCAGAGACACCTACCTCTCCCCTCCCCCTAATCCAGAGGCCTCAGAGACACCTACCTCTCCCCTCCCCCTAATCCAGAGGCCTCAGAGACACCTACCTCTCCCCTCCCCCTAATCCAGAGGCCTCAGAGACACCTACTTCTCCCCTCCTCCTGATACACAGGCCTCAAAGACACCTACCTCTCCCCTCCTCCTAATATAGAGGCCTCAGAGACACCTACCTCTCCCCTCATCGTAATACAGTGGCCTCACAGACACCTTCCTGCTAATATAGAGGCCTCAGAGACACCTACCTCTCCCTAATACAGAGGCCTCAGAGACACCTCTCCCTTCCACCTAACACACAGACCTCAAAGCCACTTATCACCTTGTATGTACAGCGATCAGGCACTTACTGTTTACTTGTAAGAGAGACACAGGCATCAGCTGTCAGAGACAAGTTTCTCTCAGTCCATCCAAGTCCACACACATGCTGTAACTGTCTCATTAACCGACCCCTTTTAACTCCTCTGTTCCCTAGCTAGGGGTATGCTATTTTAAAGGAAACTTCCATTATTAATTGGACTTTTAAATTCTATTTACATATAAACATAACCATAAATAGTGAAAGTTTCTGTTGCATAACACTCATTTTGCATACACGTTTGTGTTTTTCACTTCTGCTTTTTTATTATTTTTTTTTAATTCACTATTATCATTCATGCAGCTACACAGTTAACTCCTTGCATGCTAAACTGGTTTTACTTTACAGGCCATTGGAAACCTCCCTGGAATCCAAAAGGTTAACCCTTTGAGTGCCAGAGGGGTATGCAACGCATTGCTTTGCAATGCGTTGTGTTGCGTTCCCCTCTGGCACTCAAAGGGTTAAATGAATCTCTAAAAATCTTATCCTGCTGCATTGATTGTTGAGTTTTATGATCAGTGTCAGAAATGAGCCAATGTGGCAAAAAATCCCAAATGAAAAGCAAATTCTTGGTTTGGTTAATTCGGCATTTGGATATGTAGTAAGCAAGGCCATCGGTTGTCCTCCTCTACTTTGGTTCAGGAATCCATGTGTGTCACCAGAAATGCAGTCCAGACTAACAGTGGTCAAACATTATCAGATGTGACCTCTGTACAAAGTCCAGAACAAACTGAGCATGCTCAGTTCATTTCCTTCAGGTCTATGGTAGAATGTGTGAAAAGTGTCTCCTCTTCTTGGGGTTCAGAGATGGAAATGTGAATTAAAAGGCATGTTTTCTTGTTTTGGTCAGAGTCACCTGACCATTAGAGATAATTCCTGACGCGAAACTCACCTCTGCAGAGGTCCAGCTGGTCCCCGAACTGCAGTGCCCAATCATATGGGCAACACCATGTACCATTCACTAGTAACTAGTAAAACTTACCTGTGTTCAGATTGGCCCTGATTCCTGACTTAGGCCACAATTCAGGTGAACAGGCGTCCCTTTTAATGCAGGGTGCTTAATCAAATGTAATTCTGCAGGACGGCAAAGGAACCAGTAGAACCCTGCAGTGTGTGTTTTTCATGTGTATTGCATTAACCCTTTAAGGACCAGTGAGGTGTGGCGACTGTCAATATGGAGAGCTCTCATTAGCAATGCCACCAGGTAAGTATCTGTTAGGTTAGATTGGTTTAGTATCTGTTAGATTAGATTAGGCTCAGTATCTGTTGGGTTAGATTAGGTTAGTATGTCTTAGATAAATTAGTATCTGTTAGGTTAGATTAGGTTATTATCTCTTAGGTTATTATCTGTTAGATTATGTTAGGTTTGGGTCAGTATCTGTTAGGTTAGATTAGGTTAGTATGTCTTTGATAAGTTAGTATATGTTAGGTTAGATTAGGTTAGTATGTCTTAGGTTAGTATCTGTTAGATTAGATTTGGTTAGGGTCAGTATCTGGTAGATTAGATTAGGTTAGTATATTTTAGATAAATTAGTATCTGTTAAGTTCGATTAGGTTAGGTTAGTATCTTTTAGGTTAGATTAGGTTTGGGTCAGTATCTGTTAGGTTAGATTATGTTAGTATGTCTTAGATAAGTTAGTATCTGTAAGGTTAGATTAGGTTAGGGTCAGTATCTTTTAGGTTAGTATCTGTTAGGTAAGAATAGTATCTCTTAGGTTAGTATCTGTTAGATTAGGTTAAGTTAGGGTCAGTATCTCTTAGGTTAGTATCGGTTAGGTTAGGGTCAGTATTTGTTAGGTTAGTATCGGTTAGGTTAGGTTAGATTAGGTTAGTATGTCTTAGATAAATTAGTATATGTTAGGTTAGTAACTCTTAGGTTAGTATCGGTTAGGTTAGGGTCAGTATCTGGTAGATTAGGTTAGTATGTTTTAGTTAACCCCATCACGACATCTGACTTACCAGGTACGTCCCGCAAAAACTGTCACTTGGTGACAGAGGACGTACCTGGTAAGTCCCGGAAGTCATTCGCTAGAATGATGAAAAAAAAAACCCCGACGTTAAGTGCCGGACGCGTGCGTGCGCGGCCAGTCACTAAGGGGTTAAATTAGTATCTGTTAGGTTAGATTAGGTTAGTATCTGTTACGTTAGGGTCAGTATCTGTTATGTTAGTATCTAAGCTTAGATGTTATAGTCAGTATCTGTTAGGTTAGTATCTGTAAGGTTAGATATTAGAGTCAGTATCTGTTAGGTTAGATTAGGTTAGTATCTCTTAGATTAGGTTAGTATCTGTTATGTCAGTATCTGTTAGATTAGGCTAGTATCTCTTAGATTGTTAGTATCTGTTAGGTTGGATTAGGTCAGTATCTGTTAGGTTAGATTAGGTTAGTATCTCTTAGATTAGGTCAGTATCTGTTAGGTTAGATTAGGTTAGTATCTGTAAGGTTAGATGTTACAGGCTATTAGGTTGGGGGTGCTACTATATGTTAGTTTAGGTTAGGGTAAGTCTCTGTTAGGTTGGGGGTGCTACTATATGCTAGTTTAGGTTAGGGTAAGTCTCTGTTAGGTTGGAGGTGCTACTATATGCTAGTTTAGGTTAGGGTAAGTCTCTGGAAGTGTTACTAACTGTTAGGGTCAAACCACCACAGATTTTCCTGGTCCTTAAGTGGTAAATGGATGCACTATGCAATGCGTTGCGTACCCCTCTGGCACTCAAAGGGTTACATTTTAGGCATTCAACATAAAATAAACGTTTTTTACCAATCCTAGCTGGAAATAAATGAGATTTTTAGGGCTAAAACCCAATTTCAGTTGTGTTAGGATTCTTATAACTTACCCCAGCATAGTAGTAACGATATTAACTAGACTTGGGGGTTGCCTTCTTTTCCCTGTTTACACTGCAGAGGAACCATTACTGCCCCAGTGCAGGGGTGGGGAAACTTTGGCTCTGCAGCTGTTCTTGGACTGTCACACACCCATCATCCTCAGTTAGCCAGCCAATGGACAGGACAGTGAGTACCAATATGGGGAAGAACATTTTGAACAGCAGCATTGTAAGATAATGCTGTAGCACCTAATGAACAGTTTATATCAGTGGTGGCCAAAGCTGTTGCAAGACGACAACTCTCATCATTCCCCACCAGCCAGGAGTGGTGGTCTGTCAGCAGATGGACGGCCTCACTGCGCCCGTCCCTGGTTTACACTATCCTTCTCTGAACTTTATCAGGTATAAGTGGAGCAGTTCTGGATCAAACTAGCTGCACTACAGTATAAGGAGACCAGACATCACCTTTAATGAAGGACACATAGAAAGTGTGTCTATTCCTGGGCTGTTCTGAAATCAAAGTAGCCCTGCAGTATGAATTTTTAATATGCTTCCCTGGTTAACCCTTTGAGTGCCAGAGAGGTAACCAACGCATTGTAACTCAACGGGCGAGATGTTCAAAAAGTTGTCATAATGAAAAACTTGTCAGATCATGAGTTGGTGGTAAAAGAAGTACAATATTTTTAGAAGTAACTCTGTCTAAAATTCATCTAAAGAGTTAAAAATGACGGTAAGAAGATCTCATTGAACTTTGCCGTTAAAAATACTGATCTTAAAAATTGTCTTTCATTATGTCTTTGAAATGAAAATTTTCAAAGAAACAAAGACATTTTTTTTGTCTTTGAAACGAAAAATTGTTTCTCAGTACTTTAATTTGTCTTCCAAGTTTAGACCATTTTTGTTTTGTCGGGAACAAATGACGTTAATCAGACAAAAAAATAACGTTCAAACGAATATTTTTTTTTGAAAATACCTTACATTATGATGGAAGATTAAACCACACCCACTTTTAAGACGGCTTTTTCCCTTTGACGGAGATAGCAGAATTGGATGCAAAAAATAATGGGAACATGTCTGAGAATTGACGGACCGTGGAGTAAGAACTTTTTATTCTGATTACAGACAATTTCAGTTACCACCACTTTCTGAACATCTCGCCCAATGTGTTGGAAACCTTGTTGATTAACTCAATAACTCCGGACTTATTCAGGATAATACTAGTATTGATGTGCGTATCGCTATGTGAATGATGATTTGGGGGGCACTTTAATTTGAGTGAAAGTTCCGCTTTAAATTGGGGAAAAGGAAACATTCTGGAGGCAAGTTGCACCTTAGGGGACCAGTAAACATTTCCAGTGACTAAAATACAGTTTTTAGCCTCTTGAGTTAAAACGTTCCTTTAACCCCTTAACGACCGGCCGATCGTCGAGGAGCGGTCAGTTGAAGACCACAGAGCATTTTTTTTCCGCTCCTTCCGGTTCCGGACTCCTCGAACGGCGTGCAGCCGCAGGAGGAGCCCGGAATTCCATGGCGGTCATAGTACCTCATGGGTCGTTAACTCAAATCGACCCATGACGTACTATGACCGTCAAGGGTCGTTAAGGGGTTAAATCAATGGGTACAGTTGATTTGCCCCAGAATCCATCCCCTTTTACTTTGAACATCAGTCCTTAATAGGACTACAACTCTATAGCAGATAAATATGTGGATATTCTGGAATCGACTTGCAAACATAATGGGAGTCAAATGTTTTTTAATAAAAAGAACATATATTCTAGGGCTTTTCCTGCCAGGTAAAACAATGGTGCTTCTACATCTGGGATGTGTGTTTTTCTAGAATTATTATGTTTTTCTAGAGTTATCATAGCAGGGCTTAAAATTTGAAGTCTTTTGCTACTAGCCAAGACCTGAAAAGTTACTCGCCACTGCAAGCCATAACATACCCACCAGGGCTGAATTTCTACTCACCAGGGCTAAATTTTCACTCGCCATTGGCTAGTGGAGAGTGGAAATTTTGAGCCCTGATTATAGTATAAACTGTTGTTAGTTTTACAAAAACCATACCTTTTAGTGGCCAAAATTCACACAAGGATTCTGTTGCATTCTATGGATGAGGTGAGTCACTGACAACAGTTCAGTTTGAACTTTCAGGAAGTAATGAAGTTGATACTTCCTGACAATCTGAGCTGTTATAACTTTTGAATGAAACAACTGTCAGCACAGAGGCGTAACTTGGAGCCTCCAGGCCCTGGTGCAAGAAGTGCCACAGGCCCCCACCACCACATTGGCCCCCCTCGACCACACTGACCCCCTCTACAATGCCCCTCAATCTTCACAATGCCCCCATCTCCTACCTCCCTGGAGCTCCAGCGCGGTTCTCTTAGTAATGCTGAGTGCTGGGAGATAATGTCATCTCCCAGCGCTCGCTCTGCTTTACTAGAGGTGCGACCCCTGTAGTTATGCCACTGTGTCAGCAGGAAAAGCCTTTATAACTTGGAGGCTTTCATAAAAAAGTTTACTGCTCCTTTAAGTTCTCTAGCCATTCTGTTCCATGATGATGGGGAAATATAGGGAGTTGGCTGATTTCTCAACAAGTGGAACAGCAGCAATTAAGGCTGGGAGCAACTACCTTGCTACCGGTGGCTAGAGATGGCTCCACCTTTCTCTTCCCTGTTACTAGATAATGAGTGTGGGAAGAAGCTGCTAGTCATAGCGAGTCTAGCAGTCAGGGAATCTCGGCTCTGTAGGTAGCATTTAATGAGATACTGAGGCAAAGAGTCAGAGATAGAAGTACGGGTTGAGCCACTAGGGTAATGGCATCAACGTAAAGGAGAAGTAAACCTTTTTAATGAAAACATATATGTTATAGAGCTTTTCCTGCTGAGTAAAACAAGGTAATTCCCACCGCTGTCAGTTGTTTTATTCAAACTTTATAACAGTTCAAATAATCAGGAAGTGAATTTACTGTATTTACTTCCTGATAGTTCTGACAGGAAGTGAATTTACTGTTCGTTTACTTCCTAATAGATCTAACTGACAGGAAGTGACTCGGCAGTTTCTATCACATTCTATGGAGGACTGTAAGTCACTGACTTTCCTCTCCGTTAGACTGTAACAGAATAAATAATTTGAATTTGACCACTAGAGGGCACTGCTAATGTAAAAAAACATGGGTTTAAACAGTAATAACGTTGGAAATATGCATCTCTAGCAGTGGGAGTACCCTTATTTTACTCAACAGGAAACAACCTACAATATATATTTTTTCATAAGAAAAGTTTTACTGCTCCTTTAATGACCAACTTACCTTGCTTAGATAGAGTGACCAGATGTCCTCGGTTTCCGGGGACAGTCCCCGGATCGAGGGCACTGTCCCCGGCTAGAATCTATCCTCGGATCTGTCCCCGGATCTAACTAAGGCAGCCGCATCAATAGGAAGGTACAGACGGCATTACCTAAGCTGTGTCTGCTGACCAGTGCCTTCCCGACAAGTTGAAATGGCAGCCAGTGAGAGAGGAGATTTTGCAAGGATACTCCTCTCTCATTGGCTGTAGTGCATAGGACAGTGGCGCGGTTCTCAGAGCAAGGGGAGCAGGAATGCAGTCAGCAATGTGGGCATTGTGGAGGTGAGAAATTGGCCAGTGTGGAGGAGGACAGTGTGTGGACAATGGAGGGTTACACAGCGCCACACAGAGTGAATATATCCATGCAATTGCAAAGTGATATTTAGAACGTGTTGGAAAAAGTGCGGTCAAGTAAGTGAATATAGCACTTTGACAAAAGCACGGGCAGTGTATTGAACTCTATATATAAACCTAGTGTACTACCACCCTAAACATGATTTTGATAGAAGGGAGAAAGTGGTTAATATTGTATTATATTATAATTTTCCTCTGTGTCCAATCCACGGCAATACTGTGGGTTGTAGCTCCTCCTCTCCAGCTGGTAGGACCAATTGATTTTTTTTCTATTTAAGCGCCTGCTCTGCTACCTGCCCTCAGTTATTTTGGTCCTACCACAGCTGGGAGGACGGAGGCTCAAGCCTCCACGCCGTGGAAACTTTAAAAAAAAAGAAAAAAAAAAAAAAAAAAGAAGAAGAAACATGCGGCTTTGTTATTTTTCTTATGTTGCTAGCCTCACACGCTAGCGGCATTTTCATCCCTCACCTCTGCATGCTGGATCACGGACTCTTGAGCACATACTAAGTCCTGAATCCTTCACCCCGGCTTGAAACAAGCCTTCCTCCGATGCGGGCGCTCTGCCCGGCGGGCTACAGCAGACGCGGGCGGCTGGTGAGCAGTCTTATGCAGCAGAACAGGAAATCAACAGCGTGCGCTCCAGCAGTGAACCGCACGCTGAAGGAAGCAGAGGGGGAGGCGATCTGGAGGCATGCTGTATATAACAGCACAAGTTAAGGCATGGGGTAAGTCCTGATAACTGGATACTTTATATATGTTATATATATAAGTGTATTTAAAGATATTTGAAGCTGTTACTTGCCAAGGGGTTTATTGATCATGTCTGCTCAAAAAGACCAGAAAGCTGAAAAGCCTAAACCTTCATCTGATTCTAAGGATGATAAAGCAGCCCCTAAGGCAAAAAGCTGTGCAAGTTGTGATACAAAATTGAACCCTTCTGATTCTTCAAAATTGTGCGCAGAATGTCTAAGGAAAGCAGCAGGAGATGTTATTCCCTCCCAATTTCAGGAATTTTTGGGGTGGATGCGCTCATCTATGCAGGAGACATTTTCTGCACTACAAGAGTCTTCTAAGAAACGTCAGAGACCATCTGATCCAGATGAGGGGCCCTCTAGGCGAATACAAGACGAAGAAGATGAAGATAGCGTTATGGATATGGAATCAGCACCCTCTTCTGCAGAAGAAGGCGAAATTACTGAAGAGTCAGGCAATTTTGGTATTGAGAAGATTGACAACCTGATTAAGATCATGCGTAAAACTTTAGGTCTATCAGAATCCCAAAAAGACCTTAACGTAATGGATGCAGCCTTCATTGGGTATAAGAAGTCGTCACCGCAATTTCCAGTCCATAGTTCCATTCAGGACATTATAAAGAATGAATGGAAACAGGGTGATAAAAAGTCTGCTGTATCGCGCAGATTCCATAAAATGTATCCTTTTCCAGAAGAAGAAGTGGCAACTTGGACTAACCCTCCCAAGGTAGATGCTGAAGTAGCCCAAGTATCCCGCAGAACAACAATCTTAATGGAAGATGGAACAACACTTCGGGACCCAATGGATAAGAGAGCAGATAGTGCCCTAAAGAAACAGTACACTACAATTGGGCATAACCTCAAATCAGCCACAGCAATGGCCTGTATGTTCCGCACCCTGCGTCTATGGCTAGCAGATCTGGAAGAAAAGATCGACTCCTCTGTCTCAAGATCTAGGCTCCTGAAGGAAGTCGCCACTATCAAAGACGCGGTCAACTTTTCGTGTGACGCATCCTTGGATAATATCAAGTTAACTGCTAGATCTTCAGCACTATCAGTCATAGCTCGCAGGGCCTTATGGATTAAGGCTTGGGAAGCTGATGCCTCGTCCAAGAACAAGTTGGTTTCTCTGCCATATCTGGGAAACAAACTTTTTGGAGATCAGTTACAAGAAATTATTAAGAAGTCTTCAGGAGGGAAAAGCCCTTTCCTCCCTCAAGAGCGTCGCCAGAGGACATCCTCCCCAAGATCTGCTAGATCTAAGCGTCAGTCCTTTCGAGATTCCAGAAGATATAGGCCTGGTTCTTCCTATAACCAAAGAAGAGGAGGCGCTGGACAGAACACGCGAGCAGGAACCAGAAGAGAGTTCCAGAGAAAGACCAACTTTGCTCAAAACCCTCAATGAAGCCAGCAATACCCTATCTCGTCCCGTGGGGGGCAGGCTTCAAGCTTTCCAAAAACAATGGGAAGAAATTCAACCGGACCACTGGGTATCCCAGATTTTAGAGATAGGGTATGCTCTGGAATTTCGAACTGTCCCCCAACAGTCAAGTTTTCAGACATCCACCATCAGGAACAAACATTTAATCCCAAATATGAGGAAAGAAATCCAGAGGCTTCTTCAGATGGGAGTCATAGAAGAGATCCCTCAGATCCAGAGGTTCAGAGGAATTTATTCGAATCTTTTTTGTGTTTCAAAACCATCAGGAGAAATCAGAGTCATTCTGAACCTCAAGCAAGTGAATACATGGCTACACATCAGAAAATTCAAGATGGAAACAATGTCCTCTATTCTCAAGATAATCCAACCTCAAGCTTTCCTGACCAGAATAGATCTCCAAGACGCGTATTATCACATACCAGTGAGAGAATCTCACAGAAGATTTCTGAGATTTCACATACTGGGACGCCATTATCAGTTCAAGGTACTTCCGTTCGGCCTGGCTACAGCCCCTCGAGTTTTCACCAAGATCCTGGCAGTGGTCATGGGTGTTCTGAGGTTAAGAGGAATCCGAATAGTTCCTTACCTGGACGACATGCTCCTGATAGCAGATTCTCCACAGCAAGCTTCAGTCAACACTCAAGCATGTCTAGATCTTCTAAAGCATCTGGGTTGGATTATCAATATACAAAAAAGCCTATTATCCCCCTCTCAGTCACTCATATTTCTAGGGGTCAAAATAGACACTCTTCAAGCACAGGTGACTCTATCAACAGACAGACAAGACAGAATCTATCAGGCCGTAAGTCGGTTCAGAAAATACAGAGTTCAGTCAGCAAAATCATTTGCAAAACTTTTAGGCAATCTGACTTCCGCCCAACAGGTGGTTCCTTGGTCCAGGACCCACGGAAGACTAATTCAGGAAAATTACTTAAAATTTTTCAAGAAAGACCCATTCAATCCATCTCTACCAATTCCTCTGCTTCCCTCAACCAAGAAGGAATTAGTATGGTGGAGCATTCGGGAGAACCTCAAAAAAGGGAGATCTCTCTTGGAACCTCAATGGGAGACGGTGACTACGGATGCCAGTCTTCAAGGATGGGGAGGTATTTGGAGGACAAGAACAATACAGGGAACTTGGTCAGCCAGGGAATCAAAGTTCCACATCAACTATTTGGAACTCCTAGCAGTATGGAGAACGTTGAAAGCATTTCAGCCTTATCTGAAGACTACAGCAGTGTTGGTGAGGTCAGACAACACCACAGCGGTCAGTTACTTGATGAATCAAGGAGGAACGAAAGTCTTCGACTCAATCATTTAGCGATCCAGATCTTATACTGGGCGGAACATCACTTACTGAACCTGAAAGCATCATACCTGTCAGGCAGATTAAACAGAGAAGCAGACTTCCTAAGCAGGAACCATTTGGATCCAGGGGAATGGTCCCTGAAAAAGTCCATCTTCAGAAGCATCACGTTATCACTGGGCAGGCCTGTCATAGACCTTATGGCCACTCCGGAAAACACCCAGTGCAAGCAGTTTGTGTCCAGATGGAGAACTCCTCTGGCTCTACAGCAGGATGCTCTTCAAACAGTATGGAATTTTCCACTAGCATATGTCTTTCCTCCTCTTCCACTAATCATGGAAGTAGTAAGAAAAATAAGAAGGGATCAAGCCAACGTGATCCTGATCGCTCCAAATTGGCCCAGAAAACTGTGGTATGCAGACCTCATAAAACTCTCAATCCGGCCTCCAGTAAAACTGCCAAACATACCAGACCTACTGTCACAAGGTCCTGTTCTACATCCGGATCCAGCCTTCTTGAATCTGATGGCCTGGAGGCTGAACGGAGCTCTTTAAAATACTCAGGATTATCGGACTCTGTCATCAGTACCATTCTTCAGGGCAGAAAACCTTCTTCTTCACGGATTTATTATAGAGTTTGGGCAACATTTCATTCATGGTGTGTGTCTAAAAGTCTGAATAGACATAACATATCCCCAGAAGCCATCTTGGATTCTTACAAGAAGGATTTAACAAAGGGTTAAAACCAGCATCCTTAAAGGTACAGCTTTCTGCCATCTCTGCCATTCTTGCCCAGCCTTTTGCTGAACAGTATATTATCAGAAGATATCTTTCAGCCATTTCTAGAATTAAACCCACGATTAGGGAAATCATTCCCCCTTGGGATTTAAATTTGGTTCTCCAACAACTCTCTGCCCATCCATTCTTTGAACCCCTGGAGCAGGTTTCCTTGAAGCATCTCACTCTAAAAACCATACTCCTTACGGCAGTCACCTCAGCCAGACGTGTGGGAGAGTTACAGGCCCTGCTTTGTAAATCACCTTATTTAGTGTTTCACCAGGACAAAGTAGTCCTGAGGCCTAAATCCTCTTTCAGAAGTAAAGTAATCTCCAGTTTTCACTTAAGTCAGGAGATAGTCTTACCCACTTTTCCTCCAGCCTCTATTCTTAATCCAGATAGTCGCCTGCAAAATCTTGATTTACGTAGATGTTTGAAAATTTATCTCAAGCGTTCTGACTCCTTTAGGAAAACAGATGCTCTTTTTGTGCATTTTTGTGGGAAATTTAAAGGGACTGCAGCATCCAAGGCTTCCATTGCTCGATGGATAAGAGACTGCATCATCTTAGCTTACCAGTCAGCTGACAAAATACCCCCAACAGGGTTAAAAGCTCATTCTACGAGAGCAGTAGCATCTTCTTGGGCTTTAAAGAACGTGGCTTCAGCAACTGAAATCTGTAAGGCAGCCACTTGGTCGTCAGTATCTACATTCGTAAGACATTATAGTCTAGATGTCCAGGCGGCAGAAGATGCTAGCTTTGGCAGGAAGGTGCTCCAAGCAGCCACTCCTGCCCAGAATCTTTGATTAAAGTCCCGCCCATAGGGATACTGCTCTGGTAAGTCCCACAGTATTGCCGTGGATTGGACACAGAGGAAAAGAGAAAATTTACTCACCGATATTTGTATTTCCTCTGTGTCCTTCCACGGCACCCCACCCTGATGGTATTGGTAATGGTATCGTTCCCTGTATTGATGTTTAATAATGTACAAATAGGGAAAGCTCTCTTTATGTAACCTATAACTAACATGTCCTCTCATTCCAGCTTGGATATATATATAACTGAGGGCAGGTAGCAGAGCAGGCGCTTAAATAGAAAAAAAATCAATTGGTCCTACCAGCTGGAGAGGAGGAGCTACAACCCACAGTATTGCCGTGGAAGGACACAGAGGAAATACAAATATCGGTGAGTAAATGTTCTCTTTTTATGAGTTTCTTTGGCAATGTTGTTCTTTAGAACTGTCCCTAAAAAAAGCCTTTCATGTCTTTTTCAAAAAACAAAACCTTTTCTGCTCGTCTCGGTAGAAAGAGCCATAGAGAGTGTTATTTCATTACTGTGAGCGTTGTAGTTCAAGAGTAATTGAAAGATAAAGTTTCCCCTCCCGCCCTTTTTACCTAGTGTAAGCCCCCACTCCTCAGATGTGGAATCCAGTCCATATACCAGACAGCTCACATCATGGGTCAATATTCTGCTGTGAGAACAATGAAAGCCCTGCCCTCTTGACAGGTTTTTCAGCTTTTTCCCTTATCATAATTGAAGATTGTCCCTCTCTGCAATCTACCTGGACACTCCCTGCTGCTCTAAGCTGAGTGTTACACCAGTAAAAGGGGCGGGAGGGGGACACTTTGTCATTGAATTACTCTTGAACTACAACTCTGACAGAACTGAAATAACACTCTCCAAAGTCCAAATACTATGATGATTAATTAGAGCTGCTTTTATTATGAAACATTACTATCCCTTTAAGTGTAGTAAAATTAGGTTTAGTCACAGTATAAATATACACATTTAAAATAGTAGCAGGTAAATATGGAAAGGATTTCCCAAGCGAACAATACCAATAATATTAAAAGAAATGGAAAAAAGAGCCAAAATAGCGATATTTGAAAAAGAAATACTTCATTGGAATGGTCTACAAAGTGTGATTGGTTTGCAAGCACACTTTATAGAATGTTCCGATGAAATAGTTCTTTTTAAATATCTCTATTTCGGCTCTGTTGAAGAGCTGCCTCGTGTCGGCTAACATGGATCTCCTTCTGCCAGCTTTACAGCTGACATCAGGAGAAGAGGAGGGAGGGGAGAACTTTAGATGCGAATATCTCTCAAACCATAAAGGTTTGAGAGATGGTATTTGCTCCACATAATTTATTATAAATTATTATTGGACATTAGTATTCCTTTAAGACACAGAAAGATCTGGGAGTATAAATTGATAACCAAGTTTGACATTCTGAACTGTGGCCTGAACATGGAATTTATGTCACATTATTCCACACAATAAATATATTTTGGCTCATTGGACTGGAGTCTAAGGAATAATTTACACAGACACAAGTGACAAGAGTTTCACATCCGGTAAAATCGATGTCATGTACTTTGTATTCTTCAGCCTTCGTTCTAACATGCCTGATGAAGAGACCCAAGTTGTCTCAAAGGGATAGTAATACTTCGTTTTATCTTTATTTTATTTTGTAGGCATTAAAAAAACATGAAGAACGATATAAGCCTTATCTCTCAAACCTTTATGGTTTGAGAGATATTCACAAGCAAAGTTTCCCCTCCCGCCCCTTTTCCCTAGTGTAAGCCATCTCTTCTCAGATGTGGAATCCAGTCCATAGACCAGACAGATAACAGAAAGAGACAATCTTCTTCCTGTGAGAACAATGAAAGCCTTGCCCCCCTTGACAAGTTTTTCAGGTTTTTCCCCTTATCTTAATTAAAGATTGTCAACCTCCCTTCTGCTCTGAGGTGAACAGTGTTACATCAGTAAAAGGGGCGGGAGGGGATACTTTGTCATTGAATTACTCTTGAACTACAACTCTGACAGAATTGAAATAACACTCTCCAAAGTCCAAATACTATGATGATTAATTAGAGCTACTTGTATTATGAAACAGTACTATCCCTTTAAAAGCTTGCACTGTAAAGCTACTCCACCAATATCGGTATTACTATTATCAGAGCAGTAAAAGTCATTATAGTAAAATCATTGATGAGGTTGAAAAAAGACATGAGTCCATCAAGTTCAGCCCATGTCAAATCACCTCTGTTGATCCAGAGGAAGGCAAAAAAAAAAATCCAACAACCTTGAAGCCATTTCCAATTTAGCCCCAAGTGGGTAGAAAAGTCCTTCTTGACTCCAAATGGCAGTCAGATAGTTCCCTAAATCAACAAACTATCTGCTTTGAAGCCATATGTCATAATTCTTTATATTGTTCTGTGCTAGATAGGTATCCATGAATTTTTTTAAAGCAGTTACATTATCTGCAAGTACAGCATCCCGAGAAAAAGAATTCCATAGCTTTATAACATACATTTTATAGACAACTAAGATCTATCTAATAAAGGACATTAAAGGTCAGTGAAACACCTGGTACAATAATCATCTTCTGACTCCAACATAATCATGAACGAGAGGAAAGAGGTGATGGGGACACTTAATCAATGATATCATCAGCAGGATGTGTTAGAAATGGCACACAAGTTCCTGGGGGAAAGATCTTGATGCCTTTTCATCTGAAGAGTAAAAAGAAGCTTCAAAGGACTTGTCATCCTAAAATGTCATAGGTAATCATTAAAGGAATACTAGCTTTCCTATACCCTGATAGACTTACTTTAACCTATAAGTGTCCACAGACTCCACATTACTCACATGGAATGAGCGAGTCAAGCCCTTGGACACCTCCCAACAGGAGAACCAATGGGAATTCCAGATATCTGAGGACAACCTTATAGTTAGTGGCTGATGGGCCAGAGTGAAAGGTGTCCAACTAACATACAACAAAAGGTGAGTGTTAAAGTAGCAGTAAACTTTTTTATTCAAACCTATGTATTATAAAGCTTTCCCTGCTAAATAAAACTCCAGCTGCTGTCAGATGTTTCATTCAAAAGTTAAAACAGTTCAAATAATCAGGAAGTGAATTTACTGTGTTTACTTCCTAACTAACAGGAAGTGACTCAGCAGTTTCTATCACATTCTATGGAGGACTGTATGTCACTGACTTTCCTCTCCATTAGAATGTAACAGGAGAACTAATTGGAGTTTGACCACTAGAGGGCACTGCTAATGTAAAAACAAAACAAAACACAGATTTAAAGGGATAGTAATACTTAAGTATTACTAATCCCTATAGTAAAGCCCTATTAATAAAAAAACATATTGCCCCCAGTGTCATCTCTCAAACCTTTATGGTTTGAGAGATGAACGCTTCTAAAGTTGCCCTCTCCCTCCCCCTTCTAGCATTCTAGCTGACTGCAGGGATGAGAGTCGTACAACTTTCAGGCAGCTCTCCAGCACAGCCTGATCACGTTAATAAAAAAAGAAAACTTTCACTGAAATGGTCTTCTATTTGTGCTTGGTTTGCAAGCACACGTAGAAGACCGTTTTAGTGAAAGTTTTTTTTTTAGTTAATGCGATCGTGGCTCTGCTGCAGAGCCACCTGATGATCTATGACCAGATCTATGACCGGATTTCCCTTCAGTCAGCTACAAAGCTGACTTCGGGGAAGGGGGAGGGAGAGTGCAGCTTTAGAAGCGATTATCTCTCAAACCATAAAAGTTTGAGAGATGACACGGGGGCAAAACGTTTTTTTTAGTAGGGCTTTACTATAGGGATTAGTAATACTTAAGTATTACTATCCCGTTAAACAGTAGTAGCTCTGAAAAAATATACATCTCTCAGCAGTGAGAGTACTCTTATTTTACTCAACAGAAAATGCCCTACAATATATATTTTTTCATAAAAAAGTTTACTGCTCCTTTAAGCAAATACTTTCAGGGTATCTATAACTACATAATTAAGTGGCTCTTAATCTGTTTTAACAGAACAATGTACTTAGGTATGTGTCTTTCAGGATTATTTATATAACCTTTTCAATTTACCACAATTTTGTTGTAGTCTGTAGCGGTGTAGATGCATTTCGCTAATTGAAAATGCCTTCATGATTCTATAGAACCATGGGTGGGGCATTATTTGCTCACCAAGCCTATTGAAGACTACTGCCTATTGTTGAAGCGTATTGACTATTAATTAGTGTGAACATATTTAACAAAACAAACATTTAGCAGGAAAAGTAAAGAGTCTATTACTTAAAGGGATAGTAACACTTTATATGTAAAATCCTATATAATAATTCGCTAAGGATGTTTGTCAGAAGCCATCATGCGTAGTAGAGATGGCTGCACATGCTGCAGTCATGCGCAGTAGAGACTGCCCGCGCCGCGGCTGATACCGCTTGGTCCCAGGAAGGGGCGCAGAGAGGAATTTGGAGCGCCCTGCTCTGTATCAGCCGCTGCGCATGCAGTCTCTCGGCTGGGTGGCACTGTGGCGCTTGTACACGGGCTCTTCAACTAGTATTATATATTGTAGATTTATCCTCATGAGTAAAACAAGGGAACTCCCACTACTGAGAAGTGTTATATTCAAAATTTATGACAGCTCAAACTTGAATTTTTTAGGTGCAATATCTCAGTGACCTGAAATTGTACAGTGGCGCTGTTGTTACACCATCCTATGGAGAGCTCTGGTCAGTTGACCATAAAACTCCATAGGCTGTATAGCAACAGCGCCACTGTACAATTTCAGGCCACTGTGATACTACACCTAAAAAACTCAAGTTTGAGCTGCGGTAACATTTATCTATAAAACCTCTCAGCAGTGGGAGTTCCCTTCTTTTACTTAGGAGAATAAACCTTACAATATAAATAATTTCACAAATCGAGTATTACTATCCCTTTAAAAAAATACTCACAAGACATTATGTCTATATATAGAGCCCTCCGTATCTCTGTGTCACACATATCCCAAGCACTGTATAAAGGCTGCGGTGACCTTTTCTTTTAATGTCTCATCTTCTGGTATGGCAGATAAGGAAACCCAATTAGTTTTTCTAATAAGTCAGCGTGCCAAAAATTATAAATATCCCGTTACATGAACATCCAGTGCATAAAATTGTATTGTTACAGCCCCTTTCTTGTGATGGAACCCCTGTTTAAAGGGGAATTACATTAAAAGATGAAGTAGCTCTTACCATAGGATTATAGTGTCAAAGTCCCTTCTTGTATGAACCCCTGTTTAAAGGGGAACTACATTAAAGAAGTAGCTCTTGCCTTAAGATTATATTGTCACAGTTCCCTCTTGTATGCACCCCTGTTTAAAGGGATAGTACTGCTTTTATTTAACAACTAGTTGAAGAGCCCGTTACACAGGCCACAGTGCCACTGGCAGCCGGTCGCGGGGCAGTCGTGCAATAGAGACTGCCCGTGTCGCTGCTGATACAGAGCGGGACGCTCCTTCGGAGCGCCCAGCTCTGTATCAGCCACCGCACTGGCAGTCTCTACTGTGCATGACTGCGGCGTTACGCACATTTTAGCGAATTATTATATAGGATAATTAATATTGTAGGCATTAAAAATAGTAGGACAACGATGTATGTCCCATCTCTCAAACATTTATAGTTTGAGAGATCGAAGCATCTAAAGTATCCCCCTCCCGGCCGTTTTAAAGAAGTCTGCCCTCTAGCTGAGAGAAGCAGATTCTGGTCCCGGGACCATCCTGCAGCTCTTCAGCAGATCCAAAATAGCACAATATTGAAATAAATACTTAATTGGAATGGTCTACAAAGTGTGCTTGCAAATCAGGCACACTTTGTAGACCGTTCCAATTAAGTATTTCTTTCTACATTGCGCTATTTCAGCTCTGCTGAAGAGCCGCCGGCTGGTCCTGGGACCAGGACCTGCTTCTGTCAGCTAGAGCGCTGACGTCTATGAAAGGAGCGGGAGGGGGGAACTTTAGATGCTTTGATCTCTCTCAAACTATAAATGTTTGAGAGATGTGACATAGCTCATTGTACTAATATTTTTATGTCTACAATATTAATATTTTTCAAATAAAAGCAATACTATCCCTTTAAAGGGGAACTACTACCCAAGAAGACTAACCTTGACCCCTCCTCCCTCTCTAACTATCGACCTGTCTCTCTTCTACCTCTTACCTCTAAACTCTTACAACGCCTTGTCTACTCCCAAATAATCAAATTCCTCAACTCTAACAATCATTTGGACCCTTTGTAGTCTGGTTTCTGGTGTGGTCACTCAACTGAGACAGCTCCCTGTAGAATGGCTAATGATCTCCAGACTGCAAAATCCAAAGGCCAGTTCTCTATACTTATACTACTCGACTTATCCCCTGCCTTTGACACGGTTAACCATTCTCTTCTTGCTCAAATTCTGCACAATCTTGGTTTCCGAAATCAAGCTGCTTCATGGCTCTCCTCCTATCTCTCACAATGTTGCTTTGTTGTGTCATATGGCAAAAACATCTCCTCTAAAGTCCCTCTGTCTGTGGCGGTGCCTCAAGCTCCGTTCTGGGTCCACTACTTTATTCACTGTAAACCGTTTCCTTGGGTGAACATATTCATTCATTTGGCTTCGAGTATCATCTGTATACTGATTATACCCAAATT
This sequence comes from Rhinophrynus dorsalis, assembly GCA_037306005.1. Classification (NCBI taxonomy): domain Eukaryota; kingdom Metazoa; phylum Chordata; class Amphibia; order Anura; family Rhinophrynidae; genus Rhinophrynus; species Rhinophrynus dorsalis. The sequence goes on along the minus strand of CM074726.1, from coordinate 166,972,072 downwards.
CACATGTCCACTCCTAATCTTTCACTTTAAATCCAGTTACAAATTTCAGACTGCCTCTTGGCCATATCCTCCTGGATGGTACACAATTAGCTGGGGGTGATAATGTTTCTTTAAATGGCTTGCTTAATCTCTTGAATGTTTGAGAGTCCTTCACCACACATCCCTGGATTAGATGTCGTTCTTCACTGTACATAGTTCTCTAAGATACAATTATTTCTATAGGTATGGTTCCTCTGTAAGAACACAAAATATATCAAATGATTTACTGTGTGGGCCCTTCCTATGGATGGCTCTATAATAAGGGTTCACTTTTAAAAGGTCACATTTTAAACATTGTGCGGATGCACGCTGCAATCAACATGTTGCCTGGAAGAAAAGGGCGACATGAGAATCTCGCCCAGCAAATAAGCGTGAGATTCTCATGTCGCCTCCTTAAATGCAGCAGCATACCTGAATCCTGATCCAGTCTAGTGAGATAATATGCACCTTTGGATGCTGGTTCTCCATCTGTGCCAGAAGTATTTTATGATAGTTCATAGAATCATTACAGGGGACTTTTAGATGGCTAATCGACTGCATGTGATCTCTTGGTGCGCAATTTAATTTTTTTGTGTGGCACTCAAAGGTACATAAGCTACATATGGAACAAACATACCTAGGATTTTTAGTCCTTTGTTCCATATGTAGCTTAAACCTTTGAGTGCCACACAAAAAATGAAATTGCGCAAAGGCAATCCAATAGCCATCTAAAAGTCCCTTGTAATGATTCTATGAGTTGTCATAAAACACGTCTGGCACAGACAGAGAACCAGCATCCAAAGGAGTATATTCTCTCAACAGACTGGATCCAGATCCAGGTATGCGGTGGCATTTAAGGAGGTGACATGAGAATCTCTTGCTTATATGTAGGGCGAGATTCTCATGTTGCCCTTTTCATCCAGGAGACATATTGATTGTGGTGTGTAGCTGCACGATATTTAAAATGTGACCATTTAAAAGGATACTTATAATAAGAACACACCTTAACCCTTTGAGTGCCAGAGGGTTAAGCAACACATTCCTCCGCAATACTTTGTGTACCCCTCTGGCACTCAAACGGTTAACAGCATATAAGCTCACAGTGTACACCTGTATAAGAACTTCCTCTTGTAAGAATATCTGACAGTCCTGACACCTCTCCAAATGGGGTAGTTTTAAAGTGATAGTATCACACACACACACACACACACACACGCATATATATAATTTATGTCTCCTCAGGAGACACACGCATACCCAGAGGTGGCAGTAAGGAGGAGAAATTATATATCTTCCATAATGCTAGTCCTGGAGATACAGGGGTATGTGATTTTGACAGGAGTGTGCAGGGGTCTTTGGCCCTTGCCCACTCCTGTCAAAATCTTTACAAGGAGTTGGTCAGCCCTCAAGTTCAATCCTGGGAAAAAAAAAACATGTCCGACTCACCTTTGTAAACAACATGCTTACACATTTCAACAAATTTTCACTATAACCTCTACTGTGGCACAACCAATATTACTAACATGCATGCTCACTGTGTCCGTATGGCTGACAACTCCTTGCTCTGATGCACGCAGCACACACACAACACTGGCCTCACACCTCTCAGAACACCACCACCTGCTCCTCTTGCCCTAAAATGCTTCCATTGTTCCACGCACACTGCTGTAACACTCGCTCACATGCAGCTCTCCCAGCCTGCCTCACCGATACCAACAACCCAGGGAGCTGAAGGTTTGATTGGGGCAAAAAAAACCATTTGTGTTTATGAACACAATGTCGCACACCTTGTTATGTGCCGTTGCTTCGCATATGGACAGCACTGTGCTATTTAACCCTTTCAGTGCCAGAAAGGTACACAATCCTATGGAGATTTATGGCAACTGACCAAGGCTGTCCATAGGATGGTGTAGCAGGCCTCTGTCATACTGCACCTAAAAACTTCAAGTTTGAGCTGTAATAACATTTGAATAAAGCACCTCTCAGCAGTGGGAGTACCCTTGTTTTACTCAGGGGGATAAACCCTACAATAAATCTTTTTTTTACATATTAAGTGTTACTTTCCCTTTAACGTTTTGGATGCTAGTGAGGTCTTTAATGCTTTGAAATGCCATTTACGAATAAATAAATAAAATTAAAATGTCACCCCCCCCCCCCGCCTCCTCTGTCTTTTCCTTTTATCTGACCCATCCAGACATCCTATATATGTATTTATGGCTTATTATAGTAACGGTTATCTCTCCCCAGCTCTTTCTTTTTGTATGACATGCTAAGAGCCGGACCAATCATATTTCCCCATCTGAAAGTTCACATATATATAGAATGGGGGATAAGTTTACTACTTGGTTTGTGAAAATGGAGTCATGTTACATGATATTTTTCATTTTATCTCTTATGCCCTATGTCTTGGGGGAGAAGCAGGTAAGGAGATTTTCACTTAATTTTATTTTCTGATTCTTTGTTCACTCTTTATACTGTTGTATTTTTAACTGACCAATAATTTTTATTCTGAACATCATTAAATGACAAAATTAAAAATGCTTATTGATTAGCATCTGATCTGGATTCCTGTTAGCTAATGCATTTAAAGGGATAGTAATACTTTAAATGTGAAAAAAATATGTTGTAGGGTTTATCCCCCTGAGTAAAACAAGGGTACTCCCACTGCTGAAAGGTGTTTCATTCAAAAGTTATTAATTTTCAAATTAGAATTTTTTAGGTGCAATATCACAGTGGCCTGAAATTGTACAGTGGCGCTGTTGCTACACGATCCTATGGACAGCTCTGGTCCCGGGACCATAAATCTCCATAGGATGGTGTAGCAACAGCGCCACTGTACAATTTCAGGCCACTGTGATATTGCACCTAAAAAATTCAACTTTGAAAATTAATAACTTTTGAATGAAACACCTTTCAGGGGGATAAACCCTACAACATATTTTTTTTTACATTTTAAGTATTACTATCCCTTTAATGATAAATAGTTTTTATGGGTCTGTGACGTTACGAGTTAGTAGCAATGTTAAATAATATGTTGTAACACTCCTGTCCCTTTGAAAACCCTACTTTACCCTTATGGACAAGAGAGGAGGTGCTTACCAATGCATTGCACAGCCATCTGGTCCTTTTAAGGGGGTGGGGGGGGACAAGTGACCCATCTTGCTCTTCCTGCGGATGCCCATGGATAGTAAGGAATTGTATTTGCATTTACAGAAAGGATAATATAATTTCTATAGAAATAATTATTCTATTAGGATATTTCAAGGCTGAACGGTACTAATATTATATATTTCTAAAATAAAGATATCACAACTTGGTGATGTTTAATAATGACAGCTAATCCATAAATTAAATAATTGTGTGATTAACCCTTTGAGCGCCAGATGGGTACGGAATGCTTTGAGAATAAATGTGCTGGACACCCCTCTGACAATCAAAAGGTTAATTAACTCCTTTGATACCAGAGACAACTTCGGCGCATGGTGAAGATATTGTATTCTGGAAGCGAAAGTGAAGAAATTCTGGAACAAACCATCTGAGCCATTGAGTTGGGATTTTAACCCCTTAAATGCTAGAAAGGTCTTCATTTTATTGCGTCTCAATGTGCTGTAGACCTCTCCAGCATTCAAGGAGTTAAAAACTCTATCTAAATCATGAGGGATTTTCATTCCCATCCCTATTATGGTGCAGTTGGTCTATTCCAGGATTGCTTGTAATTTTTTTTATTTTTATTCAGGGCACTCCTCACCATCAATTGTTTCAAATTGGGAGGCTGTCTGAAGGAGAGTAAGGGAGGCTGTGGGAATATGTCCTTAAGAACATATTCCCACAGCCTCCCTTACTCTCCTTCAGACAGCCTCCCAATTTGAAACAACTGCTGGTGAGGAGTGCCCTGAATAAAAATACAAAAAATGGCACATCTCCCTGCCTACAAAAGAGATGTGAAACTTGTGCACACATTTACACCACGGACAAGATACCAATTCCAAACACCCAGTTACACCATAAGATCAATGGTACCTTCACCTGTAAATCATCCAATGTAACATACCTTATCATGTGTGCAAAATGCCCAACAGCTCTGTATGTGGGAGAAACTGGACAAGCACTACACAGGAGATTTAATTCCCACAGATCCAGTGGTAATAACAAAAAGACAGAGACACCAGTGGGAGAACATTTTTGCCAAAATGGGCACAGTGTCAAGGATATTAAGTTAACTGTACTGATGGGACGGTTCTGCACTCAGAGGGACAGAAAGGTATGGGAGGTAAAATTAATGTTAAAATTTAATGCAATTTGTAGTGGTTTGAACAGGGATAAGGAATTCCTCTCAAAATACCATTTAGTTGATTAACCTTTCCAACAGACCCAAGAGCATCGTAAATACCAATAAAGCCTCAGAGGAAGAGTGCAATTTACCATTGACTGATCAAAGATATCTGGATCTGGACTGCATTCTGTTATCTGATTTCCATTATAAACAATGCGATGTGTACTTGTATTTAAGAGAGATGTTTTCATATTTATCTGTATAACATGCCTGAGGAAGAGACCTAAGGTCTTGAAAGCTTGCATTTAAATCTTCTTAGTTAGCCAATACAAGGTATCAAAAACTATATTTGCCTCCTGTATTTCTACGGCTAACACGGTACCAACTCTCATATGTTATTCTATGGGAGAGATTTAGTTACATACTACAGGGGAGATGTACTAAGGTGTGATTAAAGAGGAGATAACTTCTCCAGTGAGATAAACTCACCAGTTCCTGTGTTATTCTATGGGAGAGCTTTAGTTATAGACTACAGGAGAGATGTACTAAGGTGTGATAAAGAGGAGATAACTTCTCCAGTGAGATAAACTCTCCAGTTCCTATGTTATTCTATAGGAGATATTTAGTTATAGACTACAAGATAAGATGTGCTAAGGTGTGATTAAGAGGTGACGACTTCTCCAGTGAGATGAACTCTCCAGTCTCTGTGTTATACTATAGTACCCCTGCAATTACATCTCTTTAGTTAAAGAGAACTATGGGTAGGAAACATGAGGCCATCAAGTTGTTGACGGGAGTTGTAGACCAGCTACAGCTGGAGGTCTGCAGCCATCCATCTTTCTGAGGTAGATAAAATGAGTACCCAGGACATACAAACAAGAAACAATCTCAGTGTATCCATCCCGGTAAAATACTTTCACAAAAACACACATAGTAATCGCAGGGATTATCACACTAGAGTAGTATCCCCTCTTTATCACACCTTAGTAAGTAACCCTCCAGTTTTGTTCCTCATGAGCCGACCTGCTGAACTACCAAGGACTGTGTAGTACAGTCACACTGACCAGACAATTAAGGTGTTAGAAAATGCTAAAATCTTTTCTCTCTCCTCCAGGGATGTCCCCAGAGCTGTGAATGTCCTGTGAATGTCAGGTGTCCTTTAGGAACACCCAGGGTCTTAGACACCTGCGGGTGCGGCTGTGAGGTGTGTGCTCAGCCCCTGGATGCTCTGTGCGATGGCCTTCGACCTTGTAACCCTGCCCAAAATCTCATTTGCCAATACCTGGACTTGGAGGAGAAGCAGGGAGTGTGCAAGGGTATGTGACACTTGGAGAAAGGCTTATGCTGGAAAACAACTTGTTGTCATGTGAAAGAGCATGTTGTAACATTCACAGATACATATATAAAAATTGCCATACATTAGACCTGGGATAGGCAACCTGAGGCTCCCCAGCTGTTGATAGCTACATTTCCCTTTGTCTGGTGGAGGATGATGGGATTCGCCTTTGCTTAAAAGGCCTGAGGCCGAGCCTCATGTTGCCTACCCCACTTTAGACCTTTGTTTGGACACCCCTCTGACATGGAATAGTGTAATATAGCCAGGGATGTATTTCTGATGTGATAGGGGAAGGCATTGTTATGTGACCTTCTCATTTCCTGTAATAGAGTACAGCCTGCTGACCAGGAAGTGAGGAGTACTAGGGTGACCACACGTCCTGGAATGCCCGGGACTGTCCCTTATTGGGGTTCTGTGTCCTGCGTCCCGGGTCACCCCCCACCGCGACAACAAAGAGTCCCAGAATCGAGCAACACGCACCAGTCCAGCCAGCCAATGAAATGTATTTGCTGTATGGTCCTCATTGCCTGGCTGAGCCAATCAATGAGGACCATATAGCAAATACATTTCATTGGCTGGCTGGACTGGTGCATGCGAGGCAGCTGGGATGGAGCAGGTATGCTGGCGCTACAAGTGAGACCCGTGGCTGAGGCTCCCACCAGTGCTGACCATCTTTCTGAGGCTGACACAGAGTAAGAGTTCCCACTGGTCAGTGCCGGCAGGAGCCTCAGCTGCGGGACTACTGTGACCTCATATCCCGGATTGGCAGAATGGAAATGTGGTCACCCTACAGGGCACTGGATGGGGGTGTTGGAAGTCATATACTCCAACAGCTGGAGGTCCAAAGATTGACTTCCCCCGATTTTAAAGGAACACTAAGGCCTCTTAATTATAAACTCCCACTTACTTTATTCTGAGCAGAAAATCCCAATGGCCTCTATGAATCAATTATATGTTTATCGGTTGCCCGGAATGACTCTTTAACAGGGACGTGCACAGACATTTTGGGGGGCAGGGGCTCAAAATAAAAAAAGGGCACTTCTCATAAGTATTATTATTATTTTTTTTGTTAAAAGGGCACGAGGGCACTTTGGACAAAAAGGGCAGGTGCTCAAGCCCCCCCTTGGTGTCTATGTGTGCACGTGCCTGCTTTTAACCCTTTGAGTGCCAGATGGGGCACGCGACTCATTGCAAATCAAGGCGTTACAAACCCCTCCGGCACTCAAAGGGTTAATTAGTACTGGCTGCCATGCCGATGGATGCATACAGGTTTCATTGAGGCAGGACCTACATGGAGGGGATTCGTAAGTGTACATCAGTGGGAGGAGTTTTGTCCAGAAGCCCTGTGGAAATAATCATGTCTTCCTTCACCAACATGATGTCCACTGCTAATTAAAGATTAATTTGGGGAGCCAACCGCACAGAAATGACCCATAGTGGACATTAGGATTTTCTGCTCAGGTTGAGCTAAGAGTGGAGGTTATTTATATAATACTAGTTGAAGAGCCCTTGTACACGGGCCACAGTGCCACCCAGCAACGGCCGCGGTACAGTCATGCGCACTACAGACTGCCCGCGCCGTGGCTGATACGGATCGGGGAGCTCCAAATTCAGATTGTAGTCAAGGACTATGGTCTGAATTCGGTGCCCCGCTCTGTTATCAGCTGTGGCGCGGGCAGTTTGTACTGCGCATGACTGCACCGCGCACCCGTCTCTACTGCACATGACGGTTTCTGACAAACAATTTAGCAAATTATTATATAGGATGTGTTACTGTTCTTTTAAATTATTCCTTAATTACATAAATATTTCTGCGCTCTAAATAATATATAAATCATCTAAATCAAAGAAAAAAAATGAAACAAGATATATCCCAATAGAAATTATTCTATGAATGATCGGCACTATTATTTATGACTTGATCAATAAATATATATCAAAGCGGAAACTTAAACAACACAGCAAATTTTCTTAACAAAAGTATCAATATATATCAAATACAGGACTCAAACAATGTAACAGATATTCTAAACAAAAGTATCTTCTTCACCACCGGAAGCGCATAAACTCACCTATATGAGGCAATACAAAAAGATCACCACATAGAAGAAAAGAAAAAAACCCCACCGCTTCCACCAAAAGTTCTAATGCGCTTCTCGATGGTGGAGCAAAAATCTATATCCGTATGGGATACCTGTAAGAGATAAATAACCTACATACAAAGTCTCCCCAGAAGGCGTAAAAATTCACCCGACATCTGAGGGGAACTATAATACACACCACCGATCGTATGGGATCTTGACTTTATACCGTTGTACACACACAACAGAGAAAGTGAACCAGCCCCCGCACGTGGGTTAGAAAAAGTAACAACAATCCAAAATATGGCGTAGTACGGTTACCATCAAGGGAACCCAAAACGCCAACTAATTAGACATACGTTACACCCCCCACAGCGGTAGATGAATCAACCTTCCCACCGGTGAATTAACAACACTATAAAGCCAATAAAAACATATTAAACGTTATAAAGGGTTGAGGTAAAATACTCAATACAACCAACCTATCACATACAAAAAATATTTATTAAAAATATGCATAAATTATGCTACAATTAAAAGTCCATGAAGAGTATTGAGTTGGTATACACTTAGTAAAGAGATATCTTGCTCTATTCCTCGATGTGAAACACAGGAACTTGAGTGGAAATCATAGTATATCTACAGAGCTTCTAATAGCAATGATCCTTAAAGGTGTAAAGACGATATGGTATACATAAACTATGCCAAGACTTAATGGCAGGTGGATTTAATAGTATACTCCACTTGTTAGACAATGAACTCAAATCCACAATCCACCTTACCACCGCCGTCTTCACTTGGTCTTACTAGTGATTGCTCACCATTCACATGCTCGTATCGATCTCCAGACTTTGACACCTTATAAATTCTTCTATTAGATGTTATCAAAGCTTCTGTAATACACGTTATTAATGAATCAAATCGCCAATCTTCTCACACATGTAGAAGTTCCACACTGTTGTATTTAGCAAGTATAATTGTAGTCCAATGACTAGTAGCGTAATAATAAAAATACTTTTCAAATGCTGACAATAAAATATTGATAAACTGTCAACGCGTTATGAAGGATACTCCTTCCTTTCTCAAGACAAAAGTATATATACAAAGCATACAAACCTCAACCCTTTTATTTAAAAAATTCGCCTAACACTTAAAAATATCTCTCAATTTCATCCCTCAATTCAAAACATGGAAAACTTTATTAAACATTTTAAAGAAAACCAAACAACTCAAATTCTGCATTTAACCCCTTAGGCTGAAGTGTATCCATATCAAATGTCCATTTGGCCTCACTACGAGACATAGCAGCCAAATGATTACCTCCTCTCCAATTCCGTTTAACTCGTTCAATCGCAAAAAAAGGTTAAATGTCTAGGATCTGAATTGTGTCTCTCCCTAAAATGTAAAGAAACACTATGATGTTCATATCCTTTCTCAATATTCCGAATGTGTTCAGCCACTCTAACATTGAGATTTCTTTTTTTACGTCCCACATACTGTTTAAAACAGCTACATTGTAATACATATATTACATCTTTTGATTTACAGGAAAAAAAGCTTTTTATTTCAGATTCCTCTTTAGTACTAGTAGACACAAATTTTGTGGAACTTCTACATGTGTGAGAAGATTGGCGATTTGATTCGTTAATAATGTGTATTACAGAAGCTTTGATAACATCTAATAGAAGAATTTATAAGGTGTCAAAGTCTGGAGATCGATACGAGCATGTGAATGGTGAGCAATCACTAGTAAGACCAAGTGAAGATGGCGGTGGTAAGTTGGAATGTGGATTTGAGTTAATTGTCTAACAAGTGGAGTATACTATTAAATCCACCTGGCATAGTTTATGTATACCATATCGTCTTTACACCTTTAAGGATCATTGCTATTAGAAGCTCTGAAGATATACTATGATTTCCACTCAAGTTCCTGTGTTTCACATCGAGGAATAGAGCAAGATATCTCTTTACTAAGTGTATACCAACGCAATACTCTTCATGGACTTTTAATTGTAGCATAATTTATGCATATTTTTAATAAATATTTTTTGTATGTGATAGGTTGGTTGTATTGAGTATTTTACCTCAACCCTTTATAACGTTTAATATGTTTTTATTGGCTTTATAGTGTTGTTAATTCACCGGTGGGAAGGTTGATTCATCTACCGCTGTGGGGGGTGTAACGTATGTCTAATTAGTTGGCGTTTTGGGTTCCCTTGATGGTAACCGTACTACGCCATATTTTGGATTGTTGTTACTTTTTCTAACCCACGTGCGGGGGCTGGTTCACTTTCTCTGTTGTGTGTGTACAACGGTATAAAGTCAAGATCCGATACGATCGGTGGTGTGTATTATAGTTCCCCTCAGATGTCGGGTGAATTTTTCCGCCTTCTGGGAAGACTTTGTATGTAGGTTATTTATCTCTTACAGGTATCCCATACGGATATAGATTTTTGCTCCACCATCGAGAAGCGCATTAGAACTTTTGGTGGAAGCGGTGAGGTTTTTTTCTTTTCTTCTATGTGGTGATCTTTTTGTATTGCCTCATACAGGTGAGTTTATGCGCTTCCGGTGGGGAAGTAGATACTTTTGTTTAGAATATCTGTTACATTGTTTGAGTCTTGTATTTGATATATATTGATACTTTTGTTAAGAAAATTTGCTATGCTGTTTAAGTCTCAGCTTTGATATATATTTATTGATCAAGTCATAAATAATAGTGCCGATCATTCATAGAATAATTTCTATTGGGATATATCTTGTTTCATTTTTTTTCTTTGATTTAGGTGATTTATATATTATTTAGGGCACAGAAATATTTATGTAATTGTGATTTTTTTATAACACATAAAGTGGTGTTGTTAGTTTTTATTTCTTGCTGACCTTTACGTAGTAATATTTTTAGAGTAAGATTGGTGGATTTTTTTCACTTTGGTGATAGCGCACTTAGTATTTTATTTTCTATAAATTATCCCTTAGACCTTTCTTTTTCCCCGTACTGCTGTATGAGCAACGAAAAAGAGGATCATTTCTGGAGTACCCTAGGGAGAAATTTACACATTTTTTTATTGATTTAAATGGGACATTTAACCCCTTGAATGCTAGAACGGACTGTAATGCATTTTATCTCTATGTGTTGGAGACCTCTTGAAACTAGAAGGAATTTGAGTGAATTTTATGCATCCCATATTCTGCATTACGTTTGCTGTAGAAGTGATCCTCTTTTCCTTCATGGATACAGCCCTTAACTCTTTGAGTGTCCGAAGGGTATGCAATGCATTGCATACCCTTTCTGGCATTCAAAGCATTAATTCATCAGTTGCACAATTATTTGGATTTGTTTTCCACTTGTAACGATATTTGCTTGGTCTGATTTCAGATAAATCTCACTCTTCCCACTGAAATCTTGTGGCATCCGTAACATAATTTTTTCCCATTTCTTCCTAATTCCATCTTGCCCCCTTTCTCTCTGCTCTCTATCCTACAGTCCTCCAGAATCCCCGTTCCTGTTTCCTGAACGGCAGAGAGATTCTCCACGGAGAGGAATTCAATATACATTGTCACAGTAACTGCAAGTGTGATAACGGGTTCCTAATGTGCTCCTCAACCTGCCCTGACCAACAGCCCCCTCTCATCCCTGGCTGCAAGGAAATGCAGTTAGTGACTGGTGAGTAGAACTTTTTGGGCTGATAAGTTTTTCACTGAAAGTTTTGTGTTATGGGGTAACACTAGTGTTGCCACCCAGCTGGTATTTTACCGTCAGGCCGGTAAAAAATTGGCTTCTGTCCAAGGTTAAGTCTATGGAGGGAATGCCATGGCCGGTATTTTTTTTAAGAAAAAGTGGCAACCCTAGGAAACACCCAAGAAGACCAACCTGCACCCACACGAGGCTACATCTGTCCAGCTTCTCCTCTTGGGACTACACATATTAAAGGGATAGTAATGTTTCACAATAAAATCAGCTCCAATTAATCTTCATAGTATTTGGGCCATGGGGAGTGTTATTTCAGTACTATCAGAGTTGTAGTACAAGAGTAATTGAATGATAAAGTATCCCCCCTGCCCCTTTTACTGATGTAACACTGCTCACCTCAGAGCAGCAAGAGACTGTCCAGATGGATTACAGAGAGGGACAATCTTCAATGATCATAAGGAAAAACCTGGGGGCAGGGGGCAGGGCTTTCATTGTTCTGACAGTAAGAAGATTGTCCCTTTGCTATGAGCTGTCTGGTCTGTGGACCAGATTCCACATCTGAGGGGAGGTGGTTTATGCTAGGTAAAAGGGGCGGGAGGGGGATACTTTATCATTCAATTACTCTTGAACTACAACTCTGACAGTACTGAAATAACACTCTCCATGGCCCAAATACTATGAAGATTAATTGGAGCTGCTGTTTTTCTGAAACATTACTATCTCATTAACACAAGGTGCAGATACCTGCCTATTCTGTATTGTATCCCTCTGAGAGCCAGAGCAGTATCTGATGCATTGAATACCTCTCCAGCACTAAAAATGGTAAACCATATCCTGAAAAGCAGGTTCTGCCTTTTAAAAGACAGGGGGATTGAATATATGACAGGATCCCCAAGTTATAACCTGGACATAATCTGGGCAGAACCAGACATTTGTGTTGAAGTCTGGAATAAGGCCATTGTTTCATGTTTAAAGGGAATTTATAGTAAGCAGGCCTCGAGGGTGACTAAGCTGAGGACATCATGAGGATGGAGGGCACCACTCATTAGCTGTCAGTGGGAAGCATGGCATTTTATACGCTAGTGGGAGAGCATGATCCATTGTGGGAAGGCTGAGATTGTCTGCTTTTCAATTCCCCTACCTAAAATAGTAACATAGTTAAGGAAGCTGAATAAAGACATGCATCTATCAAGTTCAGCCCATGCCAAACCACCTTGTTGATCCAGACTAAGTCACAATAATACAACATCTCATGGCAAAGAATTCCATAACTTTACTGCCCTTACTGTAAAAAAAATCCATGGCTTTGTTTTACTCAGATGCACCTTTCCTTTACTCTTAATGGATGACATCCTGTTATTTGCTCAGCTCTTTGAGTAAATAGTTCTTTGTACTGGCCTTGAATATATTTGTAAGTGGTAATCATATCACCCCTTAGAATTCTCTAAAGCAAACAACCACAATTTGGTTTTCCTTTTATAACTCATATCCTCCAATCCCTTTATCAGTTTTGTTGTATGTACCTGCACTTTCTGTAGTTCAATAATGTCTCTTTTAAGAACTGTGTCCAGGCTACTCCATATTCCAGGTGAGGCCTAACCAAGGATGTATATAGGGATAGAATTATATTCCCACACCGTACATCTATACCCCTTTTTATACATGACTAGTCGAAGAGCCCCACAGTGCCACTACCAGCCAGTCGCGGGGCAGTCATGCGCAGTAGAGACTGCCCGCGCTGCGACTGACACAGAGCTGGACGCTCCTTCGGAGCGTCCAGCTCTGTATCAGCCACGCTGCGGGCAGTCTCTACTGCACATGACTGTGTAGTTACACATGTTTTAGCGAATTATTATATAGGATAATTCCTGTCTGGCACTTGCAGCATCTGAGTGACACTGCACACTGCTGTGAAGCCTATTGTCTATCAGTACTCCTAAATCTTTCTCTATCGTTTATACCTGGGACGTTCTAAGCAGTAATGGTGGAAAGGATAGAAAGGAGGTGTATGAATACAGAAGAGAGCAGAATATTCAGTGGGCTCAAGCCTGATTGCTTACCAGTTCCCCTGTCCGCCCTCCCTTAATTATATATTTGTCTTTTTTTATCGATTATTGATATATGTGTATATTGTGTTAACACTAGTGTAAAAGCCAGTGTACACGTACCCTTCTGGCACTCAAAGGGTTAAGAGGCCGCTACCTCACTGCTCCACGCAATGCAGTCTTGCGTCACCTCACTCGCTCGATGCAATCATGCGCAGTAGAGATTTCCCGAACGCTGGCAGTCTCTACTGCTCATGACTGCATTGTGACAAACATCCTAGCGAATTATTATATAGGATTAGGCTATTTTATTATATTTATTGTATCTATGTACAGTATTTTAAATAAGGGTTGCCATCAGAAGTTTTGGGGCCAATTACAAACATCAAGCCAGACCCCCCCCCACACCCCTCCCATTTGCACTGTGACCAGGAAGTATATATAAAGATGGAGCCCATGGAACACATGGCAGATCAGCAGTTCTCTACTATGCAACCTACAGCATGTACTTAAAATGGAAGCCCAGCAGGAGTTCTTCCATAATCCCTGTGGGTCAGTATGGTTACATGTTTTACACAGGCGCCAGTTCCACATTGCGGGAGCTACGGGGCCTCAGTGTCTCATTGGGGAGACAGGCTCTCCTGCTTGGCCAGGCCACATATACGGGTACTGCCTGTAACCCCCCGTGATGGCAGCCCTGATCATTAATTTAAAAAAAAAAAAATGTGGTTTTGCAAGGTGTTTTCAAATTGTCACTGCTGGGGATGTTTAAAAAGAGATTTTAGGGCCTGAAATATAAGTTAGGGTAACCCCAGGCAAGGTTAACTCTTTGAGTCCCACAGAGGTATCCATTGCATTGTGTTGCAATGCGTTGAATACCTCTTTAGCACTCAAAGAGTTAAAAACCGTGAGTCATCATAGTCGTTCTCTTGGGCTGTGCGGCTAAGGAACGGAAGATGCTGTTTGTGGTTTAATGAGTTATAAAGTGTTGGATTAACGATTTATTAAAGCTGCTGCCCTACTACCACCTCATTGAAACCTTAAATGTTTTTGCGTGTATTTATATGATAAATTAGTGCGCCCATACTATCTCCATGAAATATATTGTACTTCTAATAACCTGTAAATGAAGAGTAATCTATTATTCAGCTTACAATCGGTATTACCACATATCACTTTGTTTTGGAGTGATGTTTTCCGTGACTGTAGCTTTTGAAATCGTTCCATCCATTTATTTATCGCTCTGGAGATTCCCATAGTTCTGTAAAAGATCGGTGTGCAGTGACATCACCAAATAGTCTTTAACTCTGGTCTGTTCATCAAATACAACACAGTAAGGCAGGATTTAGGTTCCATAGGAGTCACGTGTATAATCTATAGTAGCTTTAATCTCCTGGATGTTCAAGACATCTCCAACACATTGCTTTACAATGCATTGGAAACATATCTATCGTACAAGGGGTTAATAAGTAGGCATATGACTTACACACCCCATTATCTGCCCCCTCTTCAGTTCCAGGAGAGTGCTGCCCCCAGTGGAAGTGCAGTGAAGATCTGGACTGGCTGATGCCAGAGTGGGATGAGGATGACCCCACATCTGAGGAGGAAAATGCCCCTTATGGCAAGGACAGAATGAGGAGAGAGGCTCCAAACAGAGGTACAGTGGCACTATAGTGTGCGGGTGTGTGTAACGTAGTAACATAGTTGACAAGGCTGAAAAAAGACATGTATATGTGTGCATTGTGTATGTTTCTGTGTGGGTGTGTGTCTGTACGGGTGTGTGTTACTATATATGTACATTGTGTATGTTTCTGTATATGAATATTCATGTGTGTGTACGTGTGAGTGTCTGAGTATGGTTTTTATATGTGTGTGTGTATATGTGAGTGTTATTGTGTGTGTGTGTCCTGTAGTACAAGATTGCTGCACCTCATTGCTGTGTGTGCGGGGTTGTCAGTAGAGGAATAGCAGAGAGGACTACAGGACACAATGGAGGTGTAGTGTCAGCGATATGGGGAGTGAATTGCCAGTGCAGGAATAGTAGTTGGGAGGAGATCAGGTTTATGTATAATATAATACAATAGAGAATGTTTCTACTTACAGATGTGACAGAGGATGCAGCGCCAGCGAACAAGTCATCCAACTGCAGTGCTTCTGACACAGAATGGACCCCCTGCTCCCGCCAATGTGGGTTTGGAAACTCTGTGAGGATAACGTATGATCAGGAGAGCTGCACCCCACGGGTAGAGAGGAGACTGTGTATGATCAGACCATGCAAGGAAGATTACAGAATCGCTAACTACACAGTGAGTATGGGGACGGCAGGGAAAGAGGAGAGAAATAGGAAAGGAAGAAGTGAAGAGGGGAAGTGGAGAAAGACAGATAGAGGAGGAGAAGGGGAGGAAGAAACGCTGAACAGGGGAGGTGGAGAGACAGGAGAGAAATAGAAGAGGAAGAGAAAAGGTCTAAGGGAAATGTGGGGTAAATGAAGGGAAGAAGAGAGGGGGATTGGGGAAGGAAGAGATGAAAATGAGACAATTAGGAAAGGAAGAGGGAGGAAAACAGGAAATAGGGAAGGATATGAAGAGGAAATGGGAGGAAGACAGGAAATAGGGAAGAATATGAAGAGGAAAGGAAGAGGTAAAGAAGATGGGAAATATAGAAGAATATGCAGAGAAAGAGGAAAGGAAGATGGGAGGAAGACAGGAAATAGGGAAGAATATGAAGAGGGAGGAAGACATGAAATAGGGAAGAATATGAAGAGGGAGAGGAATTGAAGAGGGAGGAAAACAGGAAATCCTGAAGAATATTAAGAGGAAATGAAGAGGGAGGAAAACAGGAAATCCAGAAGACTATGAAGAGGAAAGGAAGAGGGGAGGAAGACAGGAAATAGGGAAGAATATGAAGAGGAAGAAAAGACAGGAAATAGGAAAAAATATGAAGAGGAAGAGGGAGAAAAGGCAGGAAATAGGAAAAATATGAAGAGGAAAGGGAGAGGAAGGAAGGCAGGAAATAGAGAAGAATATGAATAGGGGAGGAAGATAGGAAATAGGGAAGGATGTGAGGAGGAAGAGGGGAGGAAGACAGGAAATTTGGAAGAATATGAAGAGGAAAATGAAGACATAAAATAGTAAGAAGAGAAAGAGGGAAGGAAGATAGGAAGTAGGAAATAATATGAAAAGGAAAGGAAGAGGGAAGAAGAAAGGAAATAGTGAAAAATATGAAGAGGAAGAGGGGAGGAAGGTAGGAAATAGTCAAGAACATAAAGAGGAAGAGGGGAGGAAGACAGGAAATAGGTAATAACATGAAGAGGAAGAGGGGAGGAAGACAGGAAATAGGAAATAATATGAAGAGGAAGAGGGAGGAAGACACAAAATATGGAATAATATGAAGAGGAAAAGGGGAGGAAATAGGAAATAATATGAAGAAGAAAAGGGAGGAAGACACGAAATAGGGAATAATAGGAAGAGAAAGAGAGGAGGAAATAGGGAATAATAGGAAAAGGAAGAGGGGAGGAAATAGGGAATAATATGAAGAGGAAGAGGGGAGGAAGAGAGGAGAAAAAGTAGGGACATGGGAGAAAGACTGGAAGAGGGGAAACAAGAGATGAAGATAAAATGACAAAAGGAAAAGGGTAAGAAGGGGACATGAAGGAGGGGAATAAAAATAGAGGAAAATTGTAGAAAAAAAGGGGTTAAAGGAAGTCAGGGAAACTGGAGGACGGGGAGAGGAAGGAGAGAGAAGAAGAGGAAAGACAGATTCATGGCAGGGGTAAAAGGGTGAATACCGGACTAGCAGAGGATGACATGCCCAGGTCTAAGGACTAACCTTTCCCTGCCTGCTCTTAACCCTTTGAGTGCTAGAAGGGTGCTTTTCCAGCAATAGAAGGGTTAAAGTACTTATTCATTGTTGGAACTGGCTGGGCCTTTTAATCACACCCCCATCATTAACACAAGCCCTGGATAACACCGCCTGTAAATTACACTTGGGGCCCATGAATTTCGGGGTACCTCCTTGGGGGTCTAGATGGGAGGAAACAGGAGTTGTGAGAAATAAACAGTGTTGTCTGTAACCCTCTGAGTGTCAAAGAAATGTCCAATGCACTGTGGAGCAATGCTTTGGGCACAGCTCTGGTGCTCAAAGAGTTAACCCAGGAATGGACAACTTGAGGCCCTCCAGCTGCTTCCAGAGTACAACTCCTGTTATTCCCCACTTGTTGCCTGGCAGGGAATGATGGAAGTTGTTGTCTGGAAGCAGCTGGAGGGCCTCATGTTGCCCAGCCCTGAGTTATTAACCTTTTAGTTTTTCTTTTTCGACACCCCCTTTTTATTTAATGAACTCACTTTAACCTTCACTCTCCCCTCTTCCCTGAATCTCTCGGCCAGGTCCTGAAGTCCTCCAAACGCTGCAACCGCCTGGTGCGCTGGTCAGAGCCCCTTCTCCTGCGTCACCGAGGCTGTCTCACGAGGATCCCCCTGCAACCCAAATTCTGCGGGAAGTGCTCTGATGGGCGGGAGTGCTTCCCATCTCTGAGCGAGACACGACCGGTGTCCTTTATCTGTCCTCAGCACCGCCGCAGAGTCACTCGCCAGATGATGTGGGTGCAGAGATGTCAGTGTGACGGGAAGGGAGCAAAGAAAGGGGTAGGAAAGAAGGGTGGCAGGAAGAGGAAGGAGGAAAACCAAATGGGGATGCAAGTGGAGGAAGAGATGGGAAACAAGGTGGAAGAAGATTAGTAAAAGATAAGAAGTTTGGAAGAGGAGGGGGATAAAAAGTGTGGGAAGAGAGAAAGAGGGCAGAGGAAAATGGTGTATGTATCCAGGAGAGATTATAGGAATGAGGACGGGGGTGGGATGCAACAGAAAAGTAAGTATGGAGAGAGATAGCTGTTTAAAATAGTGGAAGTTTGAATAGGAAATAGATGGTGACATTGGATAAATATTAACCCTTTTAGTGCCAGAGAGGTGATGCAATGCATTGGATAGCTCTCTGACACTCAAAGGGGGTAAATGACATTCTGGTCATTTTATGCTTTGACAAAAGTGCATTGTACTAATAGGGCAGTATACCACAATATGTGTCTTTCCCAGATAGCCATAGCACCAGCTGATTATAGTGCATTCACATGTTGCTCCTCCCCTTTGCATCACTGATGTATTTTTGGACATGCACTAAGCACCATCCTACCACTGAGGGGAGATGTACTAAAGGTCGATGTAATGGTGAAATGTGTCTGGTGATATATGGAGATCACATGGGGAATATGACACACTTCATCATATGCACTAAGAATTAGGTATGCAAGGGGGAGGGGAGAGACTTTGATCATTAGCATATATTGTTGGCAAAAAACTGGTAATGTGCTGGGGAGAAAAAGAACAAGGAGCAGAGAGGATACATTTTCAGACTTCAGTACCAAGAACTGCAATCATCCCTTAACCCTTTGAGTGCCAGACAGATGTGCAACACATTATATTTCACACCCCTTTGGTCCTAAAATGGTTATAACATAAACAGTCCCATGCCCACAATAGTGGGTATCCACAGCACCTGCTGCTTCTCAGCTGTTGTAGGTAAAGCAGGACCGGCTGACAGTCAGCTGATTGATGTAAACACAGAATCGGCCTCCAATCAGCTGTTACAGGTAAACGTAGGACCGGCAGCAGATTATTAAGATGACATAAACACAAGGCTTAGCTACAATCTGCAAAGCGAACAGATTAGGCGCCATTTGCCTTTCGGAGTGTGGCTGAGTCTTGTGTTTACGTCAGTCAGCTGATTAGCATCAGGTCCTCTGTTTACCTGTAACAGCTGATAAGTACCTCTCTGTAGCAGGGGTGTCCATAGAAATATTTCGGGGGGGGGGGGGGGCAAAGCCATAATATGACCCCCAGGCCAGGCTATCCAGCCCCTTTGTTTATATGGAGGGGGTAATTGTGTGTGGGGGGGGGCAAATGCCCCCCTTGCCAACATACCTGGGAACTTTCAAGATGAGCTGACCCTGAGATGTTTGAAATATTAACCCTCAAAGCTTCCCATAATGTAGATTTTATGTGATATGTGCCTGCTTGCTCTAACACAGAGGTGCTCCGGTCCGTGTGCGAGGGGCCTTTAACATGCTACAGTCTGTATGACTCACTGCCTGAACACAAACAAGCCAAGCAGGACATCTCCCACTGTCTTTCTGGTACTAACGGCACCAGTTTAGAGGCTAAGGAAACATTTCATTGGGGAAATTCATATAGTAGGTGACACAGACCTCTCTCACCCTGAGAATTTGGCCCTTCACCCTGAGACCCTGAAATTTGGGTAAAAACCCTGAGTCTCAGGGTCAAACCCTGAGAGTTCCCAGGTATGCTTGCCAGCCTCCTCCGGACGCCCACGCTCTGTAGTTACATTCACAATCACAGGTTTAATGGAAGGCTGATGCTGTCTCTGCTCTCTAGAAGAGACATAGCCAGCCGTCCTCTGTGGCTCCATAGAAAGCTATGGAAAGAGGCTAAGTTAGACATCCTCAGGGAGGCAAATTTGCTTCTTTGACATCAGTAGTGACATTTACATATAAACGCTCTCTCACAAATACGAAAAGTCTCATTAACATATGCAAATGAGAAACTGGCGACGGAAACACTGCAGCATTGTCAGAGGAGTAACTAGAACGGTCCGGGCCCTGGTGCAAGAAGTGTCATGGGCCCCCCCAACTTCCGAACACATTGGCCCCCGGGCCCTCCACAATGCCAACATTTCCTACCTCCCAATCCCTGGTGGTCCAGTGGAGTGGCAGGAGAGGCGGGCTTGTGCAACGTGCTCTCGTGCTGTCCTCTTCTGTAATGCAGAGCGCTGGGAGATGATGTCATCTCCCAGCGCTCTGCATTACTAGAGCGCGGGAGGGAGCTTGTGGCGCCAGGAGGAGGGGGTCTCAGGGGGCAGCCGGGCCCCTGGAGTGACGGGCCCAGTCGCGGTTGCGACCCCTATAGTTACACCACTGAGCATTGTAAATCAGTTGAAGACTCGGAGGAAGCATGGCCCTGTAGGTGTATCGGAGAGATGAGATGGCAAAGACACCACAGTGCATACCAATAGATAGATCTGGGTCCAGTTCACCACCATTTCAACAAACCAAACTCTTGTCTAAGCTTAGTGCATCTCCTAGCTGGTGCTTGCACATTTTTTCACCATTCATCCACAGGGGGGCACTGTATGGCACCAGAACAGGAAGGGAAATGATTGGGGGGGGGGGGACACAAACATTGTTGGACTTATACAGTAGGAAAAATAGCAGTAATTCTGAAGCAAACTACCTACACTATAGAAGAGAAATAACATTTCTCAAAATCCCCACTCATTTAAAGGGGAACTGTTACCCCAAATAAAGTCTCCCCCCCAACAATTACCCATCTGGCAATTAGCTGAACAATAGTACTATTCGCCAGAATAATTACCGCCTTATAGATAAATCCTACTGCTGCCGAGACTGACGGCCAGGTAACAGCGCTTTAGAGGAACTGGTCACCCATGCCGTCAGTCCCTTCTGGTACCTTAAGGACCAAGCCACGCCTCCTGGAAGAGACCAAGACTGACAGCACAGGCGCACAGATGTCTTTAAGCAAAGATGTCTGCTCTGTTGCCTGGCTGTTAGTCTCGGCAGCAGTAGGGTTTCTCTATAAGGTGCTAATTATTCTGGCGAATAGTATTATTGTTCAGCTAATCACCAGATGAGTAATTCTTGAGGTGAAAACTTATGTGGGGTGATAGTTCCCCTTTAAGTGGGCCTTTTAATCTCTTGTGTGCTAGACAGGTCTCCAGCACATTGCATCACATCCCCACTTTGATGCAGTTGGTATGCTCCAAAATTATTTCATGTTTTTCTTTCTAAATAAGGCACTTTGAATAAAATTATCCCAAAAGGGCAGTGGAATTCACATTAATCACAAAGCGAGCAAACAGCAAATTGTACCCAGACGGGTTAGCGTCAAAAAACTAAACTACAACTTGGTTTTATATATATGTTTATTTAAACAGATAGAAACACTTCATACTGAAAAAAATAAATACATTTTAGGGTTTATCCTGCTGAATAAATCATGGGTACTTCCACTGCTGAGAGATGTTACGCAAAAGTAATTTCAGTCAAAGTTGTATTTTTGAACGCAGTAACATAGTAACATAGTAAATTAGGTTGAATAAAAACACAAGTCCATTAAGTTCAACCTTCTCCTCATACCCCAGTAATTTTATAGCTTTCCTGCTACCAAATAAGTTAGTCTTTATCAGACCTTCCTGATCTGCCTACTGATAAACAGTATAACTCTGTATGTTCCCTTTGGAAAGAAATATATCTAATCTTCTCTTGAATGTATTCATTGTATCTCCCATAACCACTTCCTTGGGCAAAGAATTCCACAATTTAACAGACCTTACTGTAAAAAAACCCCTTCCTCTGCTGAAGTCTAAACCTCCTTTCCTCTAATCTCAAGGGGTGTCCCCTGGTCACCTGATCAGGCCTTGGAATAAATAGCTCAATGCAGATATCCTTGTATTGACCTCTCATATACTTGTACAATGTGATAAGGTCTCATCTTAGTCGTCTTTTCTCTAGAGTAAATAAACCAAGTTTGCCTAGTCGTTCCTCATACGTCAAGTCCTCCATTCCCTTAATTAATTTTGTTGCTCTTCGCTGTACCCTCTCTAGTTCTAGTATATCCTTTTTCAGTACTTCTATGACCTGAAATATTATAGTGGTGCAGTTGCTACAGAGGTCAATGGACAGCTTTACTCAGATGACCGTAAACCTCCATAGGATGCTATAGCGACAGCGCCACTGTAATGTTTCTGGTAAAAAAAAAAAAAAGAAAGCTTGATCTGCAATGACTTTGGAATACGATATCTCTCAACAATGGGAGTACCCATGTTTTTTCCATATTAAGTGTTACTATCCCTTTACACATCCTATGTGCCAAGGCAGAATCTGTAATATAAAGTGATTTATTTGCTACAGGAGGTGTGTAACATCTATTTTTAAATATGTCTTGTGCAGGGTCCTCAGTCTATGGTAGATGGTCTCAGGAGTGGTAGTGCAGTATTGTCTGTAAACTGTCAGAGCTAGTATCAGTGAGTTAAGGGCTTTATGTGGGGAATAAAACAGGAACAATTCTGAAGTAAATCATCTGCACTATAGGGGAAATAATAAAAATGGGGCATTTAACCCCTTGACTGCCATAGATGTATCCAAACGTAATGGCTCTTGTGGAACAATGTATCACTTTTAGTGACGGACAAAAGGTGGAGAATGTATTCAGAGCACTAAACTCTTTTAATGTTTAACCCTTTGAGTGTCAGAGCAATGCGTTGTGTACCCCTCTGGCACTCGAAGGGTTAAGAAGCTGTAGTAGAGGGTTTTTTTTAAAGGGAAAAGGAAGAGATAGAATAACATAGTTAAACGGATAGTAATGGTTGCTTTTAACAAAGTTTAATATTGTAGATATTAATGCAATGACGTATGTCCCGTCTCTCTCAAACACGTATAGTTTGAGAGATATAAGCTTCTAAAGTCCCCCCCCCTCCCGTCCTTTTCACAGACGTCAGCGTTCTAGCTGACAGAAGGAGATCCTGGTCCCGAGACCGTCCGGCTGCTCTTCAGCAGAGCAGAGTCGAAATAGTTTTATCTAGAAAAAAATACTTCATTGGAACGGTCTACAAAGTGTGCCTGGTTTGCAAACATACTTTGTAGACCGTTCCAATGAAGTATTTCTTTCTACATAGCAAATAATATTTCAAACAGAGTCGGCGCTGCCACCCGTCCCTCTCCTGATAGTCCCTAAAAAAAATTATATATATATATGCCAGTATACAATCTGAAAAAAACCTAAAATACCCCAAAAATAAAGAAAATAAATATGGAATGAACACCAATCGTCTTGAAATACTAGAGAATACAATGTTTATTCTCTATAAAAGTATCTCATATAAAAAAATGTATCTATAATCAATAAATACTGATACAATATAAAATATATTACATAGACAGTTGCTGGTAAAGATTCTGGATGCACAACACAATCCCCCGGCCGGGAACTAGGCCATGCCAGATCACCCCTGTTGATCTAGAGGAAGGCAAAAACAAACAAAAATAAACATTTAAAGGGATAGTATTGCTTGAAAACAATTTACACTTTGTAGACTATTCCAATGAAGAAATTATTTTTAAAGATCGTGATCTCGACACTGCTGAAGAGCCGCGGCCAGTTTGCGGAACGGATTCCAAATCTGAAGGCTTGAGCAGTGACGTCACGCCAGGGGAAAGTTTACTTGCTAATATCTCCCAAACCATAAAGGCTTGGGAGATAAGACTTATATTATTTTTAATGTTTTTTTAAGGGCTACAATATAAAATAAACTTATTTTCAAGCAATACTATCCATTTAAGCCATTTCCAATTAATGGGATAGTAATACTTATTTTTAAGTGTACTCCATATTGCAGAGCTAAAAAAAACTGTGAAAAACGATGTAAGACTTATATCGCAGTGTGCAGACCAGGCACACTTTGTATGTAGACCATTCCAATGAAGTATTAATGTTCAGATCATGCGTTTTCGGCTCTGTTTAAGAGCCTCCATCCGGTCAAATGAGTGGATTCTGCAGCTGTCAGCTAAGTGCTGACTTCTTTCAAACAGACAATGAAAGGTAACTTTAGCAAGGTATATCCATAAAGGATTGAGAGATAAGCTTTACATCATTGTTCACAGTTTATGGAGTATGGAGTACACTTAAAAATAAGTATTACTATGCCTTTAAGCCCCAAGTGGGTTAAAAAAAATTCCTTCCTGACTCCAAGCGGCAGTCAGATATTTCCCTGGATTAACAACCTATCTGCTTCGAAACGATCTTTCATAATTCTCAATATTGTTCTATGCTAGATAGGCATCCATTTCTTTTTTTGAATGCAGTTATAGTATAAATATGTGTCTATAAGTTGCATCCATAGCCCTGTTAAGAAACCAGCACTTAAATCTCTTTTTAAAAATGTTTGCAGTCAATCAATATCTCCCAATAAGAAGAAGAGGATTATGTGCTGATGCATCAAAAAAGTATTCATGTCGCTATACATGCTCATTTTAATATATGTATAATCCTAATCACTCGCTGGTTCATGCATTAACTGTTTAAGAACCAGAGTGGAGTATAACTCATTGCTTGTTCATTATCATGCTTTTAGGGTGACAACATGTCCCGGAATGCCTGGGACTGTCCCTTATTGGGGGTCTGTGTCCCACGTCCCGGGTCACCCCCCCACCGGGACAACAAAGAGTCCTGGAATTGAGCAACATGCTCCAGTCCAGCCAGCCAATGAAATGCATTTGCAGAGCAAGCCAATGAATACCATATAGCAAATTTCATTGGCTGGCTGGACTGGTACTTCCGAGAAAGCTTGGATGGAGCAGGTATGCTGGCGCTTCAAGTGAGAGCCGCGGCTGAGGCTCCTGCCGGCGCTGACCATCTTTCTGAGGCTGACACAGAGTTAGAGTTCCCACTGGGAAAGATGGTCAGCGCCGGCGGCAGCCTCAGCTGCTGTACTAGGGTGACCACATGTCGCGTAATGGCAGAATGGAAATGTGGTCACCTTACATGCTTTTACATGCCATGGGTCAACTTTGGTATTTGGTGACATTATCCATACACCCTGGCTTCTGTGTATCACTATAAATGTAATAAAAAACTATCACATGATTTGTGTGCTCTGTCTCGTTATGTTAATTGAATTTGCTGCTTGTCAAGCTGGACATGACTGGGATTGGAGTGGATAGAGGACTGGGCAAAAAAGATGAAGGGGGGAGAGAGGAGAAATGGGGTGAGTGGAGAAAGGAGAGTGGGGTGGGGAGCTGATAATGGTCAAGAGGAAAAACAAACATGGAGGGGAGAAGATAGGGAGGAATGGAACTAAGGGGTGAGGAGGGGGTTAAGGAAGGTTGAGAGGAGAGAGGGATAGGGGGGAAAGGGGAAGACTAGCATGAGGAAGGGAAGAAAACAAGAGAGCTTAAAGGAGCAGTGAACTTTTTTATGAAAACCTATATGTTATAAGGCTGCCTGCCGAGTAAATCAGGGTCACTCTCACCACTATCAGTTTTTTATTCAAAATATATAAAAGTTCAGATAATCAGGAAGTGAATTTACTGTGTTTATTTCCTGATAGTTCTAACTGACAGGAAGTGAATTTACTGTGTTTATTTCCTGGAAGTTCTAACTGACAGGAAGTGACTCAGCAGTTTCTATCACGTTCTGTGGGGACCTGTTTTGTCACTGACTTTCCTTTCCATTAGAATGTAATAGAATACAAATTGAAATTTGACCACTAGAGGGCACTGCTAATGTGAAAAAACACAGGTTTAAACTGTAATAACTTTGGAAATATGCATCTCTTAGCAATGGGAGTACCCTTATTTGACTCAATAGGAGAAGCCCTACAATATATATTTGTTTAATAAAAATATTTGCTGCCCCTTTAAAGAAAGTTAAGAGACAAGAAGTTGGTTTAAATGGGAACAAGAATAAGGGAGGAGAAGGGAGAGAAATCAGGTTATGAGGAAGGGGGTGAGAAAATAGAGGATTTGAGGAAGAGGGACACGGGAGCGGATGCCATGAAGGGTTAATCCTTTTGAATGCCAGAGGAGTGTGCAAGACATTTCTCTGCAATATACTGTACAGGTGATGGCTCTTAAAGCCGTAAATGAGAAATAACTCCTCTTAATAATAGCCCCTGCTTACCTAGAGAAAATCCCAATGGCCCTTATAAATTTAGCCCCAAGTCTTTTGTTCAAGACATAAAATCTTAACCCTCTGAATGCCAGAGGAGGTGAGTACTGCATTGGCATTCAAAGGGTTAATCGGTCCTGGACAACATATCTGCGGAGCAGGATAACTTTAACAGTTTAACCCTTTGAGTACCAGAGAGGTATCCAATGCATTGTGCTTCTCTGGCGCTCAAAGGGTTAAAGACCAGAGGGATGTGGGCAGCACTGCTTTGCAGTGCGTTGCACTCCCCACTGGTCCTTAAAGGGTTAAATGGGCTCATGGACTCTGCCTGTGTAATGTTTCCAAACCTCGCATCAAATTAAGATACGTGAAATTGCTTGTTATGTTTTTCAGCAGTCTGAGAGAGACAACACAGGAATTGGGGGGGGGGGATACAAGGGAAAATGGCTTCCTCCACTTTACTGAAGATCAGTACATGCAATGTCATATATCTTAAGTCCTATTAAAGAATTTGTATGTTTACATGTGTATAAGTGAATGTTTCATCATGTATTTTCATATAAGGCTCGGTTGCATTTTAATCTTAGTGTTGCTTTAATGAAACACTGGCTGGATTATGCGAAAATGGCTTGGGGAACGTTACCAGGAGCCAGCATGTCCTGTGATCAGCACGAGGAGACTCTTACTATTCATTATGCGCCAAAAATGCCACACCCTCTCTGCTATTCCTGTCCTGATAACACACACAGTTCTTTCACTACATCTCCGCCCTGTAGTGACTACAAAACACACAGAGCTCTGTGCTGCATCTTTATCCTGCGCTGCAATTCCCTCTACTATTCCTATACTGTTCCTACACAAACACACCTCTCACTGCTATTCCCGTACTAACAACAAGCACACGTCTGCCACTAGATCCGTCCCTGCAATTTCCTCTACTATTCCTATACTGTTCCTACACAAACACACCACTCACTGCTATTCCTGTCCTGATAACACACACAGTTCTTTCACTACATCTCCTCCCTGTAGTGACTACAAAACACACACAGCTTTGTGCTGCATCTTTATCCTGCACTGCAATTCCCTCTACTATTCCTATACTGTTCCTACACAAACACACTGCTCACTGCTATTACCGTACTAACAACAAGCACAAGTCTGCCACTAGATCCATCCTTGCAATCCCCTCTACTATTCCTATACTGTTCCTACCTACACACACACAATCTCTACTATTCCTGTACTAACAACAAACATACCTCCGACACTAGATCCTGCCCTGCAGATTTCTCTGCTATTTCTGTACTAACAACAAATGCACAGCTTAATCTGCTATTCTTGTACAAAGCTCTGTCACTAGATCCAGCCCTGCACTACCACACTTTAGTATTCCTTCACAACAAACACACAACTGTGCCACTACATCCCACTCTGCAGATCTCTGCCTGTACTGTCAGCAGACACTCAGCTCTATTGATACATCCTTCCCAGAAGATCTCTCCTCTGCATTTCCTGTACTGACAACAGACACACCGCTCCATCACTAGTCCCAGCACAGCAGAGTTCTCCTTACTATGCTTGTCCTGACAACAAACAAAGCTGTGTCACTACATCCTTCCCTTCAGCTGTCTCTGATATTGCTTTACTGACAACGGACAACAGCTCTGTCACTACATTATGTCTGGCAGTTCTCTCTGCTATTCATTTACTGACAATAAACACATAGCTTTACTAGTACATCCTGATCTGCAACTCTCTCTCACTTGTTTTTTTACTGACAACAAACACATAGCTCTACTACTACATGATGCCGTGCACCTATTTCTGCTGATTCTTTAGTGACAGCAAGCACACGACTCTACAAGTACATCCTGCCCTGCAGCTCTCTTCTCCTATACTGACAATACACACACAGACACACATTGGGTGACCACATGTCCCGGAATGCCCGGGACTGTCCCTTATTGGGGGCCTGTGTCCTGCATCCTGGGTCACCCCCACTGGGACAAAAAAGAGTCCTGGAATTGAGCAACACGCTCCAGTCCATCCAGCCAATGAAATGTATTTGCTATATGGTCCTCATTGGCTGGCTGAGCCAACCAATGAGGACCATATAGCAAATACATTTCCTTGGCTGGCTGGACTGGTACGTGTGAGACAGCTGGGGTGGAGCTGGTATGCTGGCGCTGCAAGTGAGACCCGCGGCTGAGGCTCCCGCCGGCGCTGACCATATTTCTGAGGCTGTTCCCACTGGGAACTCTTCCTATGTCAGCCTCAGAAAGATGGACAGCGCCGGCGGGAGCCTCAGCTGCGGGACTAGGGTGACCACATGTCCCGGAATGGCAGAATGGAAATGTGGTCACCCTAGACACACACACACAGTAGCTCTACTACTAGATCCTGCCATACACCGCTCTTTGCCATTCCTCTACTAACAACAAACACACAGCTCTCAGAGCTCTGTCACAACATTACACCCTGAAGCTCGCTCTGGTATGTCTGTAATGACTGCACACACAGCTGTCTCAATATATCCTGCCCTGCAGCTCTCTTCCCTATCCCTGTACTGATAACACACATTCAATCACTTCTCCCTGCACTGCAGCTATAACTGTACTGACATCAAACACACAGCTCTCTCACTACATCATGTCCTGCAGCTCTCTTCACTATCCCCGTACTGACAGCAAACACACAGCTCTCTCACTACATCATGCCCTGCAGCTCTCTTCACTACCCCCGTACTGACAGCAAACACACAGCTCTCTCACTACATCATGCCCTGCAGCTCTCTTCACTACCCCCGTACTGACAGCAAACACACAGCTCTCTAACTACATCATGCCCTGCAGCTCTCTTCACTATCCCCGTACTAACAGCAAACATACAACTATCTCACTACATCATGTCCTGCAGCTCTCTTCACTATCCCCGTATTGACTGCAAACACACAACTATCTCACTACATCATGCCCTGCAGCTCTCTTCACTATCCCAGTACTGACAGCAAACACACAACTATCTCACTACATCATGCCCTGCAGCTCTCTTCACTATCCCCGTACTGACAGCAAACACACAACTATCTCACTACATCATGCCCTGCAGCTCACTTCACTATTCTTGTACTCGTTTCCACTCATACAAACCTACATAGTTACATACATCGCTCATAAGATGGCAATGCATCACATCCACCTTTTTTCATGAAACCAACACAAAATCCCCCACAGCTACCAACCCAACCCCTACACTAACTGAAACAACACCATAATAAACACATTGACAGCAAGACTGGGTGGGAACAAAAAGGTCACGACTTTATTAGGGTTCTGTTTAACATATTTACTCTTGGAGGACACTCCCCCACTCTAATGTGGGAACCCCCAGGTCAGTAGCCAGCTTGGACCCTATGTCCAGCTGTCTGGCAGCCTGGGCACCCACGCCCAGCCAACTGACTGCCATCCAAGCCGGTATGTAGAGGATTCTCAGACAGTCATGGCCTACCAAGGACTTCCATGATGTCACCACTCCACATACAGCCGTGAGGGCATTGTGAGTGCCTGTACACACCAGCACCTCCCCAAGCCCTCCCCTTTCCTTAGTGCCCCTTGGTATTAGCCCGGCCTGTAGTCAGGAGTTGGCCATGTAGCCAGCCCCAGGGACAGCAGATACCTTCAGTGGGTGAGACCCAGCCACCAGGTGGCCATGCCCTCTGGAAACTCTAAGGCTAACCTGCACTGAAGTGGCATGGGGGATCCGCACCCCTTTAGGAGACATTAGGGGTGTACTATTCCTGTACACACAGATCTCACTACACCTCCTTTCTCATTCTGCTATTCCTGTACACACAGATCTCACTACACCTTCTTTCTCATTCTGCTGTTCCTGTACACACAGATCTCACTACACCTTCTCATTCTCCTATTCCTGTACACACAGATCTCACTACACCTTCTCATTCTGCTATTCCTGTACACACAGATCTCACTACACCTTCTCATTCTGCGATTCCTGTACACACAGATCTCACTACACCTTCTTTCTTATTCTGCTATTCCTGTACACACAGATCTCACTACACCTTCTCATTCTGCTATTCCTGTACACACAGATCTCACTACACCTCCTTTCTCACTCGGTTATTCCTGTACAGACAGATCTCACTACACCTCCTTTCTCATTCTGCTATTCCTGTACACACAGATCTCACTACACCTTCTCATTCAGCTATTCCTGTACACACAGATCTCACTACACCTTCTTTCTTATTCTGCTGTTCCTGTACACACAGATCTCACTGCACCTCCTTTCTCATTCGGCTATTCCTGTACACACAGATCTCACTACACCTCCTTTCTCATTCTGCTATTCCTGTACATACAGATCTCACTACACCTTCTTTCTCATTCTGCTATTCCTGTACACACAGATCTCACTACACCTCCTTTCTCATTCTGCTATTCCTGTACATACAGATCTCACTACACCTTCTTTCTCATTCTGCTATTCCTGTACACACAGATCTCACTCCACCTTCTTTCTCATTCTGCTATTCCTGTACACACAGATCTCACTACACCTTCTTTCTCATTCTGCTATTCCTGTACACACAGATCTCACTACACCTTCTCATTCTGCTATTCCTGTACACACAGATCTCACTACATCTTCTTTCTCAATCTGCTATTCCTGTACACATAGATCTCACTACACTTCCTTTCTCACTCGGTTATTCCTGTACAGACAGATCTCACTACACCTTCTCATTCTGCTATTCCTGTACACACAGATCTCACTACATCTCCTTTCTCATTCTGCTATTCCTGTACACACAGATCTCACTACATCTCCTTTCTCATTCTGCTATTCCTGTACACACAGATCTCACTACACCTCCTTTCCCATTCTGCTATTCCTGTACACACAGATCTCACTACACCTTCTTTCTCATTCTGCTATTCCTGTACACACAGATCTCACTACACCTTCTTTCTCATTCTGCTATTCCTGTACACACAGATCTCACTACACCTCCTTTCTCATTCTGCTATTCCTGTACACACAGATCTCACTACACCTCCTTTCTCATTCTGCTATTCCTGTACACACAGATCTCACTACATCTCCTTTCTCATTCTGCTATTCCTGTACACACAGATCTCACTACACGTCCTTTCTCAATCTGCTATTCCTGTACACACAGATCTCACTACACCTCCTTTCTCATTCTGCTATTCCTGTACACACAAATCTCACTACACCTCCTTTCTCATTCTGCTATTCCTGTACACACAGATCTCACTACACCTCCTTTCTCATTCTACTATTCCTGTACACACAGCTCTCACTACACCTCCTTTCTCATTCTGCTGTTCCTGTACACACAGATCTCACTACATCTTCTTTCTCATTCTGCTATTCCTGTACACACAGATCTCACTGCACCTCCTTTCTCATTCTACTATTCCTGTACACACAGCTCTCACTACACCTCCTTTCTCATTCTGCTATTCCTGTACACACAGATCTCACTACACCTCCTTTCTCATTCTGCTATTCCTGTACACACAAATCTCACTACACCTTCTTTCTCATTCTGCTATTCCTGTACACACAGATCTCACTACACCTCCTTTCTCATTCTGCTATTCCTGTACACACAGATCTCACTACACCTCCTTTCTCATTCTGCTGTTCCTGTACACACAGATCTCACTACACCTCCTTTCTCATTCTGCTGTTCCTGTACACACAGATCTCACTACACCTTCTTTCTCATTCTGCTATTCCTGTACACACAGCTCTCACTACACCTCCTTTCTCATTCTGCTATTCCTGTACACACAGATCTCACTACATCTCCTTTCTCATTCTGCTATTCCTGTACACACAGATCTCACTACACCTCCTTTCCCATTCTGCTATTCCTGTACACACAGATCTCACTACACCTCCTTTCTCATTCTGCTATTCCTGTACACACAGATCTCACTACACCTTCTTTCTCATTCTGCTATTCCTGTACACACAGATCTCACTACACCTCCTTCTCATTCTGCTATTCCTGTACACACAGATCTCACTACACCTTCTTTCTCACTCTGCTATTCCTGTACACACAGATCTCACTACACCTCCTTTCCCATTCTGCTATTCCTGTACACACAGATCTCACTACACCTCCTTTCTCATTCTGCTATTCCTGTACACACAGATCTCACTACACCTTCTTTCTCATTATTCTATTCCTGTACACACAGATCTCACTACACCTTCTTTCTCACTCTGCTATTCCTGTACACACAGATCTCACTACACCTCCTTTCTCATTCTGCTATTCCTGTACACACAGATCTCACTACACGTCCTTTCTCAATCTGCTATTCCTGTACACACAGATCTCACTACACCTCCTTTCTCATTCTGCTATTCCTGTACACACAGATCTCACTACACGTCCTTTCTCAATCTGCTATTCCTGTACACACAGATCTCACTACACGTCCTTTCTCAATCTGCTATTCCTGTACACACAGATCTCACTACATCTTCTTTCTCATTTTGCTATTCCTGTACACACAGATCTCACTACACCTCCTTTCTCATTCTGCTATTCCTGTACACACAGATCTCACTACACCTTCTTTATCATTCTGCTGTTCCTGTACACACAGATCTCACTACACCTTCTCATTCTGCTATTCCTGTACACACAGATCTCACTACACCTCCTTTCTCATTCTGCTATTCCTGTACACACAGATCTCACTACACCTCCTTTCCCATTCTGCTATTCCTGTACACACAGATCTCACTACATCTCCTTTCCCATTCTGCTATTCCTGTACACCCAGATCTCACTACATCTCCTTTCCCATTCTGCTATTCCTGTACACACAGATCTCACTACATCTCCTTTCCCATTCTGCTGTTCCTGTACACACAGATCTCACTACACCTTCTCATTCTGCTATTCCTGTACACGCAGATCTCTCTACACCTTCTCATTCTGCTATTCCTGTACACACAGATCTCACTACACCTTCTTTCTTATTCTGCTATTCCTGTACACACAGATCTCACTACATCTCCTTTCCCATTCTGCTATTCCTGTACACACAGATCTCACTACACCTTCTCATTCTGCTATTCCTGTACACACAGATCTCACTACACCTTCTCATTCTGCTATTCCTGTACACACAGATCTCACTACACCTTCTTTCTTATTCTGCTATTCCTGTACACACAGATCTCACTACACCTTCTCATTCTGCTATTCCTGTACACACAGATCTCACTACACCTTCTCATTCTGCTATTCCTGTACAGACAGATCTCACTACACCTCCTTTCTCATTCTGCTATTCCTGTACACACAGATCTCACTACACCTTCTCATTCTGCTATTCCTGTACAGACAGATCTCACTACACCTCCTTTCTCAATCTGCTATTCCTGTACACACAGATCTCACTACACCTTCTTTCTCATTTTGCTATTCCTGTACACACAGATCTCACTACACCTCCTTTCCCATTCTGCTATTCCTGTACACGCAGATCTCTCTACACCTTCTCATTCTGCTATTCCTGTACACACAGATCTCACTACACCTCCTTTCCCATTCTGCTATTCCTGTACACACAGATCTCACTACACCTTCTTTCTCATTCTGCTATTCCTGTACACACAGATCTCACTACACCTTCTTTCTCATTCTGCTATTCCTGTACACACAGATCTCACTACACCTTCTTTCTCATTCTGCTATTCCTGTACACACAGATCTCACTACACCTTCTTTCTCATTCTGCTATTCCTGTACCCACAGATCTCAGTACACATCCTTTCTCATTCTGCTATTCCTGTACACACAGATCTCACTACACCTCCTTTCTCACTCTGCTATTCCTGTACACACAGATCTCACTACACCTTCTTTCTCATTCTGCTATTCCTGTATACCCAGATCTCACTACACCTCCTTTCCCATTCTGCTATTCCTGTACACACAGATCTCACTACACCTCCTTTCCCATTCTGCTATTCCTGTACACACAGATCTCACTACACCTCCTTTCCCATTCTGCTATTCCTGTACACACAGATCTCACTACACCTCCTTTCTCACTCTGCTATTCCTGTACACACAGATCTCACTACACCTCCTTTCTCACTCTGCTATTCCTGTACACACAGATCTCACTACATCTCCTTTCTCATTCTGCTATTCCTGTACACACAGATCTCACTACACCTCCTTTCTCATCCTGCTATTCCTGTACACGCAGATCTCACTACATCTTCTTTCTCATTCTGCTATTCCTGTACACCCAGATCTCACTACACCTCCTTTCCCATTCTGCTATTCCTGTACACACAGATCTCACTACACCTCCTTTCTCACTCTGCTATTCCTGTACACACAGATCTCACTACATCTCCTTTCTCACTCTGCTATTCCTGTACACACAGATCTCACTACACCTTCTTTCTCATTCTGCTATTCCTGTACACCCAGATCTCACTACACCTCCTTTCCCATTCTGCTATTCCTGTACACACAGATCTCACTACACCTCCTTTCCCATTCTGCTATTCCTGTACACACAGATCTCACTACACCTCCTTTCCCATTCTGCTATTCCTGTACACACAGATCTCACTACACCTCCTTTCCCATTCTGCTATTCCTGTACACACAGATCTCACTACACCTCCTTTCTCACTCTGCTATTCCTGTACACACAGATCTCACTACACCTCCTTTCTCACTCTGCTATTCCTGTACACACAGATCTCACTACATCTCCTTTCTCACTCTGCTATTCCTGTACACACAGATCTCACTACACCTTCTTTCTCATTCTGCTATTCCTGTACACCCAGATCTCACTACACCTCCTTTCCCATTCTGCTATTCCTGTACACACAGATCTCACTACACCTCCTTTCCCATTCTGCTATTCCTGTACACACAGATCTCACTACACCTCCTTTCCCATTCTGCTATTCCTGTACACACAGATCTCACTACACCTCCTTTCCCATTCTGCTATTCCTGTACACACAGATCTCACTACACCTCCTTTCTCACTCTGCTATTCCTGTACACACAGATCTCACTACACCTCCTTTCTCACTCTGCTATTCCTGTACACACAGATCTCACTACATCTCCTTTCTCATTCTGCTATTCCTGTACACACAGATCTCACTACACCTCCTTTCTCATTCTGCTATTCCTGTACACACAGATCTCACTACACCTTCTTTCTCATTCTGCTATTCCTGTACACACAGATCTCACTACACCTCCTTTCTCATTCTACTATTCCTGTACACACAGCTCTCACTACACCTCCTTTCTCATTCTGCTATTCCTGTACACACAGATCTCACTACACCTTCTTTCTCATTCTGCTATTCCTGTACACACAGATCTCACTACATCTCCTTTCTCATTCTGCTATTCCTGTACACACAGATCTCACTACATCTCCTTTCTCATTCTGCTATTCCTGTACACACAGATCTCACTACACGTCCTTTCTCATTCTGCTATTCCTGTACACACAGATCTCACTACACCTCCTTTCTCACTCTGCTATTCCTGTACACACAGATCTCACTACATCTCCTTTCTCATTCTGCTATTCCTGTACACACAGATCTCACTACACCTCCTTCTCATTCTGCTATTCCTGTACACACAGATCTCACTACATCTCCTTTATCATTCTGCTGTTCCTGTACACACAGATCTCACTACACCTCCTTTCTCATTCTGCTATTCCTGTACACACAGATCTCACTACACCTTCTTTCTCATTCTGCTATTCCTGTACACACAGATCTCACTACACTTCCTTTCTCATTCTGCTATTCCTGTACACACAGATCTCACTACACCTCCTTCTCATTCTGCTATTCCTGTACACACAGATCTCACTACATCTCCTTTCTCATTCTGCTGTTCCTGTACACACAGATCTCACTACACCTCCTTCTCATTCTGCTATTCCTGTACACACAGATCTCACTACATCTCCTTTCTCATTCTGCTGTTCCTGTACACACAGATCTCACTACACTTCCTTTCTCACTCTGCTATTCCTGTACACACAGATCTCACTACATCTCCTTTCTCATTCTGCTATTCCTGTACACACAGATCTCACTACATCTCCTTTCTCATTCTGCTATTCCTGTACACACAGATCTCACTACACCTCCTTCTCATTCTGCTATTCCTGTACACACAGATCTCACTACATCTCCTTTATCATTCTGCTGTTCCTGTACACACAGATCTCACTACACCTCCTTTCTCATTCTGCTATTCCTGTACACACAGATCTCACTACACCTTCTTTCTCATTCTGCTATTCCTGTACACACAGATCTCACTACACTTCCTTTCTCATTCTGCTATTCCTGTACACACAGATCTCACTACACCTCCTTCTCATTCTGCTATTCCTGTACACACAGATCTCACTACATGTCCTTTCTCATTCTGCTGTTCCTGTACACACAGATCTCACTACACCTCCTTTCTCATTCTGCTATTCTTGTACACACAGATCTCACTACACCTCCTTTCTCATTCTGCTGTTCCTGTACACACAGATCTCACTACACCTCCTTTCTCATTCTGCTATTCCTGTACACACAGATCTCACTACATCTCCTTTCTCATTCTGCTGTTCCTGTACACACAGATCTCACTACACCTCCTTTCTCATTCTGCTATTCCTGTACACACAGATCTCACTACACCTCCTTTCTCATTCTGCTATTCCTGTACACACAGATCTCACTACACGTCCTTTCTCATTCTGCTATTCCTGTACACACAGATCTCACTACACCTCCTTTCTCATTTTGCTATTCCTGTACACACAGATCTCACTACACCTCCTTTCCCATTCTGCTATTCCTGTACACACAGATCTCACTACACCTCCTTTCTCACTCTGCTATTCCTGTACACACAGATCTCACTACACCTCATTTCTCATTCTGCTATTCCTGTACACACAGATCTCACTACACCTTCTTTCTCATTTTGCTATTCCTGTACACACAGATCTCACTACACCTCCTTTCTCATTCTGCTATTCCTGTACACACAGATCTCACTACATCTCCTTTCTCATTCTGCTATTCCTGTACACACAGATCTCACTACACCTCCTTTCTCATTCTGCTATTCCTGTACACACAGATCTCACTACACATTCTTTCTCATTTTGCTATTCCTGTACACACAGATCTCACTACACCTCCTTTCTCATTCTGCTATTCCTGTACACACAGATCTCACTACACATTCTTTCTCATTTTGCTATTCCTGTACACACAGATCTCACTACACCTCCTTTCTCATTTTGCTATTCCTGTACACACAGATCTCACTACACGTCCTTTCCCATTCTGCTATTCCTGTACACACAAATCTCACTACATCTCCTTTCTCATTCTGCTATTCCTGTACACACAGATCTCACTACACCTCCTTTCTCATTCTGCTATTCCTGTACACACAGAACTCACTACACCTCCTTTCTCATTCTGCTATTCCTGTACACACAGATCTCACTACACCTTCTCATTCTGCTATTCCTGTACACACAGATCTCACTACACCTCCTTTCTCATTCTGCTATTCCTGTACACACAGATCTCACTACACCTCCTTTCTCATTCTGCTATTCCTGTACACACAGATCTCACTACACCTCCTTTCTCATTCTGCTATTCCTGTACACACAGATCTCACTACACCTCCTTTCTCATTCTGCTATTCCTGTACACACAGATCTCACTACACCTCCTTTCTCATTCTGCTATTCCTGTACACACAGATCTCACTACACCTTCTTTCTCATTCTGCTATTCCTGTACACACAGATCTCACTACACTTCCTTTCTCATTCTGCTATTCCTGTACACACAGATCTCACTACATCTCCTTTCTCATTCTGCTATTCCTGTACACACAGATCTCACTACACCTCCTTTCTCATTCTGCTATTCCTGTACACACAGATCTCACTACACCTCCTTTCTCAATCTGCTATTCCTGTACCCACAGATCTCAGTACACATCCTTTCTCATTCTGCTATTCCTGTACACACAGATCTCACTACACCTTCTTTCTCATTCTGCTATTCCTGTACACACAGATCTCACTACACCTCCTTTCTCATTCTGCTATTCCTGTACACACAGATCTCAGTACACATCCTTTCTCATTCTGCTATTCCTGTACACACAGATCTCACTACACCTTCTTTCTCATTCTGCTATTCCTGTACACACAGATCTCACTACATCTTCTTTCTCATTCTACTATTCCTGTACACACAGATCTCACTACACCTTCTTTCTCATTCTACTATTCCTGTACACACAGATCTCACTACATCTCCTTTCTCATTCTGCTATTCCTGTACACACAGATCTCACTACATCTCCTTTCTCATTCTGCTATTCCTGTACACACAGATCTCACTACACCTCCTTTCTCATTCTGCTATTCCTGTACACACAGATCTCAGTACACATCCTTTCTCATTCTGCTATTCCTGTACACACAGATCTCACTACATCTCCTTTCTCATTCTGCTATTCCTGTACACACAGATCTCACTACATCTCCTTTCTCATTCTGCTATTCCTGTACACACAGATCTCACTACATCTTCTTTCTCTTTCTGCTGTTCCTGTACACACAGATCTCACTACACCTTCTTTCTCATTCTGCTATTCCTGTACACACAGATCTCACTACACCTCCTTTCTCATTCTGCTATTCCTGTACACACAGATCTCACTACACCTTCTTTCTCATTCTGCTATTCCTGTACACACAGATCTCACTACACCTCCTTTCTCACTCTGCTATTCCTGTACACACAGATCTCACTACACCTCCTTTCTCATTCTGCTGTTCCTGTACACACAGATCTCACTACACCTCCTTTCTCGTTCTGCTATTCCTGTACACACAGATCTCACTACATCTCCTTTCTCATTCTGCTATTCCTGTACACACAGATCTCACTACACCTCCTTTCTCATTCTGCTGTTCCTGTACACACAGATCTCACTACACCTCCTTTCTCAATCCGCTATTCCTGTACACACAGATCTCACTACACCTCCTTTCTCAATCTGCTATTCCTGTACACACAGATCTCACTACACCTCCTTTCTCAATCTGCTATTCCTGTACACACAGATCTCACTACACCTCCTTTCTCATTCTGCTGTTCCTGTACACACAGATCTCACTACACCACCTTTCTCAATCTGCTATTCCTGTACACACAGATCTCACTACACCTCCTTTCTCACTCTGCTGTTCCTGTACACACAGATCTCACTACACCTCCTTTCTCATTCTGCTATTCCTGTACACACAGATCTCACTACATCTCCTTTCTCATTCTGCTGTTCCTGTACACACAGATCTCACTACACCTTCTTTCTCATTCTGCTATTCCTGTACACACAGATCTCACTACACCTCCTTTCTCAATCTGCTATTCCTGTACCCACAGATCTCAGTACACATCCTTTCTCATTCTGCTATTCCTGTACACACAGATCTCACTACACCTCCTTTCTCATTCTGCTATTCCTGTACACACAGATCTCACTACATCTCCTTTCTCATTCTGCTGTTCCTGTACACACAGATCTCACTACACCTCCTTTCTCATTCTGCTATTCCTGTACACACAGATCTCACTACACCTCCTTTCTCATTCTGCTATTCCTGTACACACAGATCTCACTACACATCCTTTCTCATTCTGCTGTTCCTGTACACACAGATCTCACTACATCTCCTTTCTCATTCTGCTATTCCTGTACACACAGATCTCACTACACCTCCTTTCTCAATCTGCTATTCCTGTACACACAGATCTCACTACACTTCCTTTCTCATTCTGCTATTCCTGTACACACAGATCTCACTACACCTCCTTCTCATTCTGCTATTCCTGTACACACAGATCTCACTACATCTCCTTTCTCATTCTGCTGTTCCTGTACACACAGATCTCACTACACCTCCTTTCTCATTCTGCTATTCTTGTACACACAGATCTCACTACACCTCCTTTCTCATTCTGCTGTTCCTGTACACACAGATCTCACTACACCTCCTTTCTCATTCTGCTATTCCTGTACACACAGATCTCACTACATCTCCTTTCTCATTCTGCTGTTCCTGTACACACAGATCTCACTACACCTCCTTTCTCATTCTGCTATTCCTGTACACACAGATCTCACTACACGTCCTTTCTCATTCTGCTATTCCTGTACACACAGATCTCACTACACCTCCTTTCTCATTTTGCTATTCCTGTACACACAGATCTCACTACACCTCCTTTCCCATTCTGCTATTCCTGTACACACAGATCTCACTACACCTCCTTTCTCACTCTGCTATTCCTGTACACACAGATCTCACTACACCTCCTTTCTCATTCTGCTATTCCTGTACACACAGATCTCACTACACCTTCTTTCTCATTTTGCTATTCCTGTACACACAGATCTCACTACACCTCCTTTCTCATTCTGCTATTCCTGTACACACAGATCTCACTACATCTCCTTTCTCATTCTGCTATTCCTGTACACACAGATCTCACTACACCTCCTTTCTCATTCTGCTATTCCTGTACACACAGATCTCACTACACATTCTTTCTCATTTTGCTATTCCTGTACACACAGATCTCACTACACCTCCTTTCTCATTTTGCTATTCCTGTACACACAGATCTCACTACACCTCCTTTCCCATTCTGCTATTCCTGTACACACAAATCTCACTACATCTCCTTTCTCATTCTGCTATTCCTGTACACACAGATCTCACTACACCTCCTTTCTCATTCTGCTATTCCTGTACACACAGAACTCACTACACCTCCTTTCTCATTCTGCTATTCCTGTACACACAGATCTCACTACACCTCCTTTCTCATTCTGCTATTCCTGTACACACAGATCTCACTACACCTCCTTTCTCATTCTGCTATTCCTGTACACACAGATCTCACTACACCTCCTTTCTCATTCTGCTATTCCTGTACACACAGATCTCACTACACCTCCTTTCTCATTCTGCTATTCCTGTACACACAGATCTCACTACACCTCCTTTCTCATTCTGCTATTCCTGTACACACAGATCTCACTACACCTTCTTTCTCATTCTGCTATTCCTGTACACACAGATCTCACTACACTTCCTTTCTCATTCTGCTATTCCTGTACACACAGATCTCACTACATCTCCTTTCTCATTCTGCTATTCCTGTACACACAGATCTCACTACACCTCCTTTCTCATT
This sequence comes from Rhinophrynus dorsalis, assembly GCA_037306005.1. Classification (NCBI taxonomy): domain Eukaryota; kingdom Metazoa; phylum Chordata; class Amphibia; order Anura; family Rhinophrynidae; genus Rhinophrynus; species Rhinophrynus dorsalis. Next base: position 166,930,474 of record CM074726.1, on the reverse strand, counting down.
CTGCTATTCCTGTACACACAGATCTCACTACACCTCCTTTCTCAATCTGCTATTCCTGTACCCACAGATCTCAGTACACATCCTTTCTCATTCTGCTATTCCTGTACACACAGATCTCACTACACCTTCTTTCTCATTCTGCTATTCCTGTACACACAGATCTCACTACACCTCCTTTCTCATTCTGCTATTCCTGTACACACAGATCTCACTACACCTCCTTTCTCATTCTGCTATTCCTGTACACACAGATCTCACTACACCTTCTTTCTCATTCTGCTATTCCTGTACACACAGATCTCACTACATCTTCTTTCTCATTCTGCTATTCCTGTACACACAGATCTCACTACACCTTCTTTCTCATTCTACTATTCCTGTACACACAGATCTCACTACATCTCCTTTCTCATTCTGCTATTCCTGTACACACAGATCTCACTACATCTCCTTTCTCATTCTGCTATTCCTGTACACACAGATCTCACTACACCTCCTTTCTCATTCTGCTATTCCTGTACACACAGATCTCAGTACACATCCTTTCTCATTCTGCTATTCCTGTACACACAGATCTCACTACATCTCCTTTCTCATTCTGCTATTCCTGTACACACAGATCTCACTACATCTCCTTTCTCATTCTGCTATTCCTGTACACACAGATCTCACTACATCTTCTTTCTGTTTCTGCTGTTCCTGTACACACAGATCTCACTACACCTTCTTTCTCATTCTGCTATTCCTGTACACAGATCTCACTACACCTCCTTTCTCATTCTGCTATTCCTGTACACACAGATCTCACTACACCTTCTTTCTCATTCTGCTATTCCTGTACACACAGATCTCACTACACCTCCTTTCTCACTCTGCTATTCCTGTACACACAGATCTCACTACACCTCCTTTCTCATTCTGCTGTTCCTGTACACACAGATCTCACTACACCTCCTTTCTCGTTCTGCTATTCCTGTACACACAGATCTCACTACATCTCCTTTCTCATTCTGCTATTCCTGTACACACAGATCTCACTACACCTCCTTTCTCATTCTGCTGTTCCTGTACACACAGATCTCACTACACCTCCTTTCTCAATCTGCTATTCCTGTACACACAGATCTCACTACACCTCCTTTCTCAATCTGCTATTCCTGTACACACAGATCTCACTACACCTCCTTTCTCAATCTGCTATTCCTGTACACACAGATCTCACTACACCTCCTTTCTCATTCTGCTGTTCCTGTACACACAGATCTCACTACACCACCTTTCTCAATCTGCTATTCCTGTACACACAGATCTCACTACACCTCCTTTCTCACTCTGCTGTTCCTGTACACACAGATCTCACTACACCTCCTTTCTCATTCTGCTATTCCTGTACACACAGATCTCACTACATCTCCTTTCTCATTCTGCTGTTCCTGTACACACAGATCTCACTACACCTTCTTTCTCATTCTGCTATTCCTGTACACACAGATCTCACTACACCTCCTTTCTCAATCTGCTATTCCTGTACCCACAGATCTCAGTACACATCCTTTCTCATTCTGCTATTCCTGTACACACAGATCTCACTACACCTCCTTTCTCATTCTGCTATTCCTGTACACACAGATCTCACTACATCTCCTTTCTCATTCTGCTGTTCCTGTACACACAGATCTCACTACACCTCCTTTCTCATTCTGCTATTCCTGTACACACAAATCTCACTACACCTCCTTTCTCATTCTGCTATTCCTGTACACACAGATCTCACTACACATCCTTTCTCATTCTGCTGTTCCTGTACACACAGATCTCACTACATCTCCTTTCTCATTCTGCTATTCCTGTACACACAGATCTCACTACACCTCCTTTCTCAATCTGATATTCCTGTACACAGATCTCACTACACCTCCTTTCTCATTCTGCTATTCCTGTACACACAGATCTCAGTACATCTCCTTTCTCATTCTGCTATTCCTGTATCCACAGATCTCAGTACACATCCTTTCTCATTCTGCTATTCCTGTACACACAGATCTCACTACACCTCCTTTCTCATTCTGCTATTCCTGTACACACAGATCTCACTACATCTCCTTTCTCATTCTGCTGTTCCTGTACACACAGATCTCACTACACCTCCTTTCTCATTCTGCTATTCCTGTACACACAAATCTCACTACACCTCCTTTCTCATTCTGCTATTCCTGTACACACAGATCTCACTACACATCCTTTCTCATTCTGCTGTTCCTGTACACACAGATCTCACTACATCTCCTTTCTCATTCTGCTATTCCTGTACACACAGATCTCACTACACCTCCTTTCTCAATCTGATATTCCTGTACACAGATCTCACTACACCTCCTTTCTCATTCTGCTATTCCTGTACACACAGATCTCAGTACATCTCCTTTCTCATTCTGCTATTCCTGTATCCACAGATCTCAGTACACATCCTTTCTCATTCTGCTGTTCCTGTACACACAGATCTCACTACACCTCCTTTCTCATTCTGCTATTCCTGTACACACAGATCTCACTACATCTCCTTTCTCAATCTGCTATTCCTGTACACAGATCTCACTACACCTCCTTTCTCATTCTGCTATTCCTGTACACACAGATCTCACTACACCTCCTTTCTCATTCTGCTATTCCTGTACACACAGATCTCACTACACCTCCTTTCTCATTCTGCTATTCCTGTACACACAGATCTCACTACACCTCCTTTCTCATTCTGCTATTCCTGTACACACAGATCTCACTACACCTCCTTTCTCATTCTGCTATTCCTGTACACAGATCTCACTACATCTCCTTTCTCATTCTGCTATTCCTGTACACACAGATCTCACTACACCTCCTTTCTCAATCTGCTATTCCTGTACACACAGATCTCACTACATCTCCTTTCTCAATCTGCTATTCCTGTACACAGAGATCTCACTACACCTCCTTTCTCATTCTGCTATTCCTGTACACAGATCTCACTACACCTCCTTTCTCATTCTGCTATTCCTGTACACACAGATCTCACTACACCTCCTTTCTCATTCTGCTTTTCCTGTACACACAGATCTCACTACACCTCCTTTCTCATTCTGCTATTCCTGTACACACAGATCTCACTACATCTCCTTTCCCATTCTGCTATTCCTGTACACACAGATCTCACTACACGTCCTTTCTCATTCTGCTATTCCTGTACACACAGATCTCACTACACCTTCTTTCTCATTCTGCTATTCCTGTACACACAGATCTCACTACACCTCCTTTCTCATTCTGCTGTTCCTGTGCACACAGATCTCACTACACCTTCTTTCTCATTCTGCTATTCCTGTACACACAGATCTCACTACATCTTCTTTCTCAATCTGCTATTCCTGTACACACAGATCTCACTACATCTTCTTTCTCATTCTGCTATTCCTGTACACACAGATCTCAGTACACATCCTTTCTCATTCTGCTATTCCTGTACACACAGATCTCACTACACCTCCTTTCTCATTCTGCTATTCCTGTACACACAGATCTCACTACATCTTCTTTCTCATTCTGCTATTCCTGTACACACAGATCTCACTACATCTTCTTTCTCATTCTGCTATTCCTGTACACACAGATCTCAGTACACATCCTTTCTCATTCTGCTATTCCTGTACACACAGATCTCACTACACCTCCTTTCTCATTCTGCTATTCCTGTACACACAGATCTCACTACACCTCCTTTCTCATTCTGCTGTTCCTGTACACACAGATCTCACTACACCTTCTTTCTCATTCTGCTATTCCTGTACACACAGATCTCACTACACCTTCTTTCTCATTCTGCTATTCCTGTACACACAGATCTCACTACACCTTCTTTCTCATTCTGCTATTCCTGTACACACAGATCTCACTACATCTTCTTTCTCATTCTGCTATTCCTGTACACACAGATCTCACTACATCTCCTTTCTCATTCTGCTATTCCTGTACACACAGATCTCACTACATCTCCTTTCTCATTCTGCTATTCCTGTACACACAGATCTCACTACACCTTCTTTCTCATTCTGCTATTCCTGTACACACAGATCTCACTACACCTCCTTTCTCACTCTGCTATTCCTGTACACAGATCTCACTACACCTTCTCATTCTGCTATTCCTGTACACACAGATCTCAGTACACATCCTTTCTCACTCTGCTATTCCTGTACACACAGATCTCACTACACCTTCTCATTCTGCTATTCCTGTACACACAGATCTCACTACATCTCCTTTCTCACTCTGCTATTCCTGTACACACAGATCTCACTACATCTTCTTTCTCATTCTGCTATTCCTGTACACACAGATCTCACTACACCTTCTCATTCTGCTATTCCTGTACACACAGATCTCACTACACCTTCTTTCTCATTCTGCTATTCCTGTACACACAGATCTCACTACACCTTCTTTCTCATTCTGCTATTCCTGTACACACAGATCTCACTACATCTCCTTTCTCATTCTGCTATTCCTGTACACACAGATCTCACTACACCTCCTTTCTCATTCTGCTATTCCTGTACACACAGATCTCACTACATCTTCTTTCTCATTCTGCTATTCCTGTACACACATCTCACTACACCTTCTCATTCTGCTATTCCTGTACACACAGATCTCACTACACCTTCTTTCTCATTCTGCTATTCCTGTACACACAGATCTCACTACACCTCCTTTCTCATTCTGCTATTCCTGTACACACAGATCTCACTACATCTCCTTTCTCATTCTGCTGTTCCTGTACGCACAGATCTCACTACATCTCCTTTCTCATTCTGCTATTCCTGTACACACAGATCTCACCACATCTTCTTTCTCATTCTGCTATTCCTGTACACACAGATCTCACTACACCTCCTTTCTCATTCTGCTATTCCTGTACACACAGATCTCACTACACGTCCTTTCTCATTCTGCTATTCCTGTACACACAGATCTCACTACATCTTCTTTCTCATTCTGCTATTCCTGTACACACAGATCTCACTACACCTCCTTTCTCATTTTGCTGTTCCTGTACACACAGATCTCACTACACCTCCTTTCTCATTCTATTATTCCTGTACACACAGATCTCACTACACCTACTTTCTCACTCTGCTATTCCTGTACACACAGATCTCACTACACCTCCTTTCTCATTCTATTATTCCTGTACACACAGATCTCACTACACCTTCTTTCTCATTCTGCTATTCCTGTACACACAGATCTCACTACATCTTCTTTCTCCTCATTCTGCAATTCCTGTACAACACAGATCTCACTACACGTCCTTTCTCTTTCTGCTATTCCTGTACACACAGATCTCACTACACCTTCTTTCTCATTCTATTATTCCTGTACACACAGATCTCACTACATCTTCTTTCTCATTCTGCTATTCCTGTACACACAGATCTCACTACACCTCCTTTCTCATTTTGCTGTTCCTGTACATACAGATCACTACACCTTCTTTCTCACTCTGCTATTCCTGTACACACAGATCTCACTACACCTCCTTTCTCATTTTGCTGTTCCTGTACATACAGTCTCACTACACCTTCTTTCTCATTCTACTATTCCTGTACACACAGATCTCACTACACTCCTTTCTCATTCTGCTGTTCCTGTACACACAGATCTCACTACACCTTCTTTCTCATTCTGCTATTCCTGTACACACAGATCTCACTACATCTTCTTTCTCATTCTGCTATTCCTGTACACACAGATCTCACTACACCTCCTTTCTCATTCTGCTATTCCTGTACACAGATCTCACTACACCTCCTTTCTCATTCTGCTGTTCCTGTACACACAGATCTCACTACACCTCCTTTCTCATTCTGCTATTCCTGTACACACAGATCTCACTACACCTCTTTCTCATTCTGCTATTCCTGTACACAGATCTCACTACACCTCCTTTCTCATTCTGCTGTTCCTGTACACACAGATCTCACTACACCTCCTTTCTCATTCTGCTATTCCTGTACACACAGATCTCACTACACCTTTTTCTCATTCTGCTATTCCTGTACACACAGATCTCACTACATCTCCTTTCTCATTTTGCTGTTCCTGTACACACAGATCTCACTACACCTCCTTTCTCATCCTGCTATTCCTGTACACACAGATCTCACTACACCTCCTTTCTCATTCTGCTATTCCTGTACACACAGATCTCACTACACCTTCTTTCTCATTCTGCTATTCCTGTACACACAGATCTCACTACACCTTCTTTCTCATTCTGCTATTCCTGTACACACAGATCTCACTACACCTTCTTTCTCATTCTGCTATTCCTGTACATCACAGATCTCACTACACCTTCTTTCTCACTCTGCTATTCCTGTACACACAGATCTCACTACACCTCCTTTCTCATTTTGCTGTTCCTGTACACACAGATCTCACTACATCTCCTTTCCCATTCTGCTATTCCTGTACACACAGATCTCACTACACCTTCTTTCTCATTCTGCTATTCCTGTACACACAGATCTCACTACATCTTCTTTCTCATTCCTGCTATTCCTGTACACACAGATCTCACTACACGTCCTTTCTCATTCTGCTATTCCTGTACACACAGATCTCACTACATCTCCTTTCTCATTCTGCTATTCCTGTACATACAGATCTCACTACACCTTCTTTCTCACTCTGCTATTCCTGTACACACAGATCTCACTACACCTCCTTTCTCATTTTGCTGTTCCTGTACACACAGATCTCACTACACCTTCTTTCTCATTCTGCTATTCCTGTACACACAGATCTCACTACATCTTCTTTCTCATTCTGCTATTCCTGTACACACAGATCTCACTACATCTCCTTTCTCATTCTGCTATTCCTGTACACACAGATCTCACTACATCTCCTTTCTCATTCTGCTATTCCTGTACACACAGATCTCACTACACCTTCTTTCTCATTCTGCTATTCCTGTACACACAGATCTCACTACATCTCCTTTCTCATTCTACTATTCCTGTACACACAGATCTCACTACATCTCCTTTCTCATTCTACTATTCCTGTACACACAGATCTCACTACATCTCCTTTCTCATTTTGCTGTTCCTGTACATACAGATCTCACTACACCTTCTTTCTCATTCTGCTATTCCTGTACACACAGATCTCAATACACCTTCTTTCTCATTCTGCTATTCCTGTACACACAGATCTCACTACATCTTCTTTCTCATTCTGCTATTCCTGTACACACAGATCTCACTACACCTTCTTTCTCATTCTGCTATTCCTGTACACACAGATCTCACTACATCTCCTTTCTCATTCTGCTATTCCTGTACACAGATCTCACTACACCTCCTTTCTCATTCTGCTGTTCCTGTACACACAGATCTCACTACACCTCCTTTCTCATTCTGCTGTTCCTGTACACACAGATCTCACTACACCTCCTTTCTCATTCTGCTATTCCTGTCACAGATCTCACTACACCTCCTTTCTCATTCTGCTGTTCCTGTACACACAGATCTCACTACACCTCCTTTCTCATTCTGCTATTCCTGTACACACATATCTCACTACACCTCCTTTCTCATTCTGCTATTCCTGTACACACAGATCTCACTACACCTCCTTTCTCATTCTGCTATTCCTGTACACACAGATCTCACTACACCTTCTTTCTCATTCTGCTATTCCTGTACATACAGATCTCACTACACCTCCTTTCTCATTCTGCTATTCCTGTACACACATATCTCACTACACCTCCTTTCTCATTCTGCTATTCCTGTACATACAGATCTCACTACACCTTCTTTCTCACTCTGCTATTCCTGTTCACACAGATCTCACTACATCTCCTTTCTCATTCTGCTATTCCTGTACACACAGATCTCACTACACCTCCTTTCTCATTCTGCTATTCCTGTACACACAGATCTCACTACACCTTCTTTCTCATTCTGCTATTCCTGTACATACAGATCTCACTACACCTCCTTTCTCATTCTGCTATTCCTGTACACACATATCTCACTACACCTCCTTTCTCATTCTGCTATTCCTGTACATACAGATCTCACTACACCTTCTTTCTCACTCTGCTATTCCTGTTCACACAGATCTCACTACATCTCCTTTCTCATTTTGCTGTTCCTGTACACACAGATCTCACTACACCTCCTTTCTCATTCTGCTATTCCTGTACACACAGATCTCACTACATCTCCTTTCTCATTTTGCTATTCCTGTACACACAGATCTCACTACACCTTCCCATTCTGCTATTCCTGTACATACAGATCTCACTACACCTTCTTTCTCACTCTGCTATTCCTGTACACACAGATCTCACTACACCTTCTTTCTCACTCTGCTATTCCTGTACACACAGATCTCACTACACCTCCTTTCTCATTCTGCTATTCCTGTACACACAGATCTCACTACATCTCCTTTCTCACTCTGCTATTCCTGTACACACAGATCTCACTACATCTCCTTTCTCATTCTGCTATTCCTGTACACACAGATCTCACTACATCTCCTTTCTCATTCTGCTATTCCTGTACACACAGATCTCACTACACCTCCTTTCTCATTCTGCTATTCCTGTACACACAGATCTCACTACACCTCCTTTCTCATTTTGCTGTTCCTGTACACACAGATCTCACTACACCTTCCCATTCTGCTATTCCTGTACATACAGATCTCACTACACCTCCTTTCTCATTCTGCTATTCCTGTACACACAGATCTCACTGCACCTCCTTTCTCATTCTGCTATTCCTGTACACACAGATCTCACTACACCTCCTTTCTCATTCTGCTATTCCTGTACACACAGATCTCACTACATCTCCTTTCTCACTCTGCTATTCCTGTACACACAGATCTCACTACACCTCCTTTCTCATTCTGCTATTCCTGTACACACAGATCTCACTACACCTCCTTTCTCACTCTGCTATTCCTGTACACACAGATCTCACTACACCTTCTTTCTCATTTTGCTATTCCTGTACACACAGATCTCACTACACCTTCCCATTCTGCTATTCCTGTACATACAGATCTCACTACACCTTCTTTCTCACTCTGCTATTCCTGTACACACAGATCTCACTACACCTTCTTTCTCACTCTGCTATTCCTGTACATACAGATCTCACTACACCTCCTTTCTCATTCTGCTATTCCTGTACACACATATCTCATTACACCTCCTTTCTCATTCTGCTATTCCTGTACATACAGATCTCACTACACCTTCTTTCTCACTCTGCTATTCCTGTTCACACAGATCTCACTACATCTCCTTTCTCATTCTGCTATTCCTGTACACACAGATCTCACTACACCTCCTTTCTCACTCTGCTATTCCTGTACACACAGATCTCACTACACCTTCTTTCTCATTTTGCTATTCCTGTACACACAGATCTCACTACACCTTCCCATTCTGCTATTCCTGTACACACAGATCTCACTACACCTCCTTTCTCATTCTGCTATTCCTGTACACACAGATCTCACTACACCTTCTTTCTCATTCTGCTATTCCTGTACATACAGATCTCACTACACCTCCTTTCTCATTCTGCTATTCCTGTACACACATATCTCACTACACCTCCTTTCTCATTCTGCTATTCCTGTACATACAGATCTCACTACACCTTCTTTCTCACTTTGCTATTCCTGTTCACACAGATCTCACTACATCTCCTTTCTCATTCTGCTATTCCTGTACACACAGATCTCACTACACCTTCTTTCTCACTCTGCTATTCCTGTACACACAGATCTCACTACACCTCCTTTCTCATTCTGCTATTCCTGTACACACAGATCTCACTACATCTCCTTTCTCATTCTGCTATTCCTGTACACACAGATCTCACTACATCTCCTTTCTCATTCTGCTATTCCTGTACACACAGATCTCACTACACCTCCTTTATCATTCTGCTATTCCTGTACACACAGATCTCACTACATCTCCTTTCTCATTCTGCTATTCCTGTACACACAGATCTCACTACACCTCCTTTCTCATTTTGCTATTCCTGTACACACAGATCTCACTACACCTTCTCATTCTGCTATTCCTGTACATACAAATCTCACTACACCTTCTTTCTCATTCTGCTATTCCTGTACACACAGATCTCACTACACCTCCTTTCTCATTCTGCTATTCCTGTACACACAGATCTCACTACACCTTCTTTCTCATTCTGCTATTCCTGTACACACAGATCTCACTACACCTTCTTTCTCATTCTGCTATTCCTGTACACACAGATCTCACTACACCTTCCCATTCTGCTATTCCTGTACATACAGATCTCACTGCACCTCCTTTCTCATTCTGCTATTCCTGTACACACAGATCTCACTACACCTTCTCATTCTGCTATTCCTGTACACACAGATCTCACTACACCTCCTTTCTCACTCTGCTATTCCTGTACACACAGATCTCACTACACCTCCTTTCTCATTCTGCTATTCCTGTACTCACAGATCTCACTGCACCTCCTTTCTCATTCTGCTATTCCTGTACACACAGATCTCACTACACCTCCTTTCTCATTCTGCTATTCCTGTACACACAGATCTCACTACACCTCCTTTCTCATTTTGCTGTTCCTGTACACACAGATCTCACTACACCTTCCCATTCTGCTATTCCTGTACATACAGATCTCACTACACGTCCTTTCTCATTCTGCTATTCCTGTACCCACAGATCTCAGTACACATCCTTTCTCATTCTGCTATTCCTGTACACACAGATCTCACTACACCTCCTTTCTCACTCTGCTATTCCTGTACACACAGATCTCACTACACCTCCTTTCTCATTCTGCTATTCCTGTACACACAGATCTCACTACACCTTCTTTCTCATTTTGCTATTCCTGTACACACAGATCTCACTACACCTCCTTTCTCACTCTGCTATTCCTGTACACACAGATCTCACTACACCTTCTTTCTCATTCTGCTATTCCTGTACACACAGATCTCACTACACCTCCTTTCTCACTCTGCTATTCCTGTACACACAGATCTCACTACACCTCCTTTCTCATTCTGCTATTCCTGTACACACAGATCTCACTGCACCTCCTTTCTCATTCTGCTATTCCTGTACACACAGATCTCACTACACCTCCTTTCTCATTCTGCTATTCCTGTACACACAGATCTCACTACATCTCCTTTCTCACTCTGCTATTCCTGTACACACAGATCTCACTACACCTCCTTTCTCATTCTGCTATTCCTGTACACACAGATCTCACTACACCTCCTTTCTCACTCTGCTATTCCTGTACACACAGATCTCACTACACCTTCTTTCTCATTTTGCTATTCCTGTACACACAGATCTCACTACACCTTCCCATTCTGCTATTCCTGTACATACAGATCTCACTACACCTTCTTTCTCACTCTGCTATTCCTGTACACACAGATCTCACTACACCTTCTTTCTCACTCTGCTATTCCTGTACATACAGATCTCACTACACCTCCTTTCTCATTCTGCTATTCCTGTACACACATATCTCACTACACCTCCTTTCTCATTCTGCTATTCCTGTACATACAGATCTCACTACACCTTCTTTCTCACTCTGCTATTCCTGTTCACACAGATCTCACTACATCTCCTTTCTCATTCTGCTATTCCTGTACACACAGATCTCACTACACCTCCTTTCTCACTCTGCTATTCCTGTACACACAGATCTCACTACACCTTCTTTCTCATTTTGCTATTCCTGTACACACAGATCTCACTACACCTTCCCATTCTGCTATTCCTGTACACACAGATCTCACTACACCTCCTTTCTCATTCTGCTATTCCTGTACACACAGATCTCACTACACCTTCTTTCTCATTCTGCTATTCCTGTACATACAGATCTCACTACACCTCCTTTCTCATTCTGCTATTCCTGTACACACATATCTCACTACACCTCCTTTCTCATTCTGCTATTCCTGTACATACAGATCTCACTACACCTTCTTTCTCACTTTGCTATTCCTGTTCACACAGATCTCACTACATCTCCTTTCTCATTCTGCTATTCCTGTACACACAGATCTCACTACACCTCCTTTCTCATTCTGCTATTCCTGTACACACAGATCTCACTACACCTTCTTTCTCATTCTGCTATTCCTGTACATACAGATCTCACTACACCTCCTTTCTCATTCTGCTATTCCTGTACACACATATCTCACTACACCTCCTTTCTCATTCTGCTATTCCTGTACATACAGATCTCACTACACCTTCTTTCTCACTCTGCTATTCCTGTTCACACAGATCTCACTACATCTCCTTTCTCATTTTGCTGTTCCTGTACACACAGATCTCACTACACCTCCTTTCTCATTCTGCTATTCCTGTACACACAGATCTCACTACATCTCCTTTCTCATTTTGCTATTCCTGTACACACAGATCTCACTACACCTTCCCATTCTGCTATTCCTGTACATACAGATCTCACTACACCTTCTTTCTCACTCTGCTATTCCTGTACACACAGATCTCACTACACCTTCTTTCTCACTCTGCTATTCCTGTACACACAGATCTCACTACACCTCCTTTCTCATTCTGCTATTCCTGTACACACAGATCTCACTACACCTCCTTTCTCATTTTGCTATTCCTGTACACACAGATCTCACTACATCTCCTTTCTCACTCTGCTATTCCTGTACACACAGATCTCACTACATCTCCTTTCTCATTCTGCTATTCCTGTACACACAGATCTCACTACATCTCCTTTCTCATTCTGCTATTCCTGTACACACAGATCTCACTACACCTCCTTTATCATTCTGCTATTCCTGTACACACAGATCTCACTACATCTCCTTTCTCATTCTGCTATTCCTGTACACACAGATCTCACTACACCTCCTTTCTCATTTTGCTATTCCTGTACACACAGATCTCACTACACCTTCTCATTCTGCTATTCCTGTACATACAAATCTCACTACACCTTCTTTCTCATTCTGCTATTCCTGTACACACAGATCTCACTACACCTCCTTTCTCATTCTGCTATTCCTGTACACACAGATCTCACTACACCTTCTTTCTCATTCTGCTATTCCTGTACACACAGATCTCACTACACCTTCTTTCTCATTCTGCTATTCCTGTACACACAGATCTCACTACACCTTCCCATTCTGCTATTCCTGTACATACAGATCTCACTGCACCTCCTTTCTCATTCTGCTATTCCTGTACACACAGATCTCACTACACCTTCTCATTCTGCTATTCCTGTACACACAGATCTCACTACACCTCCTTTCTCACTCTGCTATTCCTGTACACACAGATCTCACTACACCTCCTTTCTCATTCTGCTATTCCTGTACTCACAGATCTCACTGCACCTCCTTTCTCATTCTGCTATTCCTGTACACACAGATCTCACTACACCTCCTTTCTCATTCTGCTATTCCTGTACACACAGATCTCACTACACCTCCTTTCTCATTTTGCTGTTCCTGTACACACAGATCTCACTACACCTTCCCATTCTGCTATTCCTGTACATACAGATCTCACTACACCTTCTTTCTCATTCTGCTATTCCTGTACACACAGATCTCACTACACCTCCTTTCTCATTCTGCTATTCCTGTACACACAGATCTCACTACACGTCCTTTCTCATTCTGCTATTCCTGTACCCACAGATCTCAGTACACATCCTTTCTCATTCTGCTATTCCTGTACGCACAGATCTCACTACACCTCCTTTCTCACTCTGCTATTCCTGTACACACAGATCTCACTACACCTTCTTTCTCATTCTGCTATTCCTGTACACACAGATCTCACTACACCTTCTTTCTCATTTTGCTATTCCTGTACACACAGATCTCACTACACCTCCTTTCTCACTCTGCTATTCCTGTACACACAGATCTCACTACACCTTCTTTCTCATTCTGCTATTCCTGTACACACAGATCTCACTACACCTCCTTTCTCACTCTGCTATTCCTGTACACACAGATCTCACTACACCTCCTTTCTCATTCTGCTATTCCTGTACACACAGATCTCACTGCACCTCCTTTCTCATTCTGCTATTCCTGTACACACAGATCTCACTACACCTCCTTTCTCATTCTGCTATTCCTGTACACACAGATCTCACTACATCTCCTTTCTCACTCTGCTATTCCTGTACACACAGATCTCACTACACCTCCTTTCTCATTCTGCTATTCCTGTACACACAGATCTCACTACACCTCCTTTCTCACTCTGCTATTCCTGTACACACAGATCTCACTACACCTTCTTTCTCATTTTGCTATTCCTGTACACACAGATCTCACTACACCTTCCCATTCTGCTATTCCTGTACACACTACACCTTCACATTCTGCTATTCCTGTACACACAGATGTCACTACACCTTCTTTCTCATTCTGCTGTTCCTGTACACACAGATCTCACTACACCTTCTTCTCATTCTGCTATTCCTGTACACACAGATCTCACTACATCTCCTTTCTCATTCTGCTATTCCTGTACACACAGATCTCACTACACCTCCTTTCTCACTCTGCTATTCCTGTACACACAGATCTCACTACACCTCCTTTCTCATTTTGCTATTCCTGTACACACAGATCTCACTACACCTCCTTTCTCATTCTGCTATTCCTGTACACACAGATCTCACTACACCTCCTTTCTCATTCTGCTATTCCTGTACACACAGATCTCACTACACCTCCTTTCTCATTCTGCTATTCCTGTACACACAGATCTCACTACACCTCCTTTCTCACTCTGCTATTCCTGTACACACAGATCTCACTACACCTCCTTTCTCATTCTGCTATTCCTGTACACACAGATCTCACTACACCTCCTTTCTCATTCTGCTATTCCTGTACACACAGATCTCACTACACCTCCTTTCTCATTCTGCTATTCCTGTACACACAGATCTCACTACACCTTCTTTCTCATTCTGCTATTCCTGTACACACAGATCTCACTACACCTCCTTTCTCATTTTGCTATTCCTGTACATACAGATCTCACTACACCTTCTTTCTCATTCTGCTATTCCAGATCTCACTACACCTTCTTTCTCATTCTGCTATTCCAGATCTCACTACACCTTCTTTCTCATTCTGCTATTCCTGTACACACAGATCTCACTACACCTTCTTTCTCATTCTGCTATTCCTGTACACACAGATCTCACTACACCTTCTTTCTCATTTTGCTGTTCCTGTACACACAGATCTCACTACACCTTCTTTCTCATTCTGCTATTCCTGTACACACAGATCTCACTACACCTTCTTTCTCATTCTGCTGTTCCTGTACACACAGATCTCACTACACCTTCTTTCTCATTTTGCTATTCCTGTACACACAGATCTCACTACACCTTCTTTCTCATTTTGCTATTCCTGTACACACAGATCTCACTACACCTCCTTTCTCACTCTGCTATTCCTGTACACACAGATCTCACTACACCTTCTTTCTCATTTTGCTATTCCTGTACACACAGATCTCACTACACCTTCCCATTCTGCTATTCTTGTACACACAGATCTCACTACACCTTCTCATTCTGCTATTCCTGTACACACAGATCTCACTACACCTCCTTTCTCATTCTGCTGTTCCTGTACACACAGATCTCACTACACCTTCCAATTCTGCTATTCCTATACACACTACACCTTCCCATTCTGCTATTCCTGTACACACTACACCTTCACATTTTGCTATTCCTGTACACACAGATGTCACTACACCTTCTTTCTCATTCTGCTGTTCCTGTACACACAGATCTCACTACACCTTCCCATTCTGCTATTCCTGTACACAGAGACACACACATCTCGCTACATCTCCCCCCCAAACACACACAGCTCTGTCACTGTGCCCCATCTGTCTGCTATCCCAAGCTAGAGCTGTGGTGCCACCATAACATTGATCTTTGAGACAAAATAAATGCAATTAAAGGTAATTGGAAGAGGCAGGCTGGTTATTATAGAGAGAGAGAGAGGGCACATATAAGAGAGAGAGCACGGAAGAGAGAGACACGAACAGACAGCGAGTGGGAGAGAGAGACTGACATGAATTCCCTGATCATCCTTACTTCATTACTGCTACTAATACAGAGTGGTAAGTACAAGAGACAGCAAAGAGTCTTATATACAGAGTAAAGCATAACAGGGTGTAATATATATAGAGAGAGAGACGGTGAGGCAAGTTTACTGGAGCAAATGTACTATGACACAGGGAAGAAATATGTTTTTAAAGGGGCATTTAACCCTTTGAATGCTGGAGATGTCTCCAATGCATTCTGCAGCAATGCATTGGAGACCTATCTAGCAATGAAGGGGTTAAACTTGAAGAGGACAGTGAGAGACAGCTATACATCTTAGCCATAGAAGGGATATCTTCCCTAGGTACCCCGAAAGATCCCCTCGTTCATCAACCAGAGCTCATCCATTAAGACTAGAGGAAAGGAGCTTTTGACTAAGACAAAGGCAGGGATTTTTTTTTCAGTCAGGGCAGTAAAGATATGGAATTATTTGCCTCAGATACTGTAACTGCTTTAAAAAAGCAATGGATGCCTATCTAGCACACAACAATAATGATAATTATGACAGATGGCTTCACTACAGACAGATTGCTGATCCAGGGAACGATCTGACTGACATTTGGAGTCAGGAAATAATTTTTTTACCCACTTGGGGCTTAAGTGGAAATGGATTGAGTGGTGGGTGTTTTTTTTGTCTTCCTCTGGATCAACAGGTGTGATTTGGCATGGGCTGGACTTGATGGACGCATGTCTTTTTTCAGCTTCATCAACTATTGTTACTATTTAACAAACTAGTTGAAGAGCCCGTTACACGGTCCACAGTGCCACTGCCAGCCGGTTGCGGGGCAGTCATGCGCAGTAGAGACTGCCCGTGCTGCGGCTGATACAGTACCAGCCGGTCGTGACGCAGTCATGCGCAGTAGAAACTGCCCGCGCCGCGGCTGAAACACAGCGGGACGCTCCTTCGGAGCATCCCCACTCTGCATCAGCCTTGTCACTGGCAGTCTCTACTGTGCATGACTGCGTCGTTACACATGTTTCAGCAAATTATTACATAGGATACCATGAATGATACTAAGTTAAGAAGAGTACTGCAACCAACTGGAGGCATTTCCAGCACCTACGGGGTTAAACAGTAGCCATCATTGTGATGGCTCCACTCGCTATACAAGATACAATGGGGAAAGACACAATTCTGGGGCAAACGAACTGCGCCACAGGGGGCAAATTTACATTTTCATTGATCTAAAGGGGGCTTTAAACCCTTTGAATGCTAGAGGAATATTTACAATGCATTGGAGGACTCCAGAGCATTCAAGGGGTTAAACGTTCCATGTAAATTAATTGGGAATTGGGGGACTTTGTGGGTGTTGCCTGGGGTGCAGTTGCCACAGAATTATGGGGACCACATAGAGCGATGCGTATAAGAACATCATTCTACATCATGGGTGTCCACAGAGGTTGGGCAGGAGGGGGGAGCTTGCCCTTTCCCCCTACACTTGCCCCCACTGTATAAACATAGAGCTGGCAAGGCTGGCCATGGAGGGTGAGGGCATTTTATGGTATTGCCCCCACCTAGAAAATTTTCTGCAGATGCCCATATTCTATAGGACTGCACAGGACACAGTGCCACCCTGCAGTGTGTGTTTCTTATAAGCAGTTCTCAGTCGTTTTGTGGTCAGGACAACACAGAGATATTAGGGGTGACCATACCTCCCAAGTGTCCCTCTTTAGGAGATATTAGTGATGCACACCTCCCAAGTGTTCCTCTTTAGGAAATATTAGGGGTCCATACCTCCCAAGTGCCCCTCTTTAGGAGATACTAGGGATCTATACCTCCCAAGTGTCCCTCTTTAGGAGATATTAGGGATCTATACCTTCCAAGTGTCCCTCTTTAGGAGATATTATGGGTACATACCTCCCAAGTGTCCCTCTTTAGGAGATATTAGGGGTCCATACCGCCCAAGTGTCCCTCCTTAGGAGATATTAGGGCTCCGTACCTTCCAAGTGTCCCTCTTTAGGAGATATTAGGGGTCCATACCTCCAAAATGTCCTTCTTTAGGAGATATTAGGGGTCCGTACCTCCCAAGTGTCCCTCTTTAGGAGATATTAGGGGTCCATACCTCCCATGTGTACCTCTTTAGGAGATATTAGGGATCCGTAACTCTAAGTGTCCCTCTTTAGGAGATATTAGAGCTTCATACCTCCCAAGTGTCCCTCTTTAGGAGATATTAGGGGTCCGTACCTCCCAAGTGTCCCTCTTTAGGAGATATTAGGGATCCATACCTCCCAAGTGTCCCTCTTTAGGAGATATTAGGGGTCCATACCTCCAAAATGTCCTTCTTTAGGAGATATTAGGGGTCCGTACCTCCCAAGTGTCCCTCTTTAGGAGATATTAGGGGTCCATACCTCCCATGTGTACCTCTTTAGGAGATATTAGGGATCCGTAACTCCCAAGTGTCCCTCTTTAGGAGATATTAGAGCTTCATACCTCCCAAGTGTCCCTCTTTAGGATATATTAGGGGTCTGCACTTCCCATGTGTCCCTCTTACAGAGATAGAAACAGAAAAAGACACCCAAATAGTTTTATAATGTAGAAATGTGTATATACAAACATATATACGCAATCAAATGCTCTCACACTTAAAATTGATCAAAAATACTTTTATTCAAAAGTTCCATTAAAATGTTTAAAAATCGCATGCAAATATTATACTAGCCAGCACACGCATTTCGTGGCTTGCATGCTGCCTTATCAAAGACTGAAAGACTTTAGAAGGGACAGTTCCTCTTTGAGACCCAAATCCCTCTGTTTCTCTTTCCCACCCTGATGTACCTCTTTCTAGGAGATCAGTCTGTGTGGTTTGTACAATAAGTGTTTAATGTTGCTCTACAGCAATAAAACTCACATTTGTTTAAACTTCACTATATGTATTTATACATTAGTCTGTGTAAGTAAAATATTTTGATCTTGCTCTATATCATTTATTCAGTTACTCAGTCAAAAGGTCATGAAATAATTTAAGAAATTATTGGTAATGTGCCCTGCCCCCCCAAAACCGCCTAAAACACCAGTGTCCCTTTTTGACCATTTGGAATGATGAGAGGTTTGTTGGTGTAAACATGTAACTCATTTCCTGCCCTTATAGGAGACGCTCTGAAATGTTACACCTGTCTCTTCCCATCCATCGCTCCCATGGACTGCCTAAAATTCCCCGTTACCTGCCCCCCCTCTGAAAGGTGTCTCACCTCGACAGCTACTGGGAGAAGAGGTAAGTTACTGCTCCCACCCCCGGGGCAACAGGGATGATATATAAAATCAAGCGTTTTGAAATTCCGAGGCAAAACAGATGAACAACGAAACGTTCAGACCAATTCTTGTAGAAATTTGAAGCATTTATCTGTTTGAGTGGTCTCAGACTAGGCTGACCAGATCTCACCTGTAACCGGGGACACATAGGAAATAGGTATATTTCAGTACTTCACTGAAATCAAAGCAGTCCTGCAGTATGCATTTTTCCTATGCGTCCCCGGTTAAAGGTGAAGTCTGGTCAGCCTAACCTACGTCTCCCTTCCTCCTAACACACAGGCTTCAGAGACACCTACCTCTCCCTTCCTCTTAACACACAGGCCTCAGAGACACCTACCTCTCCTTTCCTCTTAACACACAGGCCTCAGAGACACCTACCTCTCCCTTCCTCTTAACACACAGGCCTCAGAGACACCTACCTCTCCTTTCCTCTTAACACACAGGCCTCAGAGACACCTACCTCTCCTTTCCTCTTAACACACAGGCCTCAGAGACACCTACCTCTCCCTTCCTCTTAACACACAGGCCTCAGAGACACCTACCTCTCCTTTCCTCTTAACACACAGGCCTCAGAGACACCTACCCCTCCCTTCCTCTTAACACACAGGCCTCAGAGACACCTACCTCTCCTTTCCTCTTAACACACAGGCCTCAGAGACACCTACCTCTCCTTTCCTCTTAACACACAGGCCTCAGAGACACCTACCTCTCCTTTCCTCTTAACACACAGGCCTCAGAGACACCTACCTCTCCTTTCCTCTTAACACACAGGCCTCAGAGACACCTACCTCTCCCTTCCTCTTAACACACAGGCCTCAGAGACACCTACCTCTCCTTTCCTCTTAACACACAGGCCTCAGAGACACCTACCCCTCCCTTCCTCTTAACACACAGGCCTCAGAGACACCTACCTCTCCTTTCCTCTTAACACACAGGCCTCAGAGACACCTACCTCTCCTTTCCTCTTAACACACAGGCCTCAGAGACACCTACCTCTCCTTTCCTCTTAACACACAGGCCTCAGAGACACCTACCTCTCCCTTCCTCTTAACACACAGGCCTCAGAGACACCTACCTCTCCCTTCCTCTTAACACACAGGCCTCAGAGACATACCTCTCCTTTCCTCTTAACACACAGGCCTCAGAGACACCTACCTCTCCCTTCCTCTTAACACACAGGCCTCAGAGACATACCTCTCCTTTCCTCTTAACACACAGGCCTCAGAGACACCTACCTCTCCCTTCCTCTTAACACACAGGCCTCAGAGACACCTACCTCTCCTTTCCTCTTAACACACAGGCCTCAGAGACACCTACCTCTCCTTTTCTCTTAACACACAGGCCTCAGAGACACCTACCTCTCCTTATCTCTTAACACACAGGCCTCAGAGACACCTACCTCTCCCTTCCACCTAACACACAGGCCTCAGAGACACCTACCTCTCCCTTCCACCTAACACACAGGCCTCAGAGACACCTACCTCTCCCTTCCACCTAACACACAGACCTCAGAGACACCGACCTCTCTCTTCCACCTAACACACAGACCTCAGAGACACCGACCTCTCTCTTCCACCTAACATACAGGCCTCAGAGACACCTACGTTAGGCTGACCAGATCTCACCTGTAACCGGGGACACATAGGAAATAGGCATATTGCAGTACTTCACTGAAATCAAAGCAATCTTGCAGTATGTATTTCTTCTATGCGTCCCCGGTTAAAGGTGAGGTCTGGTCACCCTATCTCAGGCACGTTGATTCACAATGAGTTGGGGATCCCTCGAAGGGTTAAAAGACTCATTTAATGGGGATCACCCCAAATAAAGTCCCCCACAAAAAAATGTGCCATCTAGCGATAGACTTACCGATGGTACTGTTATCCAGAATAATTATTGTGTGACTCAGACATCCTACTTGTGCCGAGACTGACGGCCAGGCAACAGCACAGACATCCTTGCTTACAGACATCTGTGCGCCTGTGCGGTCAGTCCCAGTCTCCTCTAGGAGGCGCTGCATGGTACCCTTACATACCAGAAGGGACTGATGGCGCAGGAGCCACTAAAGCGCTGTTGCCTGGCCCTCAGTCTTGGCACAAGTAGGATATCTGGGTAATGTGGTAATTATTCTGGATAACAGTACCATTGGTAAGCTTATCACTAGACGGCTAATTATGGGGGGCTTTATTTGGGGGTGATAGTTCCCCTTTAAATTAATGCAAATTTGAAGATTTTACTTTAGGAATCCCCTATGACAGGGCTGTCCTCAAGGGCCACCAACAGTAAAGGATTTCCCTGATTATACACAGGTGCGTTAATCAGTGGATCATCCATTGTGACTGACTCACCTGTGATTAATCAGGGGAATCCTTACATCATGGCCTGTTGGTGGCCCTTGAGGACTGAATTTGGACACCCCTGCTCTATGATGCAATTGGTTTGCTCTGTGGGGGGAACATATTGATGAATTCCATTACCCTCCTGGATATTAGAAAGGTCCCTAAAGCATTGCTTCACCCTTTATTGGAGATCACTTAAGCACCCAAGTGGTTAAATTTGATTTTGCATATAAAAATTCAAAACGTTGCACCTTCTGGCACATATTAGATGTAATGGTATCGGGAAAGGTAGGTGGCACATTTTAATCCCTTAAGAACCAAAGGGTTGTACACCTTCCTCGTCCTTAAGGGGTTAAAAATGTCACTAAGCCTAGCATTTTCTGTTTTATCCATTAGATATTACAGAAAACATACACCCCAAGTGTCCCTCTTTAGGAGATATTAGGGGTCCATACCTCCCAAGTGTCCCTCTTTAGGAGATATTAGGGGTCCATACCTCCCAAGTGTCCCTCTTTAGGATATATTAGGGCTCCATACCTCCCAAGTGTCCCTCTTTAGTAGATATTAGGGCTCCATACCTCCCAAGTGTCCCTCTTTAGGAGATATTAGGGGTCCATACCTCCCAAGTGTCCCTCTTTAGGAGATATTAGGGCTCCATACCTCCCAAGTGTCCCTCTTTAGTAGATATTAGGGCTCCATACCTCCCAAGTGTCCCCCTTTAGAAGATATTAGGGATCCATACCTCCCAAGTGTCCCTGTTTAGAAGACATTAGGGCTCCATACCTCCCAAGTGTCCCTCTTTAGGAGATATTAGGGCTCCATACCTCCCAAGTGTCCCCCTTTAGAAGATATTAGGGGTCCATACCTCCCAAGTGTCCCTGTTTAGAAGATATTAAGGCTCCATACCTCCCAAGTGTCCCTCTTTAGGAGATATTAGGGATCCATGCCCACCCCCAAGTGTCCCTCTTTTGGAGATATTAGGGCTCCGTACCTCCCAAGTGTCCCTCTTTGGGAGATATTATGGGTCCGTACCTCCAAAGTGTCCCACTGTAGGAGATATTAGGGGTCCGTACCTCCCAAGTGTCCCTCCTTAGGAGATATTAGGGGTCCGTACCTCCCAAGTATCCCTCTTTAGGAGATATTAGGACTCCATACCTCCCAAGTATCCCTCTTTAGGAGATATTAGGGGTCTGTACCTCCCAAATGTCCCTCTTTAGGAGATATTATGGGTGACAGTCTCCAACACAGTTTAAGACCTCTCTAGCATCCAAGGGGTTAAAGATGGTCCTGAGTAGAGGTTTTCATCCATTTATTGATGCTGGTCAGCCTGTGGCCACTGCCAAGGGAGGTACTGTATATCCTATGGGTTTCACTATGGCAGTGACTCCATTGCTTAAGACATAAGTTATGACTTATGACACAATATGGTCACTGAACGTATTATATGAGGGAGATTCCTTCTGGTATGGTACAGTAATAGTCACAATATAGAGTCACTGTGTGTATTACATGGGGTACATTCTTTTTGGTTTGGCACTGTGATGGTGACATCATGTGGTAACTATATGTATTACAGGAGGTATGTTGCTATCAGTATGGTGCAGTTCTGGCAACACCCTGTGGTCATTGGGTTTGTTACACAAAATATATCTTACAATGGATATGGGGTATATTTCATTGATTTGTTGGTGGCACATTCAAGGATTTTATTCATTCGGATAATGTGTTCATTACAGGAAGCTTGTTTATATATGCATGCATGGTTGTGAGTACTCCGTAATTTACATGGGGATTAAAAGTTATATTATTATGGGTAGAATGCGGTGATTGTGACACCTTGTGGTCACTGTATTCATTACAGGAGGTATAGTATTTCTAGTTGTGATGTGACAGCCCTTGGTCACTGTGCTTGATACAGCAGGAAGACTTATTTTATTGAGCAGTGATGATGACACCCTCTGTTAACCAAGTGTATTACAGTCTATGTTATATTTCTGTAGAAGTATGGTGCATTCATGGTGACATCATGTGGTCACTGTGTGTGTATGATATGAGCTATGTTCCTATTAGTGGAGCAGTGATGATGACAATCCATGAGGATCCAAGCACCTATGTGCACAGGGAAGTGATGACACCATGTGGTCATTGTGTGTAGTACAGGATGTATGTTCCTATATGCCTAGGGCAGTGCCATCATGAATGCACCATGCATATGGAAGCACAGATCTGTGTGTATTACAAGTTCTATGTTTCCACATGCATGGGGCATTCATGATGACACCATGTGGTCATTGTATATATTACAGGATCTATGCTCCTATACGCATAGGACAGTGATGATGACTCTGTGTGGTCATGCCTTTGGCCAAAAAAAAGTAGCTAAAACCCCACTGTTTTATCTGTAGTAAGTCAGGGGTTATTTGTTTTAAGGGTCTGGATCTGATGTGCATACTTTCCTTTTTTGTACGTTGTATGTGTAGTCGATAGTTCTTGCTGCTCTCCTGTCTAAAAACGTGTAACTAGTTGAACACTATTAATAAAAGCTATTTTGACCTCGGCAGGAACCTGTATGTTTCATACAATCGTATGTATTTTTGGAGGTTTGGGCTCCTCCTCTCTCTTGGTTGGTAGCTCTCCAAACCGAGTGATAGCTGAATTACGGTCCTGGCACCGCATGGAGTTCAGGGCTCCCGGCACGGCTGCACGCCGCTCCGGAAGTCCTGAACTTTAATTAAAAAAAAAAAAAAAAAGCCCCGTGGTCAAGTGCCGGCCGCGCATGCGCTCACCGGTCCTTAAGGGGTTAATTGTATTCTACTAAATTCATGTTCACAGACTGTAGGCAGATGGGGACTTGCCTGAATGTAGGGTGCCTTGACTGGGGCAGGCAGGCTTTCCATGTTTTTGACCAAAAACATGCAACCAAAATCCCACTTTTTTATTTGTAGAAAGTCACAAGTTATTGGTTTGTAAAGATCAGGATTTGAATCCCAGACTTTCCTATTGTTTACTTCCTATATGCATAGGGCAGTGATGACACCATGTGGTCATTGTGTGTAGTACAGGATCTATGTTCCTATATACAAGGGACAGTGATTATGACACCATGTGGTCACTGTGTGTATTACAGGACCTATGTTCCTATGTACATGGTGCAGTGATGACACCATGTGGTCACTGTGTGTATTACAGGATCTATGTTCCTATATACATGGGACAGTGATTATGACTCCATGTGGTCACTATGTGTATTACAGGACCTATGTTCCTATATATATGGTGCAGTGATCATGACACCATGTGGTCAGTGTGTGTAGTTATCACGGTGCCCGTGATTGCTGCATTCATGTGTCTATTACCTGTAGGGGGCTCCCATTGGCTGTCTGCCTTCAGCCTGCCTCACATTGCCTTTTTAAACTCAGTCTGGGCACCCTTTGGTTGCCCTTTCGTGCTGTCTCTGACAGTAGCCTCTTTCTCCTTGCTACTGTTGTTATTTGGGCCTGTTGCTGTGTTCCTGAGTTGCTGAGTCGTCCTGTTCCTGAGTTCCTGCCTACTGTGTCAGTTCCAGTCCGGTTCCGGTTGTCATCGTGAGAGATTGCTGTTCCTGCTGCCAGTCTTCTCTGGCCGTTCCTGATCCGGTTGTCCATCCCTGCTGGTTCCTGTTCATTTCCTGCTTCCAGTTCCTGCAAGCCGTGGCGACATTGTCATTAGTTGCCTCGGCGACAGTCGCTATCCTGCTGGTCCCCAGCATGCGGACGCTGGTTTGCTCCATTAGCCCTGCGGCTACGCTCACAGCCTGTTGGTTCCAGCGTGCGGATGCTGGTTTGCTCCATTGGCCTTGCGACCAATATACAATACTGTTGGTCCCCAGCGTGCGGACGCTGGTTCGCTCCATTAGCCTTGCGGCTACATTTCCAGCTTGTTGGTCCCAGCGTGCAGGCGCTGGTTCGCTCCTTGGCCTTGCGGCCTATACACTAGTTGGTTCCCAGCGTGCGGACGCTGGTTCGCTCCAATAGTCTTGTGGCTACATTTGACTGCCTGTTGGTCCCAGCGTGCGGACGCTGGTTCGCTCCTTGGCCTTGCGGCCTATACCTGATATTGTTGGTTCCCAGCGTGCGGACGCTGGTTCGCTCTATTAGCCGTACGGCTATACTTATCAGCCTGTTGGTATCAGTGTGCGGACACTGGTTTGTTCCTCGACCTGATGGCTTGCCTATTCTAGCTTGCTCCCTCCAGCGTGCGGTCGCTGGTTTGCTCCACTACCTAGCGCTACATTATCGTCTGTTGGTTACCAGCGCGCGGGCGTTGGTTTGCTCCATGACCTGTGGGTTTACTCAATATTATGCTTGATGTTTCCCAACGTAAGGGCACTGGTTTACTCCTTGTCTCTTGCTCTTGCACTTGAGGCTTCTTAGTGCGCTGTCCAGTCCTAGACAGCTAACATTCTGATGTACACGGATACCGAGTGTCAGACTCTAGTGAAACCACTGACCTGGTAGCCTTTATATTCGTCACTACTGTCTATTGTCCATCTGACAGTCCCTGAGGTCATTGTGGTTGTCACCTTCCTTTTGGGCTGCCTTGCCCGGTATATGGGTAAGGCCGGTAGAACCTTTTATTATTCCATCTCAAGGTTGCCTTACCCGGTATTGGGAAGGCTGGTAGAGCCCAATACCTTGGTATTCCGTCTGGCTGCCTTGCCCGGTATATTTGGTAAGGCCGGTAGAACCTATTATTCCATCACAAGGTTGCATTACCCGGTATTGGCAAGGCTGGTAGAGCCAACTACATCTATTCTATCAGGCTTCCTTGCCCGGTATTTGGCAGGGCCGGTAGAGCCACCTATTGGTATTCATCCAGGTTGCCTTGCCCGGTATATTGGCAAGGCCGGTAGAACCTGTATTGCTACAGTTATGGACATTTGCCTATTCTATGTATTGTCTGTATGTGTATAAATACCCTATGGGATTGTCTTAAACTTTTCAATAAAGTTGTGTTTTTACCTAACCTTACGTCTGAGAGTCTTAACAAACCGTGACAGTAGTACAGGATCTATGTTCCTATATACATGGGGCAATGATAACACCATGTGGTCACTCTGTGTAGTAGGAAATTTTTACTCCCTATATGCATAGGGCAGTGATGACACCCTGTGGTCATTGTGTGTAGTGCAGGATCTATGTTCCTATATACAAGGGACAGTGATTATGACACCATGTGGTCAGTGTGTATTACAGGATCCATGTTCCTATATCTAGGAGATAGTGATAATGACCCAAGTGGCCACTGCATGTATTACAGGTGCTATGTTCTTATATTCATGGGATAGGGATGATGAACACCTCATGTATTACAGTTTCTTTGTTTCTATTTGCATAGGGTGGTGATGAGGACACCCTGTGGACATTCTGAGCATTACAGCACATACAAGGAACTGCAGGTTATATTACTATGAATATGATGGTGATGTGACACATCACTGAGGCTGATGTGAGAAGAAGAACTGGAGTAAACCTGGAGCAAACCAACTGCATCAAGGGGACAAGTAAAAATGTCCCAGTCCCCTATTGATTGAAATGGGGCTTTTAAATGCTAGGCCTCCAACACATTGTGACACAATACTCGTGGCCTCTAGCATTCCAGGGGTTGAATATATTTAAATCAATTGAAAGGTTTGCTTCTCACCAATCTTGCAGCTGGATTACCCCCATAATTACTCTCCAGTTGTGCCTCACTGAGTTTATTATAGAAAGTAGATTGATTTTATTTTGGTGCAGTGATGGGGACACTATGTGGTTATTGTATGTTACTACAGGTAGTAAATTCCCATGAGGAATACAGAATTATTATAGTCAGTATTACAGACTGTATATTCCTATGGGTATGTCACAGCTATGACACCCTGTGGACCACTGTATGTAGTGTAGGAGGTATATTCATTTGAGTATATAGTGAAGCAATAGCGACTTCCTAGAAGAGAAAGTATATTCCTATGATTATAGTGCAAGAATGGTGACACCCGATGGTCATTGTGTGCGTTACAGTCGGTACCTTCCTAAGGGTATAAGTGATGGATTACAAGAATTATAATAAAATACATATGGGGCATTGATGGTGACAAACTGTGGTTAATTTGTGTATTACACCAATCTCAAAAATTTCAGCCCTTAACCGTGTCAGTGCTAGAGGACAACACATCACTCTTGAATGGGTTCTCCCTGTTCTGGCACTAAAAGGGTTACAGTGGCAGTATGCGATTAATAGTTGACCCATTTAAACCCCTGTATGTGCTCTTAGTGCTGCAGGAACAGAGGGGTTCCCAAAGAAAAAGGGCACTCAAACCTGTCATGAAGCCCCCTTACCGCAGTGCATGTCTTCTTCCATTAAACACAAGTGAATGTCATTGACAGAATAAATAAACCTCTGACTGATTCACCTGTGTTCAAGTGAGGAGATCCAGAAAAATGGCACTGTTAGGGTGTGAGGTGGTATATGAGGACAAGGGTGAGCTGCCATAGATAACAGTTTACTGGTTCTCTCACTCTTTGCTCTGCAGATCACAGTGACCTAAACTGCTGAGCATGGGTGTCTGGTGTGTGTGTGGGGGCACTCCCCCCCCTACAGTTACCCCTTCCATATAAACAAAGGGGCTGGCCTGGGGGTCATATTATGACTTTGCACCCCCTGGAAAAATGTCTACAGACACCCCTGCTGCGGAGTGATGTCAATACATTACTCACTGCTTATGGGAATTCCTCACCTCTCCACAGATGTCCCATTTCCACAAAACCACCCTCAATGTGGGCTCTATGGAGAGGGGAGAAGTTCCACTGAACACCCAATAAGGAACTGCAGTTTCCCAGCTGTACAGATCTCCGTGATCTACACAGCAAACTGGGAGGGAACCAGCAACGTATGAGCTATGGGAGCTGCAGGGGTTTTACCACTTGATTGCCTTAGGGGTACGCAATGCATTGCAAAGCAATACGTTGTGCACCCTTCTGGAAGTCAGAGAGTTAAAAGGGTCTTTTATTGATAAGCTGGAATAAACAAACTGTGCAGCTGGGAACAAATAAAAATTTCCCAAATTCCTAGGGACTTAGATGGTATTTTAAACCCCATTGAGGGCTGATTGTGGTGACACGGAGATGGGATGGTGACAGATAACACTTCTCTCCCACAGGTAACTTCCAGTTTGTTATTCACGAGAGGGGCTGCTCCATTACCAGTCTCTGTGGCACAAGTGGGCAGAGGAACACACTTGGCATCAACGTCACCTTCCACAACACATGTTGTGATATCGACCTCTGCAATTCGGGGAGCATCAAGCGCGGAACCCTTGGAATTGCATTGGCACCTGTCCTGCTTCTTCTATTCCAGTCCTAGAGGTGGCAGTGCGGGTCCAAGAGGTAAGCGTGGGAAGACCCAGCAGCAAACCAGCCGGCAGTCCTTGACATTGGTTTGTATTAAACCTTTACAGCAGAGGAAGGCAGACTGCAGTCATCCAGAAGTTGTTGACCAACAAATCCTTATAGCATCAGCGATCTGAGGATGATAGAAGCTGAAGTCCAGAATCAAAGTGAAGGTCACACTTTAGCCATTCATGTTTTAGAGCAGCGACATGTCCAGATGAAAACTGTCTAGCTATGTCAATGTGTTAAATGTTTCAAAGTGCTGTAAACTGGCCTGTGACTGTGTGTTTCCATGCTTGCTGAACATGAAGTGGGCCTGCAGCAGCGGCTCCTGCCAAGCATCCAGCAATAACAAAGGACGTGGCAGTGTGTGTGTATGGTGCCAAACCCAGTGCATTTCTTGCCAATCCCCAAGATGCTAGTTTCATTACAATCCTAATATTTAGAAATAAAATGTATCATATTTAAATGTGTCAGTACCCTGAGTGCAAGCTTACAGACACAAGACACCGAGTGAAAGTAAACTAGACTCTACTCTGTGCAGGAATGAGCATGCACCACTCTGTGCAATGCAACCAAGATGTGTGTGTTCAGCAAAGAGTACAAGGCAATCAGCGCAGAGCATTCCCCAGTGTGCAAGTCACCCAAGAGCAGTGCGTTCCCCCAGTGTGCAAGCCACCCAAGAGCAGTGCGTTCCCCCAGTATGCAAGCCACCCAAGAGCAGCGCGTTCCCCCAGTGTGCAAGCCACCCAAGAGCAGCGCGTTCCCCCAGGGTGCAAGCCACCCAAGAGCAGCACGTTCCCCCAGGGTGCAAGCCACCCAAGAGCAGCACGTTCCCCCAGGGTGCAAGCCACCCAAGAGCAGCACGTTCCCCCAGGGTGCAAGCCACCCAAGAGCAGCACGTTCCCCCAGGGTGCAAGCCACCTTCTCCCCTCTTCCCTTCATCCTGCAGCATTGCTATGTAGGACTTGGACTTCAAGCCACAGGGTAAATTACTCCTGGCACATTGGGCTTTATACAATGTAGGCAGCTGCCCATGGGTCCAGATGATCTGTGTAGCAATGTAGAACACTAACCATTATGTGGAGCTATAACACTTCTGGCTGCCTACTTGTGATTGGTCCCACGGCAAAAGCAGTCTGCTGTGTGAGGCGACTGAACACAGCTATACAGGTCCAAACCCTGAGACTTCTGGGACGCCAACATCCCTGCGGCACTAAAAGCAAGACATCACGTGCTATGGCTCATGCACCATGAAAATGGTGCAATTCTGGCGCATATCAACTGCACGATACGTAGGAACCAAAAATACCCATTCATTTAAATCAGGTTTTAACCCCTTGAATGCTAGGTCTCCAACACATTGCTCTAGTATTCGAGGGATTAACAATTTAATTTAATACAAAGGAAATATTTAGTTGCTCACTATGGTGTCCTCCCCTTCCCCCAACAGTCTATGTTTCCAGGGTCTCCTTCATTCAGTGGTTCTCAATCAGTTTTTTGCCGCAAAGCACAATCTGGAATTTTTGGGCCACCCTTAAAGGGATAGTACTGTCACATTTTAATAAAATTGAATCTTGTAGCTATTAAAAAACTAAACTAAACGATCCCAGTCCTATCTTTCAAACATTTATGGTTTGAGAGATATTCAATGTCAAATTTCCCCCTCCCGCCCCTTTCCCTGACGTCAGCACTCTGACTGCAGGGGAATCCGGTCCTGGGACCATCAGAGGCTCTTCAGCAGAGCCGAGATTGAGAGACATAAAAATAAATACTTCATTGGAACGGTCTACAAAGTGTGCCTGGTTTGCAAGCACTCTTTGTAGACCATTCCAGCGAAGTAACTCTTTTTATGTCTCTTGATCTCGGCTCTGCTGAAGTGCCTCTGATGGTCCCGGATTCCCCTGCAGTCAGAGAGAGTGCTGACGTCAGGGAAAGGAGGGGTGACTGACACTGAATATCTCTCAAGCCATAAAGGTTTGAAAGACAGAACTGGGATTGTTTAGTTAAGTTTTTTTAATAGCTATAAGATTCAGTTTTATTAAAGTGTGACAGTACTATCCCTTTAAAATATTTGGTGTCATTAGTCAAGAGTGCAACGAAGGTTACAAGTATATAAATAATTATTCTAAAGCTCTCACAATGAGAATAAAAACATTAAAATCCATTGGTATAAATATCCATTTTAAAATTAACACTTTGAGCGCCAGGGGGGTACGGAATGCATTGCAAAACAATGCATTCCGTACCCCTTTGGCTCTCAAAGGGTTAACATTCACATTTTGTCAAAGCCTTTATTGGGGGGGGGGGTTGTCACTGTAAATGGGTGCTGTGATGCACCAAAATGCCATTGCACCCTGGGTTTGAGAATCTCTGCCTTTAACCCCTTTGGCACCCAATACATGCGTTGAGTACCTCTCTGGCACTCAAAGGGTTCATTGAACACATGTGACTGTCGTTCACTCAGACAGGGCCTTCAGAATGACTGAACCACTGATTCACCTGTGTTCATGGAAGGAGATCCTGAAATCTTGCAACATTGGGGGATGGGTTTCCGAAGACAGAACTGAGCCTCTGTGTGTGTGCAACAATCCCTAATCTACGCGAGAGAGTGAGACACTTCTATCAAAGAGGATTTCTTTTAATACAAATGTGAATATTCTGCACGTTTCCTCAGCATATTAAATATCCAGTATCTATACTGAGTACAGTGAAGGGGACAGCGTGTCTTGTACAAGTAACCCTTTCCCTGCCACAGCAAAGGAAGGGGAAAACCTCAGCCAACAGGCAGGAGACATAGAATGAATGGGACACAGCTGATCTTTTTCAAGGGGATGGGCTAAAAATATATATATAATTTAAAGTAAATTAGTATATTTGACATTACATTTGTAATCCTCCCACCCTTTTGAAATGCTGGAGAATGATGCATCAAAAACAAAACAAACAAACAAAAAAAAAGGTAAATGACAGTAGCCTCAGCCAATAAGAGGACTCCTCTGGGAGATGACTGCGGCCTTGAAGAAGCCTTGCACAACTTATTATTGAGCCCTGCTAGGAGGACGACTTAGGGGAGGAGCAGGCAGAGAGTGATAGTAGGAAAGGCCAATCAGGGATTAGCCTTTCTTAAGGTAACAGAAGCAAATGGAAGGAGTCTTTAAATGAGATTTAAATATATTATATAGGTCGATGGAAGCTCTCCTTCCTCTCTATGGAGAGTAATGTCAGGTTACTTGAGAGGTTTGGCCACCTGGGCATATGCAAGTTCAATTTCAGAAGTGATCGGGCAGGTACTGGAGAACTCCTCTCGCTCATAGGCGTTTCGAAGGTAGCGATGGATTCCAGAGAATTCAGCTGGGATCTTAAAACACCTGTACTTCTCACACACAACCTGGAGGGGGAGAGAATAATGTGGGTTACAGAGTTATAATACAGTGGGAAATGATGAGAACTTAAAGGAGCAGTAAACTTTTTTTTATGAAAACACATTTTATAGAACATTTCCTGCTGAATAAAACAAGGTCACTCCCACCGCTGTCAGATGTTTTATTCAAAATTTATAGCAGTTTAACCCCTTAAGGACAGGAGGTTATGGGACATTTCCGTTCCATAACGACCGCATAGGGGCACGTTGACACGCCGGTACACGTGACCTGTCACGTGTATCGGCGCGTCACTATGGGGCTTGAAACAGATCGCTCCGATCTTGGAGCGTCTATTTCATGCCCTATTTTTACTTACAGCGCTCCCGGTAGAGCGCTGTAAGTAAAAAGTACGTGACGTACCAGGACCGTCAAGGGTCGTTCGAGCAAATTTACCCTTGACGGTCCTGGTACGTCAAGGGTCCCTAAGGGGTTAAATAATCAGGAAGTGAATTTACTGTGTTTACTTCCTGATAGTTCTAACTAACAGGAAGTGACTCAGCAGTTTCTATCACATTCTATGGAGAACTATAGGTCACTGACTTTTCTGACTTTCCTCTCCATTAGAATCTAACAGGAAATCTAATTAGAATTTGACCACTAGAGGGCACTGCTAATGTAAAAAAACATGGGTTTAAACTGTAATAACTATGGAAATATAAATCTCTCGGCAGTGGGAGTACCCTTATTTTACTCAATAGGAAAATCCCTACAATATATATTTTTTCATAAAAAAAAAGTTTACTGCTCCTTTAAGGAATTGTAGGAGTCAGTGCTCATCTAGAAGGCGGAATTTGATGCAATAAAGCCACTACTTGATATCTGCTCTTCTGGATGAGTGCGGCCTATGATTCCTGAATCCCCCAGGCTACGTACATTTATATTTACCTCTATGGGACGTGAACCTGTTGTATTAGAAGTTGGGTTTTTCTCTTTGAGTGTGTGCCACTGCCTGCACTTTCCATGTGGGTGAGAGTATATACTATATACTTTATTCATTTCTCTATACTCTGCAATGTGTTGTGCATCCTTCTGGTGCTTAAAGGGTTAAAGGCAAGCCACTCTCCGTCAGTGTTTGGTGCAGAGTATTCATGTCCCTCTCTAGTGTTCTGTGTGTTCTATGGGGAGGAAGTTGTGGTCAGTGACTACTCCTGCACTGTAATTACTGAGTCACACACTGCACTGAGTCAGACTGCACTGCACTGCACTTACTGTGTCACACACTGCACTTACTGAGTCACAGACTGCACTGCACTTACTGAGTCATAGACTGCACTGCACTTACTGAGTCACAGACTGCACTGCACTTACTGAGTCACAGACTGCATCGTTAGGCCATGGGCACAAAAAAATAAAACAATTTCTGAGGAACACCGCATATTCACACAGGACACACACTTTATCCACCAGTTTAAATTGGGTTTTAACTCAGAGCGCCAGAGAGGTATCTAACCATTCTACCACTCAAAGTGTTAACCCTCTGGATGCTAGAAGTCTCTAAAGCATTGCAATGCATTTCCCTAGACCAGGACTCTGCACTAGGTGACGTCAGGGGAGCGGGTCCCGTCTCTCCCCTGCACTAGGTGACGTCAGGGGAGCGGGTCCCGTCTCTCCCCTGCACTAGGTGACGTCAGGGGAGCGGGTCCCGTCTCTCCCCTGCACTAGGTGACGTCAGGGGAGCGGGTCCCGTCTCTCCCCTGCACTAGGTGACGTCAGGGGAGCGGGTCCCGTCTCTCCCCTGCACTAGGTGACGTCAGGGGAGCGGGTCCCGTCTCTCCCCTGCACTAGGTGACGTCAGGGGAGCGGGTCCCGTCTCTCCCCTGCACTAGGTGACGTCAGGGGAGCGGGTCCCGTCTCTCCCCTGCACTAGGTGACGTCAGGGGAGCGGGTCCCGTCTCTCCCCTGCACTAGGTGACGTCTGGGGAGCGGGTCCCGTCTCTCCCCTGCACTAGGTGAAGTTTGGGGAGCGGGTCCCGTCTCTCACCTGCACTATGTGAAGTTTGGGGAGCGGGTCCCGTCTCTCACCTGCACTATGTGAAGTTTGGGGAGCGGGTCCCGTCTCTCACCTGCACTATGTGAAGTTTGGGGAGCAGGTCCCGTCTCTCACCTGCACTATGTGAAGTTTGGGGAGCAGGTCCCGTCTCTCACCTGCACTATGTGAAGTTTGGGGAGCAGGTCCCATTTCTCACCTGCACTATGTGAAGTTTGGGGAGCAGGTTGCAGTCAGCCAGTGTCAGCTCGTCTCCATCCAGAAACCTGCGGTTTGAGACGCTCTCATCTTCTGCGCTGTTCTCGTCAATCTCATCCGGGAGGGGACAGTTTAGATAATTATCCAGAACCCGCAGGGCCTTCAGGAGCCCTTTCTCCAGAGCTGGGGAGAATGGAAGAGAGTTAAAATAATATGAGAATCAGAGAACATGAAAGGAGAAGTGCATAGTGGGATTAAAGGGATAGTAACACTTAATATGAAAAGTTACTGCAGCTCAAAACAATTATTTAGGTGCAATATCTCAATGGCCTGAAATTTTAGTGGCGCTCTTGCTACACCATCCTAGTGACAGCTCAGGACAGTTGACAATAAGCCTCCATAGGATGGTGTAACAACAGCACCACTGTACAATTTCAGGCCACTGACATACTGCACTTAAAAACATTCAAGTTTGAGGTGCAATAAGTTTTGA
This sequence comes from Rhinophrynus dorsalis, assembly GCA_037306005.1. Classification (NCBI taxonomy): domain Eukaryota; kingdom Metazoa; phylum Chordata; class Amphibia; order Anura; family Rhinophrynidae; genus Rhinophrynus; species Rhinophrynus dorsalis. Next base: position 166,895,108 of record CM074726.1, on the reverse strand, counting down.
ATCAAACATCTCTCAGTGGTGAGAGTACCCTTGTTTTACTAAGAAGGATAAACCCTACACTATATAGCATTTTACATATTAAGTGTTAGTATCCCTTTAATGAGAGTAAAGAGCCATAATGAAATGGAAAGGAGAGAGGTGCAGGAGGGAACAAACTGAAACCAGTGAAACATGAAGGTCCATGATATAAGGGAAGTGTGTAGAGGGGAGGTCTGACCTTCTAATGAGCTGAACAGACATGCTGGAAATGTAGGGAGAAAATGGATAAATATAGTATATACAGTACACTGTAGGGACAAAAGGAAAATGAGGGTCCACAAGAAAGGGGGGTTGATTCTTCGGCACAGCTCTTCTTCATGGCTTAATTCTCCTCTCACCTCCCTCCCAGCTGCCCCAGGGAATGTGGTCACGCTTCCCTTTGGTGTGCTGTGAATGGCTTCTATTGTTATATCAAGCTCTGGTTAGCAATATACTGAGGTTGCAACCACAGTATAATGCTAACCAGAGTTTGATATAAGGATAGGAGCCATCCATAGCACACCAAAGGGAAGCGTGACCGCCCTCCCTGGGGCAGCTGGGAGGAGAATTCCGAAGTGAAGAAGCCCTGTGCTGTGCGCATTATGCAGAAGTGCACAGCACAGAAGATAGAATATCTTTGTAAGTACTAAGGTGTTTAAAAAAAAATAAATAAAAGCATTCCTATTACTACATCTATTAACAAAACATACAGTAACAAAGTTTTATAATGAGGTACATCCTCTTCAAAGGGACAGTAATACTTAAGATGTAAAAAAAATATATGTTGTAGGGTTTATCCCCCTGAGTAAAACAAGGGTACACCCACTGCTGAGAGATTTTTTTATTAAAAAATTATAACAGCTCATACTTGAATTATTTTAGGAGCAATATCACAGTGGCCTGAAAATTTACAGTGGCGCTATTGCTACACCATCCTATGGAGAGTTATGGTCTCCAGACCAGAGCAGTCCATAGGATGGTGTAGCAACAGCGCCACTGTAAATTTTCAGGCCACTGTGGTATTGCTCCTAAAAAATTCAAGTTTGAACTGTTATAATTTTTTAATAAAATATCTCTCAGCAGTGGGAGTACCCTTGTTTTACTCAGGGGGATAAACCCTACAACATATTTTTTTTTTTTTTTTTTACATCTTAAGTAGTACTATCCCTTTAATGCAAGTATATAAAAAGGCAAAATATGAAGAAACATATATACTACAAAAATATTAAAACAAAATATATTATTCCTTTAGATCTGTCCTGCTTATTGCAGCCTTTAGCACTCACTCTGGTTGAGGTTGGGGTTGGGGTTCTTGATGTAGGCTGAGAATTTGGCAAAAACATCCAGTCCAGCCGTGTTAGATTCAGGGTTCTTGGCTGCCAGCTTTGGGTATCTGTATAGAATACATACATTTAATATGTACAGTTATATATACAAGCACACCATTAGGAAGAGACTGGAGGTGCCTGTTCCTATAACGGACCCCATTAAGGTTTTGTCTGTAACTTTTCGAGTGCCAGAGAGGTATCAATCACTGTTAAAGGGATAGTAATGGTTAATTTTAAGTTTATTTAATATTGCAGACATTAAAAAAAGATTAACATCAATGTAAGTCTGATCTCTCAAACCTTTATGGTTTGAGAGATATAACTTGCTAAAGTTACCTTTTCCTGGCTGTTTCACTCAAGTCTGCCATCTAGCTGACAGCTGCAGATTCCAGTCATTTGACCAGACAGAGGCTCTTCAGCAGAGCTGAAATCACGCTATTTAGAAATAAATACTTCATTGGAACGTCTACAAAGTTTGCTTGCAAACCAGGGACACTTTGTAGACCCTTCCAAATTAAGTATTTATCTTTAGAGATCGTTATATCGGCGCTGCTGAAGAGCCACATCTGGTCAAGCGACCAGAATCTGCTTCTGACAGCTTTACAGCTCGTCAAGCAGAAAGGGGAGGGACCAGAGAACTTTATTTTCCTATATCTCTCAAACCATAACAGTCTGAGAGATACAAATAAGTGCAAGTACTCTCTTTTAACATTACTATCCCTTTAAATATAATGTAACCTTCATCCATGTACCGACATCTAAAAATGAACTGTGGTTATATACACTTAAAGGAATAGTCACAGATGAAAAAGGGAAAAAAAAAATGCTGCTCTGATTAAGCCTCATATGCCGTGGGCCAGGGAGAGTGATATTTCAATATTTTCAGATTTGTAGTTCAAGAGTAATTCAATTCCAAAGGATCCCCCTCCTGCCCCTGTTACCTACCCTTAGCCGCCTCACCTCAGTTGTGGAATCTGGTCCTGGGACCGGAAAACTCGCAGCGATGGACAATCTTCATCCACTGAGTAGAACGATAACCTTGCCCACTTGATGTAGGAAGGCAGGATTTTCCTTATGCTCAGTGAAGATTGTCCCTCGCTGTGCTCTATCCGACCGGCTGAGGGCAGGATTTTCCTTATGCTCAGTGAATATTGTCCCTCGCTGTGCTCTATCCGACCAGCTGAAGGCGGGATTTTCCTTATGCTCAGTGAATACTGTCCCTTGCTGTGCTCTATCCGACCAGCATAGCGAATCAGCGTGACATAGGAGAAAGGGGAAGGGGGGGGGATACTTTAGAATGTAATTACTCTTGAACTACAAATCTGAAAATATCAAAATACTGGTCTACCTGGCCCACGGCATATGAGGCTTAATCCATTTTCAACCATTACGATCCCTTTAAAAGATACTATGTACTTCATGTAGCATCTGTAAAAATTCTCTATTTGGTCCTGAGGCCTGATATCTAGTCTTACATTCCTGCCTTTTTCAGAATTATCTGTGAATGAGATAACAGCCTTTCTGAATACAAGTGCAGTGGGCACTAATCACAATCAAATGGCCATTATCACTGAACACGAAGAGCACAAACAACATTTAAGTGGACCCATCACTTTAATTTTTTAAAATATATTTGAAGACTTCATTCAAAACTGCCTATGAGTCATGTTAACCAAAAGCCCAGCAGATGTACAATTTAGGAGATAATCTCACTTTTTCCTGGGGAAAGTGAAAATCTCCTGTTACTGCTCAGAGCTTAAAGCGATAGTAATGTAGCAGGAAAACAAATATGGTTTGGAATTGGAATGAGAAGCCATGTATATTGTGCCTATTTTCTGCATCATTGTATAAGCAAATAAATACTTTTTACCATCTTAAAACTCAAGGGAATGTGAAGTCCGGTGGCTTGCTATAAAAATCTCTTGTAGCTACGCGTTCTTGTGTCTGTTCCCTGTATCTAGCGAGCTCCACGTGTTTTGGTGACAACAGGGAGCATGGCTTACAGGTATACAGCAGAGGTATTTTATCCCTCCAGACAATCCGTCCGGTCCCGGGACCAGATTTCTCCTCTGAGATCTTAAAGGGATAGTAATGTTTAAAAAAAAAGCAGCTCCAATTAATCTTCATGGTATTTGGGCCATGGAGAGTGTTATTTCAGTACTGTCCGAGTTGTAGTTCAAGAGTAATTGAATGATAAAGTATCCCCCTCCCGCCCCTTTTACCTAGTGTAAGCCACCTCCCCTCAGATGAGGAATCTGGTCATTTGACCAGACCGGTTACATCAAGGGACAATCTTCTTACTGTGAGAACAATGAAAATCCTGACCCCCTTGACAGGTTTTTCCTTTATGCTAATTGAAGATTGTCCCTCTCTGCAAGCCATCTGGACACCACCCTTCTGTTCTGAGGTAAGCAGTATTACATCATTAAAAGGGGCGGGACGGGAAACTTTATCATTCAATTACTCTTGTACTACAACTCTGACAGTATTGAAATAACACTCTCCATGGCTCAAATAATAACAACAACTAGTATTTATATAGTGCCTTTCTCCCAGTGGGAGTCAAAGCGATTTCAGTGTACACTCTCGGAATTAACCAAATCGGCAGCTGAAATAATAGATGTTATTATTACCCAATCAATGGTAAATCAATCAATCCTGCCGGGATTCGAACCTGCAACCTTGACGTTTGAACAGGCTCCATAGTCAGGGAATTTACCACTAAGCTATCTCACTGGCTTGACAGCATGAAACATTACTATCCCTTTAAGCGGTGACGCAGCAAAAAGGGGTGGTTGGGGCAAATATAAGTGGCAAACGCTTAATAAATTTAGAAGTTTGGGCAGAGAGACACTGATGGGATGATATTGTTTTTTAAAGGAGCAGTAAACATTTTTTTATGAAAATATATATATTGTAGGGATTTTCCTATTGAGTAAAATAAGGGTACTCCCACTGCTGAGAGATTTATATTTCCAGAGTTATTACAGTTTAAACCCATGTTTTTTTACATTAGCAGTGGCCTCTAGTGGTCAAATTCTAATTAGTTTTCCTGTTAGATTCTAATGGAGAGGAAAGTCAGAAAAGTCAGAGACATACAGCTCTCCATAGAATGTGATTGAAACTGCTTAGTCACTTCCTGTCAGTTAGAACTATCAGGAAGTAAACACAGTAAATTCACTTCCTGTCAGTTAGAACTATCAGGAAGTAAATGCACAGTAAATTCACTTCCTGATTATTTAAACTGCTATAATTTTTGAATAAGACATCTGACAGCGATGGGAGTGACCTTGTTTCATTCAGCAGGAAATGCTCTGTAAAATATGTGTTTTCATAAAAAAAGTTTACTGCTCCTTTAAGCATAACGCTATTAAGCAAAGTTAATTCGAAGTATTACTATCCCTTTAACTACCATATGACATCACTGAAATGTTAATTAGCATGGCATCACTGAAATTACTCATTAGCATATAGTATGTCACTGAAAAAAACTTAATTAGCATATGAAACATCACTGGTGTCCCAATTAGCATACAACTGATAACAACTGTACACTTCCTGGTATTTTGGTTAACATGACACACACGCAGTTTCTAAAGCAGTTTTCCAAAATGCAAACTTGAATCAGTATGAAAAGTCCACATTAAATAAATGTTCTCTGAACAGCACAATTTACACGCGTATTAAAAATCAAGTTTAGGATTATATCTTAGGGATGGAACATAAGAACTATGAATTATAACATATGCTAGCTGTAAGCACGGGATGCTTAAAGTTTTAATTAACCCAATTCATTTCCTTCCTCCGCTATTTCTGTACATACCTTGGGGGGCACAATGTCTCCTCGAGGAATTCTTCTATCTTGTTGGTGTCCGTTCTAACCTCCCCTCCGTACACCAGAAAGGGGGGCTGTGCTCCCGGGGCAAGGTCTTTTAAGATGTCCGGCTTCCTACGGAATTAAACAGAAAATTATATTTGGCGAATGAGAGAACACAAATTCAGTTAATACAAGGAGAACCCGGAGACACAATAATACCTGGGAACTCTACGGATTTGCCCCGGAGACTCGGGTTTTGACAGAGCTTTACCGGGTCTCCGGGGCAGAGGCTGATTCTTCCGGATGTGGGGAGTTTCTATTGAAACGCTACCCACTCCTGCTGTTTCCCCCGTTGTAATTCCTTCCCCAGCCTTCTTTTGAGCTCTGTCTTACACCTTTAAAGGGATAGTAATACTTAAAATGTAAAAAAAAATATGCTTTAGGGTTTATCCCCCTGAGTAAAACAAGAGTACTCCCACTGCTGAGGTGTTTTATTCAAAAGTTATTAATTTTCAAAGTTGAATTTTTTAGGTGCAATATCACAGTGGCCTGAAATTGTACAGTGGCGCTGTTGCTACACGATCCTATGGACAGCTCTGGTCCCAGGACCATAAATCTCCATAGGATGGTGTAGCAACAGCGCCACTGTACAATTTCAGGCCACTGTGATATTGCACCTAAAAAATTCAACTTTGAAAATTCATAACTTTTGAATGAAATACCTTTCAGCAGTGGGAGTACTCTTGTTTTACTCAGGGGGATAAACCCTACAACATATATTTTTTTTTTTACATTTTAAGTATTGCTATCCCTTTAAGCCCTCCCCCCCGCGCATCAAGTCCCGCCCCTTTTTGACACGATTCACTTCATTATTCTCACCCCCTGCTGCACCAGAGGACTCCCCTCCAGGTGGACATGAATGGAAAATTCCCAGGTATGGACATAATACTCTACTTTAAGCATAGACTTAACCTGCATGAAATCCCGTATGTGTACAATAAACGCCGTTAAATAAGAAAAACCCGTTTAACCCCTTTTTTTCAGTGCCAGAGCATAAAGCAAATTCTCCAAAGCTTTAAAAGGATAAGTAAACCTTTGTCCAAGTAACGTGAACCGAGCAAGGTGGGAGGGCGAAAGAATGCAAGAAAAATATCAGAAAGAAAGCAAAAGAAACAAGGTGAAAGAGGAGTGGGAAAAAGTCTGAATGAGTAAGAAAGTTGGCTAATATGACAGATTACAAAAGTGAAAGTGCGTGTGAGACAGTGTGCGCTAGTGCAATGAGACCGCGAGTGCGCACGCAAGGGACAGACTGGGAGAGAGTTCCTGCACATACTGTAGTCGCTTTCAAAAAAGTAATGGAAGCCTTTGTAGCTCAGAACAATATTGAGTTGGTTTCAAAACAGATAGGCAGTAGATCCAGGGAAATATCTGTATAGCTTATAACGTATTGCGTGCCTATTGTGCATACGATTGTGTGTGTATATTGTGCATGCATCGTGTCTGTCTATATTGTGTTTGTGTATGTTGTCCGTGTTTACGTGTGTTCATTTTGGCCCCTTCCTCTCCTTGCAGAGATTTTGACAGGAGTGGCCACCTCTTGATCACACCCCCATGAAACGACCTATGGGAGCACCAGTATAGTGGACATTTGAATAACTCCTGCTTACCGCCACCCGGGCCTGCGCTGTCAGTCCCTTTTGGAGATGGCCGGCTCCAAGCAACGCCTCCTAGACCCGGCTGGGACTGACAGTGCTGCTTAGTACCGCTAGTCACCAGATGGCGACTTAATTAAAGGGATAGTAATACTTCGTTTTAACTTTATTTTATTTTGTAGGCATTAAAAAAAACATGAAGAACGATATAAGTCTTATCTCTCAAATCTTTATGGTTTGAGAGATATTCACAAGCAAAATTTCCCCTCCCCGCCCCTTTTACCTAGTGTAAGCCATCTCTTCTCAGATGTGGAATGCAGTCCATAGACCAGACAGATAACAGAAGGGGACAATTTTCTTCGTATGAGAACAATGAAAGCCCTGCCCCCCTTGAGAAGCTTTTCTGGTTTTTCCCTTATCTTAATTGAAGATTGTCCCTCTCTGCAGTCTACCTGGGCACCTCCCTTCTGCTCTGGCTGAACCGTGTTACAGCAGTAAAAGGGGCGGGAGGGGGATACTTTATCATTGAATTACTCTTGTACTACAACTCTGACAGTATTGAAATAACACTCTCCAAAGTCCAAATACTATGGTGATTAATTAGAGCTGCTTTTATTATGAAACATTACTATCCCTTTAAGCTAAAGATGTTGTGCGGTGGTAGTACCACTTTAACCCTTTAACATCCACGGTCCTGGGAAGTAAACTTCCCTTAAGGACCCCTTTGATGTTTCTGACGCGCCAGTACACGTGACCTGTGACGCGTACCGGCACGTCGCGCTGGGGACAGAGAGACAACTCCAGTCTTGGAGCGGTCAATTTCACTGCGCGTTTTTATACTTACAGGTAGTAGGTAAAACGTACGTATCGTGCTATGACCGTCTCCAGTCCTTAACGCAAAAAAAGCGTGACGGTCATAGCACGGCACACTGGCATTAAGGGGTTGAACAAATATTAAGCCAATTACCTCTTGGGTGCCACAGAGATCTGTAAGGTATGGGGACATGTTCAGTAGAGCTTTTTAATCCTTTAGGTGGTAGACAGATGTGTATCCCTGACTCTGAAATTACTTATAGCATGCAAAGGGTTAACAGGAAGGGTAATAAAGTGTATACACGTCCTTATCATATACACTTTAATAAAGGTCAAGGGAAGCCATCACATGTATAGCTAGCAGGCCCTCTTACACAGGTCACGTCTGCAGCCCCTCTGCAGAGAGTACACACACAGCAGGAGAGGGGGCTGGAGTGCAGTGTACTAGGGGTAATTAAAGGAATGCACAGTTAAAGGGACAGTAAAGTCCCATAAAAACTTGTTATAGTTTTGTAGAGGACGAAAAAAATAGGATTTTAGTCTTACCTGTTAAATCCTTTTCACTTAGTCCATACAGGTCACTGGTACTCCGGGAGGCGTAAGTCCCCTTTAATAGGCAGGAACAACTATGCAAATGATTTGCAAGGGGCGGAGCCTCCCCTCTTACTTAAGCCACCTTCTGGCCAGAGCCACTTAGATTGATTTGAGACCCTAAAACTGACCTCAGGTAAGCAAAAAGAAAGACTCCTGTGAGCATGCCCAAACAATCTCCCACTGAATGCCACAGGAGAGCCAAGTCTGGTCCCTTGACAGGGTGGGAGACCAGTGACCTGTATGGACTAAGTGAAAAGGATTTAACAGGTAAGACTAAAATCCTATTTTCACTGTCGTCCAATACAGGTCACTGGTACTCTGGGATGTACAAACATTGAGCTGACCCAGAGGCGGGAAGTAAGGCAAGGACCAGACGCAAGGCCCAAGTCACTAGAACTGCTATGAACCAGTTAATAACATAGCCCAAACTGTAAGTGTCAACGGACACCAACCAAGGGAAACAATCCCTGAACTAACACAGCACACGGAACTAGAGCCAACCGGGCTCAACAGCAAGGAAGCACTAAGGATCACAGAGCGGAAGACCTAAACAGGCAAAACTGCCTCCAGGACCTTCCTACCAAAACTGGCATCAGCCGAAGCCAGTACATCAACTCGATAGTGCTTTGAAAATGTGTGTACAGAGGACCAAGTGGCCGCTCTGCACAGCTGATCCGCAGATGCCCGATTCTTGTAGGCCCAGGAGGCCCCAATAGATCTGGTGGAATGGGCAGTCACCCGGAAGGGAACATGCCTATTCCTCAACTTATAGGCTTCACGGATGGTAGCTTTAATCCAAGATGCAATAGTAACTTTGGCAGCTGGTCTCCCTGCCCTAGGTCCCTCAGGAATGACGAATAGAGCATCAGACTTCCTGATGGACTCGGTGCGATGAACATAAAACTTGAGGCAACGCACCACATCCAACAAATGGAGATCACGTTCCTTGTCAGATGAAGGATTAGGACAGAAAGAGGGAACCACAATTTCTTGATTGATGTGAAACTCGGACACAACCTTGGGTAAGAATTCCTTGGTAGTGCGAAGCACAGCCTTATCCTTGTGGAACACCAGGTAAGGAGGTTTACAAGACAGAGCTTGTAACTCTGCTACCCGGCGAACTGAAACAATAGCCAAGAGAAAGGCCATTTTCCAAGTCAAGAGACGTAATGGAATGGAAGCCAAGGATTCAAACGGAGGTCGCTGGAGAACTCCCAGCACCAAATTGAGGTCCCACTGGGGAGCAGGACTCTTGAAGGCAGGCCGAACATGAGTCACACCTTGAAAGAAAACTCTGACATCAGGAAGGATGGCAATACTTTCCTGGAAAATCACAGACAAGGCAGAGGTCTGAACCTTGAGGGAACTCAGACTGAGCCCCTATCAACACCGTCCTGCAAGAAGGCTAGGACAGTGGGAAGATGAAACTCAAGAGACAATTTCCTATCAGTGCACCATGCAACAAAGGTTGACCATATGCGATGATAGATCTTGGAAGAGACAGGCTTATGAGCACTTAGCATAGTCGACACCACAGAAGGAGAAAATCCTTTCTTAGTTAGAATCGAGGATTCAACCGCCATGCCATCAAATGGAGTGTGTGAACATCCTCCTTCCATAGATATCCCTGAAGAAGTAGGTCCGGACGGGCAGGAAGTGGGAACGGATCCGCCACTGACATGGCCATCAACTCCGGATACCAGGACTGGCGGGGCCAGTTTGGAGCAATCAGAATGACAGGACAACGCTCCTGCTTCAACTTCTGGATGACTCTGATCAATAGAGGAAGAGGAGGGAAGATGTAAGCCAGGGAAAAATCCCAAGGAATCGACAAGGCATCCACTGCTAGAGCAAGGGAGTCCCTCCGCCGGGAGCAAAACACCGGAACCTTCCTGTTGTGTCTGGAGGCCATCAGGTCCACCACAGGTACCCCCCACCTCTGGGTGAGCAAGAGAAACACCTCTGGGTGAAGAGCCCATTCTCCGCTGTCGACGGTGTGACGACTGAGAAAGTCCGCCATGACGCTGTTTACGCCTGGAATGTGAACTGCAGAGACGACAGGCACGTGATCTTCTGCCCAAGACAAAATATCCTTGACCTCCCACCAGGCGGAACCGCTTCTTGTGCCGCCTTGCCTGTTGATGTAAGCCACCGCGGTGGCGTTGTCGGACTCCACTCTGATCGGACGACCGGTCAGTTGATACTCCCAGTGCCTCAGGGCAAGCCGGACAGCACGTAGTTCCAGAACATTGATGGAGAGAAGGGATTCCTCCAGACCCCATTTCCCCTGAGCACTGAAACGACCCCATACTGCACCCCAGCCCCGAAGGCTGGCATCCGTTGTGACTGAGGTCCAACGAGGAACTAGAAAGGATCTCCCTTTTCAGGAGATGAGAGAGATCCAACCACCAGTGCAGACTCGACTCGACATGAGGAGGTAGAGAAACTGACAGATGCTGATGATCTGGATGATTCTTGCACATCTGGATCACAAATCTCTGAAGTTCCCTGGAGTGGGCCATGGCAAATGGCACTGCTTCGATCGTGGAAATGAACTTCCCCACTAAAGACGACAACTTCGGTACCGGAACTTTGTCCATGTCCAGAATCCCAGCCACTCGGATGGCTATCTGGTGAGCCACATCCTCCGGAAGAAACACCATGCATTGGTGAGTGTCGAACAGGAGACCCAGGAACAGAAGTCTCTGAGATGGAACCAAGTCCGACTTGTCCAGATTCAGGATCCAGCCATGACGGTTCAGAGTGTGCATACACCTCTGTAGTTGCTGATGGAGAAGCTCCGCAGAGGAGGCTTTTAGTAGGAGATCGTCCATGTAGGGGGTCACTCTGATCCCATCCTGATGAAGCACAGCTATCAATGAGCCCAAGACCCTCTGAAAGACCTGAGGGGCTGAAGTCAGCCCAAAGGGGAGCGCTGCAAACTGAAAGTGTCCCCAGTGGCAGGCAATCCTGAGATACCGCCTGCTCTCTGGATGAATAGGGATGTGGAGATAAGCATCCTGAAGGTCCAGGGAGGCAAGAAATTCCCCCGGAGACATAGCTGCAATCACAGATCGCAGGGATTCCTGACGGAAGTGGGAAGTCACCACATAGGCATTGAGATCTTTGAGATCCAAAATGGGACGAGCCCCTCCGTCCTTTTTGGCCACCACAAACAGGTTGGAATAAAATCCTGAACCTGTGTCCTCCTGAGGAACCACCTCCAGGACCTCTTTGTCCAAAAGATCCTAAATAGCGTCGTCGAACAGACGTCTCTTTGTAGGTTCCTGAGAAGGACGAGTAAAATGGAACCGAAAAGGAGGAAGGGAGGAGAAAGGGATCCTGTATCCCTCTGACACCACCTGGAGAACCCACAGGTCTGCCACTGACTCCTCCCAAATCCGGCGAAAGATGTGGAGACGTCCACCTACAGCCGGATGCGGACCCGGGTTCGGCGAGTCATGCAGGTCTTGGCCTTGGGGGCAACTTTGGGCTTCCAGGACTGTTTGGGCTTGGAGGAGGAGCGAGTAGCGGGAGGACCCGTCGGGTTCGAGGAGCGTGTCTCAGTCTGAAAGGAACGAAAGGACCGATTGCGTTTGGCTGGAAACGTTTTCTTAAAGACTGATGGTAGAAGAGTACTTTTACCCCCAGTAGCCTCACTGATCATTTCTTTGAGTTCAGACCCAAAAAGCAAACTCCCCTGGAAGGGCAGGGAAAGCAAGGCTTTCTTAGAGGCTGTATCAGCAGACCAAATTTTCAGCCAAAGGGCGCGTCTGGCCACCACAGAAGAAGTGGAGGCCCTCGCCATCATGCGCACAGCATCAAAAGCAGCGTCAGCAACATAATTCTGAGCTTCAGTAATATTAGCAAGAAGCTGCAACTGTTCAGACACTGGTGCATCCTGGCGAACTGCTTCAGTCAGTCGTTCAGTCCAGGCCGCGATAGCCCTGTTAACCCACGCCACTGCAAAGGTTGGACGCATGGCAGTGCCAATAGAGGCAAAAATGGACTTAAGAGAAAGTTCCAGTTTCTTATCCGTCCAATCCTGCAGGGCAGAGGCATCAGATACAGCCAAAGCGGTAGACTTGGATAGCCTGGAAACAGGGGCATCCACCTTGGGAGGATGCACCCATTTAGCCAGCTCAGTCTCAGGAAAAGGGTACAGCTTAGCAAACTTTTTGGAGACAGAGGAAGACCTATCAGGATTCTTCCATGCCTCAGAGACTAGACGGGCAAGAGTAGGATTAGTTGGAAAACAAACAACAGGCTTAGATGGCTTCTTCTGAAAAACATCAGTAGGATCATAAGTGGATTCCTGAGTCAGAGGAAGGTTGAGCGTATTCAGAACAGCTCTAATCAGACCCTCAGCTGAAACTTCAGGGTCACATTCATAGGGGTCCCCAATGGACCTGGTAGATTCAATAACAGTCCGTTCCTCAGCATCAGAATCCTGCAAGAGTTCTTCCTCAGAAGAATCAGTAACATCAGGAGCCCCCTGTGGCTTAGGCAGGGAGGTCCTGATGGTAGAGGGGGTCTGCCAGACCTGGAGAGCCCCCTGTACCTGAGAGGGAAAGAGTTGAAGAGCGGATCTGAGATCCCTAGTGGCAGCTTTAAACTCCCTCACCCAAGATGGCTCAATAGCGTAGCTGGGAGGCCCAGGGTTGCTATCTTGACCAGTACAATTAGGGCATAGATCCCCCACATTATCGCTAGACAGCCCAATGTGGCAAGAGGAGCAAAACGCCATGGGGGTAGCAGACCCCCCATCCTCCTTAGACTTGGGTCTAGCCCCTAGCTCCAGTGAAGTAGACATGCTCACAGCGTCAATATACCCCACTAATGACACTATCACCCAGAAAAAGTGCAAAGGATTAAAGTTTCACCCCAGAAATGTCTAAATTCGGACTTATCTGGCCAGCGAAGGGTTAATCTGTTGAGGAGAGAGAAGGCTCGGTCCCTGTGTAGTGTACTCGCTTAGGAAAAGTTCCACAAAATGGCGGCCGTCATGACAGCTAATCAGAAACAAGCGCGAACCAGGCGCTCATGGGAAATGTAGTTTTCCCTTTACAAGTACCCCAAACAGTGCCCGAAGCCCCCCTGAACACCCCACATAAATAAAACACATTCCGGATGATAGAGCAGGAGCCTAGCATTAAAATGAGCCATCTCTGAAGTCGCTGAGACAAGCGGTTCCAGAGATATGTCCCACACTGTGAATTCCCATAGAGAGTAAAGGAGCCATAGCGTTTGAGCGGGAAATTTAATAAAACATTAAAAATAGCCCAAACAAGTATAAAACACATAAGAAACATAAGTAAACTAATACCCAAAGCTCCAAAACCCAGAGAATACCACAGAAATTGCATTAAACATTGAAATGCAAATAAAAACACCCTATGAGTGCTGGAGTGCATTGCAAACTCCCAAATACAAGCCCAGCAAAGGGACACTGTGGGGACAAGTGGACCTTCAGCACTCAATGGGTGACTCACCTTTCCTGCAGGACTTCTGTCTTCAGGTGACCATGATGAAGTGGTAATAACCCAGAGGTAAATTCCCCAGTAGGGAAGCTGCTTAACCCAAGCTGTTCCCTCTTCAGGGCATAAGGTCCACAGAAAATCCCTGGAAGCTGCACCAGCCACTTTAAAGAGGGCAATTCACAGCCATGGTCACCCTCCTAATGGTGGTATTCCATATTTGAATAAAAAATAATAAAATACTAAGATGCATAGATGTTCTCTACCTGGTGTGCAAGCACACCAGGAACAAATCAATCTAAAGTGGCTCTGGCCAGAAGGTGGCTTAAGTAAGAGGGGAGGCTCCGCCCCTTGCAAATCATTTGCATAGTTGTTCCTGCCTATTAAAGGGGACTTACGCCTCCCGGAGTACCAGTGACCTGTATTGGACGACAGTGAAATAAGCTTAATGGCGCAAACCCTATCTCTCAAACCGCTATGGTCTGAGAGATATAGGCATTGAAAGTTCCCCCCTCCTTCCCCTTCTCCTGACATCAGCGTCTAGTTGACAGCAGGAGATCCCGGTCTGGGGATCAGCCTGCGGCTCTGCAGCAGAGCCGAAATCTCATTACTGCAAAACAATTATTTCATTGTAACGGTCTACAAAGTGTGCCTGGTTTGCAAGCACACTTTGTAGACCTTTCCAATGAAGTAATTCTTTTGCAATAAAGCGATTTTGGCTCTGCTGAAGAGCCTCCTTGAGTTGTATGACTAAAATCTCCTGGTCAGCTTTACAGCTGACATCGGGAGAAGGGAAACTTTCAATGCTTATATCTCTCAAACCATATCGGTTTGAGAGATAGGGTCTGTGCCATTAAGCTTATTTTTTCGTCCTCTACAAAACTATAACAAGTTTTTATGGGACATTACTGTCCCTTTAACACCTGCAAATCTGGGTGAGATCACAGACAAAATGGGACGGAGGGAGGGAGTGGACACGGGAGTCTGGCATTTGGAGAGGGATGTGAAATTCCTTGCAGAGATTTTGACAGGAGTGACCATATGGTCTTTGGCCCCCTGGCCACTCCTGTCAATCACCCCCCCCCCCATGTTGTGGAGAGGCAGTATGAAGGGGTTTGGAATGTCTCCTCCCTCCTGTCGCCCCTGGGCGTGTCAGGCTCGGCTGGAGAACTCTCCGTCACATGACTGCCTCCTCATATAACATACATGCACGCACTTTTCCCCCAAATTGAACTGCAATTTTCTACAGTGGTCACCAGGCGCTGTTGTCTCTAGCAGTTTCCATGGAGCACCGTCTATGACTAAAGACAAAATATGGACTAAAGGCTACAAACTATCCGGTTTTAACCATTTGAGTGCCAGAGGGGTACACAGCGCATTTTATGGAACCCTCTGGCACTCAAATTGTTAATAGCACAGTTGAAGTAAGCTTTAAAAAGCAACGTTAGAATTATATTTTAGGGATGCAACATGAAAAATGCATGTTTATATAAAGCTAGCTGTACATCAACCTATTTCATTTTTCAAGCCGTTATATCCGTACAAAGCTGCCATACTAGTGTCCGCTGCAGACGTCTCCAGCTGAGCAATTGACAGGATGGGTGAGAGAGAAGGATATGGAGGGGGAGGAAGGGTGCGGTGCGTGGGAGGGCTGCCTGTTCAGGAGACTGGGATTTTTTTCACTCATGAATCACATATCCAAAACTCTATTCTTAAAGAGATACACTATTTTTTGTATTATTATATATCTGTATATGCCTAATACATAAAAGTGATTCTGGTTCACTGTCAGTTGGTGTGGCTGGTAAAACCACCACTGCCACTCCGTTATTTAAAAAAATGTTGCCCACTGGCTTAGAGGGAGGTACGCTGCCCGCTGGCTTAGAGGGAGGTACGTTGCCCGCTGGCTTAGAGGGAGGTACGCTGCCCGCTGGCTTAGAGGGAGGTACGCTGCCCGCTGGCTTAGAGGGAGGTACGCTGCCCGCTGGCTTAGAGGGAGGTACGCTGCCCACTGGCTTAGAGGGAGGTACGCTGCCCACTGGCTTAGAGGGAGGTACGCTGCCCACTGGCTTAGAGGGAGGTACGCTGCCCACTGGCTTAGAGGGAGGTACGCTGCCCACTGGCTTAGAGGGAGGTACGTTGCCCACTGGCTTAGAGGGAGGTACGTTGCCCGCTGGCTTAGAGGGAGGTACGTTGCCCACTGGCTTAGAGGGAAGTACGTTGCCCACTGGCTTAGAGGGAGGTACGTTGCCCACTGGCTTAGAGGGAGGTACGTTGCCCACTGGCTTAGAGGGAGGTACGCTGCCCACTAGCTTAGAGGGAGGTACGCTGCCCACTAGCTTAGAGGGAGGTACGTTGCCCACTGGCTTAGAGGGAGGTACGCTGCCCACTGGCTTAGAGGGAGGTACACTGCCCACTGGCTTAGAGGGAGGTACGTTGCCCACTGGCTTAGAGGGAGGTACGTTGCCCACTGGCTTAGAGGGAGGTACGTTGCCCACTGGCTTAGAGGGAGGTACGTTGCCCACTGGCTTAGAGGGAGGTACGTTGCCCACTGGCTTAGAGGGAGGTACGTTGCCCACTGGCTTAGAGGGAGGTATGCTGCCCACTGGCTTAGAGGGAGGTATGCTGCCCACTGGCTTAGAGGGAGGTATGCTGCCCACTGGCTTAGAGGGAGGTATGCTGCCCACTGGCTTAGAGGGAGGTATGCTGCCCACTGGCTTAGAGGGAGGTATGCTGCCCACTGGCTTAGAGGGAGGTACGAGGGTTCAGCCAACCGGTTAGAAAAACCCCCCCACAAACAAACACAAAAAAACAAAACAAAAGTCATACCTCGTGGTGGGGGATCCCTGATGTCCCCTAGTTACTGATCTCCCAGGTGGAATCAGCAAACCCTCTCACGTCAATGAGTGAGGCTTTCCCTCAGACATGAGGGGGGATTGCCGATCCCACCCACTCCTACCCAGTGGCTCTGGATAGAATGGAAGCAGAGGAGCTCTCTTGCTCCCTTGTGTCACCACTATTGATCTCCCAGCAGAATTGGTGGGAGACCTGAAGCTGGGGGATATCAGGAGGGGTCCTAATGCTCCACCATGAGGTCTGACTTAATAAAATACATACGGACGGATTTCCCAGTAGGCAATTGCCTAGAGCTACACATTTTGAAGGGTGGCTCCTCAGTCGTGCTGGCCACACACACATTCTGATTTGTGGGTGTGGCCAGAACAACATCCCTGTACACGTTATACACCAGTTTACAGGCTATTATTTAACCCAATTGATGCTAGAGAGATCGCCAATGCATTGCAGAGAAATATATTGGAGATCTCTCTAGCAAACGAGGGGTTAAACGTTTTTCTGCTCTTGCTTGTTATAGGCCAGAAGGTATTTTCTGTGCCAGGATATAGTACACTGGACTGTGAGAAGTAGGGTGTGTGGCCATGGGCTGAGCTAAGGGCAACTAGAGTGACTTCTCTTGGGGCACCTGGAATGTAAATCTGGTCCTGTTGTTGGAGAAGTGGTGACTTTTCCCTATAGTGGATTTTGATTACAAAAATCCAAACAAATTTCAGCTAAGTTAACTTTTGAACAAAACATTCCCATGCAGTAGAAGTACCCTTGAATTACTCAGCTGGGACGGCTCTACAGTATAAAAGTTTATCACAAAGCAACTATCCTAACAGGGCCCATACAAAGTGCTTGCCAAAGACCTGCTCATTAACAGAACAGTACAAAGGACAAGGGGTCACCTGCTTAGACTTGAGGAAAGGAGATTTAATCTACAACAGTGGAAGGGATTCTTTACAGTAAGGACAATAAAGGTATGGAATTCACTGCCTGAGGAGGTGGTGCTATTGAATACATTAGATGCCTTTAACCCCTTAACGACATTTGCCATACTATGACTGTAACGGTCCTTGAAATACTCAAGGACCGATGACGGTCATAGTACGTCACATACTTTTTACTTACAGCGCTCTACCAGGAGCGCTGTAAGTAAAAATAGGGCCTGAAATTGACCGCTCCAAGATCGGAGCGATCTCTATCAGGCCCCATAGTGACGCGCCGATACACGCAACAGGTCACGAGTACCGGCGTGTCCACGTGGTTCAATGCGGTCCTTATGGGACAGAAACATCCCAGGACCGCCAGTCGCTAAGGGGTTAAAAAGGGCCTGGATACTTTTTTTTTTTTTTTTTAAAGCAGAACAGAGAGGACCATGTATGTTCGTATTGGGATTAATATTTAGTTAGTGCTTGTGGATCCAAGGAGAAATCTGATTGCTATTTGGAATCAAGAATTAATTCCCCCCCCCCATTCAAAGCAAAATTTGAAATTGCTGAAATAAGGGTTTTTTTTGCCTTCTTTTGGATCAACGACAGTAAACAGGAATAGGAAAAGGGTTGGACTTGATGGACGCAAGTCTTATCAACCTAAATTACTGTGTTACTTTAATACCCGCCCACCCGCATGCCTCTCACCTTTTCATGTCGACTGTGGTGACATTAAACGTGACGCCTTTTAACCAGAGAACCATGAAGAGTCGTTGAGAGAAGGGACAGTTTCCAATCATCTGCCCATCACTGCCGGCCTGGGAGGGAGCAAGAGGAAGACGGGTCATCAGGAGTGAGTTCACAGGACATGTAAGGGCATATGCATAATAGCAAAAGGGAGCAATTCTAGGGCATAGACAGCATAACAATATTAATAAAATTAACCCACTGGATGCTAAAGAGGTCTCAAAAGCATAGCAAAGCAATGTGTTTGCAACCTCTCTGACATGCAAAGGGTTAAACTACCATTTGAATAAAAGGTTATAGCAAGGAAACCCTAAAGATGTAGGGCCGTATGTTCATAAGAAAAGTGGAGAAATTCTGGGACAAACCATTTGCATTGTAGTGGAGAAGTAAAATTTCCAGTGGATTTAAATGGAGATTTTAACCCGTTGAATGCTAGGTGGAGACCTCTCTAGCATTCAATGGGTTAAAATCCCCATTTAATTCAATGGGAAGTTTTGAATTTATTTTTTTTTCCCCATAGTGCAAATGGTTTGCCCCAGTACTCCTCGACTTTTCTTTTTTGAATATACGGCTGTAGCCTGTTAGGCGCCCCCTTAGGGCAGGGATGGGAACCATCGCCCTACAGGCAACATGTATTTCCCAGTCATAGGGGAGCAATAAAAGTTCCTCAGTTTCCTATTCATTTGAGGTTTTTAACACCTTGAATGCAAAGAAATGCATTGGAGGCATTCATGGCATTCAAAAGGTAAAAAAAGTTCTCTCTAAATCTGTGGCAATTTTCATTTTTTCTCCCCTCTGGTGCAGTTGGTTTGCTCCAGAACTAGTCCACAAGATGCAATTCTTGGGCAAACCAACTGAACCACATGGGAGACCTAAAATGCCCTTTGTATTTAAATGGGCATACCTGGGAACTTTTTCCTTCTGAGCCCCTGGAGAAGGCTCATGTGCTGTCGGCCAGGGGGATGTCAATGACCACTTGTGTCAAACTGTGTGGGAGAAGTGGGCGGGACAAGGTGGGGGAGGAGGAAAAGTGGGCGGGACAAGGTGGGGAAGGAGAAGGAGGAAAAGTGGGCGGGGCAGGGTGGGGAAGAAGGAGGAGGAGAAGTGAGCGGGGCAGGGTGAGGAAGAAGGAGGAGAAGTGGGCGGGACAAGGTGGGGAAGGAGGAGGAGGAAAAGTGGGCGGGACAAGGTGGGGAAGGAGGAGGAGGAAAAGTGGGCGGGACAGGGTGGGGAAGGAGAAGGAGGAAAAGTGGGCGGGACAGGGTGGGGAAGAAGGAGGAGGAGGAGAAGTGGGCGGGGCAGGGTGAGGAAGAAAGAGGAGAAGTGGGCGGGGCAGGGCGGGAAGGAGGAGAAGTGGGAGAGAAGTTGGAGGAACAGGGTGAGAAGGAGGGGAAGTGGACGGGGAAGGAGAAGAAGTGGGCAGAACAGGGTGGGGAAGGAGGAATAGTGGGCGGAACAAGGTGGGAAGGAGGAGAAGTGAGAGGGAAGTGGGCAGAACAGGGTGGGGAAGGAGGAGAAGTGAGAGGGAAGTGGGCAGAACAGGGTGAGGAAGGAGGAGTAGTGGGCGGAACAAGGTGGGAAGGAGGAGAAGTGAGAGGGAAGTGGGCAGAACAGGGTGGGGAAGGAGGAGTAGTGGGCGGAACAAGGTGGGAAGGAGGAGAAGTGAGAGGGAAGTGGGCAGAACAGGGTGGGGAAGGAGGAGAAGTGGGCAGAACAGGGTGGGGAAGGAGGAGAAGTGGGTGGAACAAGGTGGGAAGGAGGAGAAGTGAGAGCGAAGTGGGCAGAACAGGGTGGGGAAGGAGGAGTAGTGGGCAGAACAGGGTGGGGAAGGATGATGTTCCTCCTGATGGGGAACACCTAACACTCTCCTCCCTTCCCCCAAAAATAATCTAGTTAAATTCAAGGCATTTGGTGCCCCATCACATGACACACGGAGAACCCACAAGCCGCTCAGAAAACCGGCCTCAGGCTCATAGGAAATCACATTAGCAGAGAAGAGACGGGGGAGGTGACAGGTACGTGACCTCTGCTCCACTCCCCATCCAATGAACGGGTTATGGAAAACCAAAACAAACCTCACAGTGTACAGTGACTGATCTGAGATTACTTGTACAGCTGTGCACACGCCTGACTACACCCCTCCCTGACCTGTCAGATCCTCTCACACCCGGCTTTGCACATGGGGTGTGGACATGGAGAAAGTCTACACAAACACATTATATTATAATATATATATATTACACACACACACACACACACACACATATACATACATACATAACATTGATCATTGGGGTTTACTTTCCAGAACCGGATCAGATGATAGAGAGAAACACACGAGAGACAGAGAGAGACATATGAGAGAGAGATTGAGAGACACAGAGACACGAGAGAGAGACACACATCAGAGAGAGAGACACACACCAGAGACACACACCAGAGAGAGAGACACACACCAGAGAGAGAGACACACACCAGAGAGAGAGACACACCAGAGAGAGAGACACACCAGAGAGAGAGACACACCAGAGAGAGAGACACACACCAGAGAGAGAGACACACCAGAGAGAGAGACACACCAGAGAGAGAGACACACCAGAGAGAGAGACACACCAGAGAGAGAGACACACACACACAAAAAACAAAAGAGGAAGAAGAGAGAGATATGGGGAGACAGAGGAAAGAAGAGAGAGCAAAAAAAGAGAGAGGGAAGAGAGATAAAATTAGAGAGATCCTGGGCCATATGCACACAAGAAAAGGGGAGCAATTCTGGGCAAACCATAGTAACAGATGGACGGAAGGAAGGGCACAATCAAGCAAGAGGGAAGGAGAAACCAGCTGGCCCATCCGAATTTCCCATCTATTAAAAATCTTCAGACTAGATGTGGAGTGAAAAAGAAAGAAGGTAAATCCTGGGCCACCATATACACAGATGAAAGGAGGTGCAATCCTCCGGCAACCATAGTAACCCAGAAGATGAGGATTAAAGACACAGGTCCATCAAGTGGAAAAAAAAAAACCCAATACAACCCCCTTAATTGAAGCCATTCCCAATTAAGCCCCAAGTAGGTAAAACAACTCCAAAAGGCAGTCTGCTGTCTCCCTGGATTAAGATCCTATCTGCACTGACAACAGCTCTCAAAAATCGTCAATAATGGCTCATTTGGTTAATGCACCAGCTGTAGAATCTGTTCAGACCGTGAGGTTGCAGGTTCTGGTCTCTGCAAGATCAACTCTCTGATGTAGATAAAATGAGTCTAGGACATACTTGAGAATCTCAATGTATTCTTCCTGGTAAAATACTTTCACAAAACAAAAAACGATATTATATATATTTCTCTGAGCTAGAAAGGAGTCCAATACAGTATCTGCAAACACATCTTCCTAAGGCAGAGAGATCATTCCCCAGAAAGCTCTTTTTATTGGCCTCAGATAGATTGGTAATGGGTGACCAACATGTGGCCCTTGGGTGAAATATAGCCTGTCTGAGATTTTGAACAAAAACATATGAGCGAACAGGCCAGTAGGGCTACCCACCTGTTTTGAACAGGACAGCACCTTACTAGCTCTTGAAGCAGCTGACACTGCACACTGTTGTGACGTCTAGCACTTACTATGTACAACTTCAGATCAACGTGAAAAGTGAGGCAGAGTAAGGCTTTTGCAAAATCCACATACACTACATTAACACCAATACTCTTATCCAAATGTACCACTTTCATAGAAAGTCCTGAATAGTATTGATTAGTAACCCTTCTAATATCCTACCCACTACTGAAGTCAAGCTCACAGGTCTAGAATTTCCAGGTTTAGGGCTTACCCCACTTTTTTTTTTAATTTATTTATTTATTTTTAAATGGTACTGCATCTGCTTTCCACCAATCACAGGGCATGAAGCTTGGTGACTGTAAATCAATACACGTACACATGACAGAAAGCAGCCCATTCCACATGCAGACAGATCAGGATTGTAAAAGAGACAAAAAGAGATTATCTGGTGTCTGCAAGAAAAGGTTTCGTATGCAGAACCAGATCAGATCTACTGGTACCAGAACACATATGAAAGAGGGTGGGGGGAATAGGAACCAGGAATCATTCCAAATCCAGTAGTAGAGAGAGATCTCGGGAACACAGGACAGGAACTCTTGGCACACGCAGAGCAGAGCGATATTTGGATACACACACACAGGCCTGACTCTGGGTGTCTAAGTTACACATTAACAATGAAAGGGTTGTGCAAGAGAGCGGAACGAGAGAGAAAGGTAGATGAGTGAAAGTGACTCACTCAGAGAGAGGGATGGGAGAGACAGGGGAAGAAGAGACAGCAAAGAACGAGTGACAGCAACATTAGAGAACTGTAAAAAGAGAGAGAGACAGGGAAAGAGACAAAAACAGAAGACAGACAGATATAAAGGGGGGAAAAAAACCACTAAACAAAATACAGAAACAGATTGGCAGCCAGTCTTATAGACCATAATATTTAGAATCCTATATAATTCGCTAGAATGTTTGTCAGAAGGTGTCATGCGCAGTAGAGACTGAGCGATTTCGGGCAGTCCCTACTGTGCAAGACTGCATCCCATGGAGCAGTGAGGTAGCAGCCGCTTAACGCTTTGAGTGCCAGAGGGGTACGCAACGCATTGCAACCCTCTGGCACTCAAAGGGTTAACATTACCCAGACTTTGGCCCGTGCGCAAGATGAGAGCACGAGCGTACGCGCAAGAGCGAGAGTGTATGCACAAGAGAGCGCAAGAGTATGCAAAAGAGTATGCGCGCAAGAGAGGGTATGCCCATGCATAGGACTACAGCTCTCAGTGTGCCAGCTGATGCCAGTTGGCGCTGTTGTAAATAAAAAGAATACTGGAACGCACTTCTGGTCTTTAGAGGGTTCAAATCCCAAATTATTATTTTTTTTTATTTGTTTTGTCCCTGTTATTACATCTGCTCATATATATACTGGAGTAAAAACTACATACAAGTATAAAGTTAACCCCTTGAATGATCGAGTGCACTCCAGCACATTGCAAAGCACTGTAGATCTCTCTAGCATTCAAGAGGTTAAATCTCCATTTAAACAACGGGGGATGTGCATTTGTAGTTGGCTGCGTTTTGTTTGATCCGGAATCTCTGTCCTTTGTAGATATGACCCTCAGTCTTTACACATGTCCCTGTATGATGCAGGCACAAACAGGAGCTGGTGTGGGGCGCTGGGGGATGGGATAGAACAGAACAGCCAGTTGGCGATGGAGCGAGGTAGGGCGAGGTGCACTGCAGGGCGCTCTCCCACACTTGGCTCCATACCCACACACATTCCTTACACTTCTCCTGGGCGCACCCACCTCTGGGCCTTTTACTGGTAACACTGTGAGAGGCAGGGAGGACGAGGAGACAGGATAAAGGTGCAGTGACATATTAGTATAGAGGGGAAGAGGAATCACAGCAGACTGTGATACTAAGGGCAGCACGTACTAAGTAAGGAGGAGGAGCAATTCTTCAGCAAACAATATTCTACCATAGAAAGATATAAAAATTCCCCAACTCACCAAGCATATAATAAATGTGGCTTTTAACCCTTTGCAAGAGACTTATCCAACGCATTGGATGCCCGCCTGGCACTCAAATGCGTTGCGTACCCCTCTGGAACTCAAAGGGTTAAAGCCTTTGAATGTTTTAGAATGCTGCACAATGCTTTGGAGGACTCAAGCATTTAAGGGGTTAAAAGCAAAGCTTATAAACCCTGAAGTATGCCACCTGCAACATAGGGGTCACACAAACACATGCCAGAAATACTCCCCAATTTAAAAGGGGGGCTATAAAACCCTCAATTGCTAGATGCAATGCATCTCAATGTATCACAGACCTCACTAGCACTCAAGGAGTTATAAGTCTCATTTGTCCCATTCAGTGGCTCTTGCCTCTCCCCTCATGTTTCAGGCACAAAGAAAAATTCCCATTAATTAGTGACAAAGCTTTACGTGTGCAGCCATTATAGGAATCACAGAGAGACAGTCAGGGATGGAAGGTGTAGTGACAGGGCTGTGTGTGTAATCATGACAGGAATAGTAGAGAGAGAACTGCAAGGATAGAAGATTTAGTGGTACAGCTGTGTGCGCGTAGTCATGACAATAATAGCAGAGTGAGAGCTGCGGGGAAGGAAGGGACAGTGACACAGCGGTGTGTGTGCAGCCATGACAAGAATAGTAGAGAGCTGCAGGGCAGGAAGGTACAGTGACACAGCTGTGTGTGTGTGTGTGTAGCCATGACAAGAGTAGTAGAGAGAACTGCAGGGAAGGAAGGTGCAGTGACACAGTTGTGTGTGTGTGCACAGCCATGACAAGAATAGTAGAGAGAGCTGCAGGGAAGGAAGGTGCAGTGACACAGCTGTGTGCGTGTGTGTGTGTGTGTGTGTGTGTGTGTGTGCGCAGCCATGACAAGAATAGTAGAGAGAGCTGAAGGGAAGGAAGGTGCAGTGACAGGTGTGTGTGTGTGTGCGCAGCCATGACAAGAATAGTAGAGAGCTGAAGGGAAGGAAGGTGCAGTGACAGTTGTGTGTGTGTGTGTGTGTGTGTGTGTGTGTGTGTGTGTGTGCGCAGCCATGACAAGAATAGTAGAGAGAGCTGCAGGGAAGGAAGGTGCAGTGACACAGCTGTGTGCGTGTGTGTGTGTGTGCGCAGCCATGACAAGAATAGTAGAGAGAGCTGCAGGGAAGGAAGGTGCAGTGACACAGCTGTGTGCGTGTGTGTGTGTGTGCGCGCAGCCATGACAAGAATAGTAGAGAGAGCAGCAGGGAAGGAAGGTGCAGTGACAGTTGTGTGTTTGTGCGCAGCCATGACAAGAATAGTAGAGAGAGCTGCAGGGAAGGAAGGTGCAGTGACACAGCTGTGTGCGTGTGTGTGTGTGCGCAGCCATGACAAGAATAGTAGAGAGAGCTGCAGGGAAGGAAGGTGCAGTGACAGTTGTGTGTGTGTGCGCAGCCATGACAAGAATAGTAGAGAGAGCTGCAGGGAAGGAAGGTGCAGTGACACAGCTGTGTGCGTGTGTGTGTGTGCAGCCATGACAAGAATAGTAGAGAGAACTGCAGAGAAGGAAGGGACACTGACACAGCTGTGTGCGTGCAGCCATGACAGGTTTTCCTCCCCCTCTGGCTCTCAAAGGGTGAAAGTTAAAGGGATAGTAATACTTCGGTTTAACTTTATTTTATTTTGTAGGCATTAAAAAAACATGAACAATATAAGTCTTATCTCTCAAACCTTTATGAGGTAAGAGAGATTCACAAGCAAACTTTCCCCTCCTGCCCCCTTTTTCCTAGTGTAAGCCATCTCTTCTCAGATGTGGAATCCAGTCCATAGACCAGACAGATAACAGAAGGGGACAATCTTCTTCCTATGAGAACAATGAAGGTCCTACCCCCCTTGACAAGTTTTTCCCTTATCTTAATTGAAGATTGTCCCTCTCTGCAGTCTACCTGGGCACCTCCCTTCTGCTCTGGCTGAACAGTGTGACATCAGTAAAAGGGGTGGGAGGGGGATACTTTATCATTCAATTACTCCTGAACTACACCTCTGACAGAATTGAAATAACACTCTCCAAGGTCCAAATACTATGATGATTAATTAGAGCTGATTTTATTATGAAACATTACTATCCTTTTAAATATTCACACCCAGGCACAGTCTCTACTGATTCTCACAAAAAGGATCACTAAATGTCTCCCTCATATTAATACGCCACTGGCCTGACATGGGCGTTGATGCTTAACGGACTTGGTTCTGGGAGAGAGAGGTGACTTGGTACTCATTGTGTATTGTGACTTTAGGATATAGAAACAGGGATACATACTATATTAATCATTTATTATGAATAATCTAGGCACAGAAATAGATGTGAGCAACAGTGTACACAGCACCACGCCCAGCTACTACAAAGACATGAGGTCATTAAGTAAATCCTTAACAGGGTGGAGACCCCAGCACTCCGGATCATCCTATACAAACAGCATGGTAGGGCCGAGACAGGCACTTACACAGCGCTACATAGGAAAGGGCACATAGAGACCGTGAAATTACAGCAGGGGTAAACATATGTTGCACTTCACACTGTTGGGGACTACAATGGTTGGGAATGATGGGAGTTATATTCACCAACAGCTGGAGGTCCAAAGATTGACTACTGCTGTATCAGGCAATCCACTGTAGAAAGAGGAACATCAGGAACGAGAAGTTCTGATGCATCAGGGAAATGGTCAGTCAAGACTTTTATATGTTCTTGTAGCAGAAGTTCCACCACAGGAAGGGGCACATCAAGACTGTCAGAAGTTCTTGTAGCAGGAATTCCACCACAGGAAGGGGCACCTCAAAACTGAGATGACTGCACCAATATTAACTCAGCTGTGCTCTAGAAAGAATATCCTTGAATTCTGAAACGTTAGTTGCCCTGATGGACTAAAGTCGGACAGCCTTGCCCAGGCATTCTCAACCTTTGAGTGCAAGAGCAAAGCAATGCATTGCGTACACCTCTGGCACTCAAAGGGTTAATTTAAAAAAAATCAAAACAAAAAACCCACAACTGTCCAACAAACATAGGCGAATTTTAAAGTTCTTTCAAAAACGCCTATTCGTTACAAGTTGACACTCACTTTAATCCACTTTTGGGAAGCAGTGTGGAATGTTAGCATCGGGAATAACATATCAAACAGTACCATCTAATGTGCATAAAACTACAAATAAATAAAAAGGCTTAATTGTTGTTTAAAGGGGTGGCAATGTCACAAATATTTTTCTTGTTGTAGTGCTTAAAAAGTTGAACACAGCGCAAAAAAACATATCTCTAAAACCGTAATGGTTTGAGAGATAAATGCATTTAAATTTCGATGTTTCCCTGTCAGCAGGAGATCCATGTTGGCCGACACAAAGGCTCTGCAGCAGAGCCGCAATCGCGTTATTCACAACAAGTTACTTCATTGGAATGGTCTAGAGCCGCAATTGCGTTATTTACAACAAATTACTTCATTGGAATGGTCTAAAAAGTGAAACTTTTTAGACCATTCCAATGAATTCATTTGTTGTAAATAACGCGATTGCGGCTCTGCTGCAGAGCCTCCGTGTCGGCCAACACGGAAACATCAAACTTTAAATGCATGCATCGCTCAAACCGTAGCGGTTTGGAGATATGTTTTTTTGCATTGTGTTCATCTTTAAGGACTACAACATTAAAAATATTTTTTTTGCTGGGAATTACTGTCCCTTTAAGAAAATAGGACTAGCATAAATATAGGGCATAATGGAAGCTGTTTTTTCAAAACCACCCATGTTTTACAGTGTTCGTTCCATACAAACTGTTTAGGCCTACTTCTTAGGTGACTTTATAGCTGCAACATTTTGCAAGATATTCTAGCAACACCAGTTTACATTAGAAAAAGATCATATCTGTCACCCATGCATATTACCCTAGAAAAGCAATGTCAGTTCTGCGTCACATACGACCTGAAAACGTAGATCTCTGACACATGAGCCCAGTACAAAAACAATAAAACAGACTGAAGGCATGGGGCAAGGTGTGACACCTCAAACGTGGTGCTGTGAGACACGCCTGCTAGAAATCATTGCGTCAGAATGTATTAACCCCTTGGATGGTAGAAAAAAAAAAAAAGAAATCTCCATACAAATTAAAAAAACAGCAATGGGCTGGAGGCATATAGCATTCAAGAGCTTAAAAGTGGACCCGTCACCTTGAATGAAGTTTGTAAGTTAGGATATTTAAAGGGATAGTAATACTTCATTTTAACTTTATTTTATTTTGTAGGCATTAAAAAAACACGAAGAATGATATAAGTCTTATCTCTGAAACCTTTATGGTTTAAGAGATATTCACAAACAAAGTATCCCCCCCTGTTCAACCAGATCAGAAGGGAGATGCCCAGGTAGACTGCAGAGAGGGACAATCTTCAATTAAGATAATGGAAAAAGCTGAAAAACTTGTCAAGGGGGGAAGGGCTTTCATTGTTTTCATACAAAGAAAATTGTCCCCTTCTGTTATCTGTACTGTCATACAACCAGACTCACATCTGAGAAGAGATGGCTTACACTAGGTAAAAGGGGCAGGGAGGGGAACTTTGCTTGTGAATATCTCATAAACCATAAAGGTTTGAGAGATAAGACTTATATCATTCTTCATGTTTTTTTAATGCCTACAAAATAAAATAAAGTTAAAACGAAGTGTTACTATCCCTTTAAAGCGGAACTTTCAGTTACTAATAAGTTGCCCTTGAATTATTAAACAGTAGTTGAACAGCCCGTTACACTGGCCACAGTTTCACGGCCACCCGGTCGCGGGGCAGTCACGAGCAGTAGAGACTACCCCTGACCGCGCCACGGCTGATACAGAGCTGGACACTCCTTCGGAGCACCCAGCTCTGTATCAGCCGCGGCGCGGGCAGTCTCTACTGCGCATGAATGCAGCACGCGCAGCAGTGTCTACTGCGCATGTTGCGGCGTTACACACGATTTAGCGAATTATTATATAGGATATGGAGACTAGCATCCTAATACATGTATTACCTCTGTAAAGTGCCGCATTCTAAAGAAATCTTTCATCCTAGGAGACTGATTGGCAGGTTAGTGCAGTCTGCGCGCCTGCGCCGTCAGTCCTTCCGGTTACCATGTAGTACGCTGCAATGCTTCTTAAAGCGGAACTTTCACCCAAATAAAAATAGATTTAGTCCGATGGCTCTCAGTCTACTATTTTTAACGGCTATATTTATTTTAACAAAATCGGCATATTTAGAAAGTTATTTAATGTAAAAGAAATACCTGATGACGTCCTTCCGCTGCACACTACGGTACACTTTGCACCGCTCTGCTCTCCAGCCCATCCCCTTGCCGGCCAGAGCCCAGTAATAAGCCTGCATTGCATGTGTAGGACATGCGCATTTGGGCTCTGGCCGGCAAGGGGATGGGCTGGAGAGCAGAGCGGTGCAAAGTGTACCGTAGTGTGCAGTGGAAGGACGTCATCAGGTATTTCTTTTACATTAAATAACTTTCTAAATATGCCTATTTTGTTAAAATAAATATAGCTGTTAAAAATAGTAGACTGAGAGCCATCGGATTAAATCTATTTTTATTTGGGTGAAAGTTCCGCTTTAAAGGAGACCGCGACTGACAGTGCAGGAGTGCAGACAAGATGTCTGTGCGGATGCCTGGCTTCCGGTCTCCTAGGATGAATGATTTCTTTAGAAGGCAAAAGAACAAAACGAGGGTGCCCGATGGTGCCTGTTATCTTTTTATACAGAGGTGAAAATTTCTATAACCAAAATGATACTCACAAAACTGTTGGTTGTGAGGGAGCTTATGCTCAAACTAAACAATCACAGGCGACCTTAGTACTTGATTGAGAGGTCATGCCGCTTATATGTCTCAATGTTGATTTTAATTATTATTAAGATGTTCTTAAACAACATAATAAAAATGATTTGCAATATCACAATTTATAAAATAAAACAATTAAAGTCACTAGCTGAATACAATAACGTTTCGTGGTTTCTCAACCACTTTTTCAAACAGATTCTAGGTGCTGAGTAAAACAAGGGAGCTACCAACTGCTGAGAGATGTTTTATTCAAAAGCTACTAAAGCTCAAAGTTGCATTTTTTTATTTTTTTAAATCAGCGGGCCGCTTTGGGGCCTGAAAGATATCACTCCAGTCTTGGAGCGGTCAATTTGAGGCCCCATTTTTCCTTACAGCACTCCCGGTGGAGCACTGTAAGTAAAAAGTATGTGACGTACTATGACAGTCATCGGTCCTTAAGGGTATAAGGAGCATGACGCTCATAGTACGTCACATAGTCCTTAAGGTGTTAATTACCATATGTAATTCTCTGGCACTCAAAAGAGTTAATCATGAAATTCTGCACAGGGCCGGAAGTACATTCATTCCAGCTTACAAAGTCTGCTGTTGTAAAAGCAGAATTCATTTTAGATGAAAACTGCCCTTTAACTTGTGGCAAGGTCATCTGTAGTATACATGTAGCGGAAAGAAATAGCTCAGTGGATGTACATTCTCAGCAGTTCCTCCTCCACCTAGAAGGGTGACATGAGGGCCTGCAGCTACTGTTGGGTTACAATGGCAGATGGGCAATAAAGGATGTTATAGTCTAGCAAACAGCTGGAAGGAATCACACTGCCCACCACAGAGTTCTAGGGAGTCAAAGTTAATAAAACAGACCTAGTGGAACAGGTTATGGGTAAGGGCTCAAGTGAATCATTAGGCGAGGATTCAATTTAGAGTTAAGAGATTTATGACTAACGCACACAGGGATTTGGTGTAGTCAGGGCTTGGTGTTTGGACTAATTGTGCAGTTGTCAGCAGAATACAATACTAGGATAGAGAGGACTTTGGCATCAATCCCTAGAGTCAAGAATGTCTACACCCATGGATAAGACTAGCCACGACTCTTCCACTATTGTTGGATGGAAGTTGCAGTCCAACCAGAGGTACCCCACACTTTCTAACGCCAAGAAAACGGACCATACTTAAAAGCCAGTTGTACCAGAACAAGTAATTATTTATAAGAATGATGCAGAACGATCTTCCATTGGGTTGGATGGGATGTTAGAGAGGAACTTTCATCCGATATAAAGTTGCCCTGCAATAATTAAGCAGGTAGCGACTAGCTTTGTAATATAAATATAATAATAATATTTATATATTATATATATATTACCTCTCAAATGTAGCCAGTTATAAAGAAAACCTTTATTTTAGGAGACTGGAAGCCAGGCATCAGCGCAGACATCTTGTCTGCGCACCTACGCTGTAAGTCCCAGTCTCCATTTAGAAGCTCAGCAGTGCGCCACAAGGTAACCGGAAGGGACTGATGGCGCACAGACTGCACTAACCTGCCCGTCAGTCTCCGAAGATAAAGGATTTCTTTATAATAGGCTACATTTGACAGGTTATATATATTTATTCTAAAGCTAGTCGCTACCTGCTTAATTATTGCAGGGCAACTTTATATCGGATCAAAGTTCCGCTTTAAGCATTCCAGACAGAACAGCAAATCTGGAAATAAAAAGATAGGTCACTGGGAAATGATATTTCCATTGTGATATCACTGTGAGCGGGTTCAATTGCAGTTCATGAACCAATCTGAGTAAAAATTAATGAACTCTACAGTGTCCCAAGACATAGCAAAGAAACGTACAGAAGAAATGTCATCTTCCACTGTGATGAGAAAGCACAAGCGATTTGATATATCCTAAGGTCACTATGCACTAACCTATTGGGAAAAAAGAAAATTAGATTATATCTACTTAGATCTTTTAAAATTTTCCCCATGCCAATATACAAAGATAAAACTAGGAGTAAACTGGTATTGGTTTTGCATATTGGATAAGAACATTACACAAGATCAAAGTTTGCCATAAAAAAATGTTTCAAGGGATAGTAATACTTAATATTACTCTCCCCCATCTTGTAGCCCTTCAAAAACTGAGCAAAATGAGCCCAGCGGCATCTCTCAAACCTTTATGGTTTGAGAGATATCCACTTTCAAAGTTCCTTCTGTTTGCCTTTCCCCTGACTCAGCATTCTAGCTGACAGCAGGGGAATCCTCTCCTGGGAATCAGCCGGCGGCTTTGCAGCAGTGCCACGGTAACCCGCGGCAACGCTTCAACGCTGCAGGAGGGAGAGAGGCGCCCAGGGAGCATTGTGAGCAGCTCCCCAGGCTCCCTCTCTGCAGCACCGACCCTGACACAGGGTATCAGTGCCGGGATCGGCCGCATTTGCGTGAGTACGAGTACTCGCGCAAACGCCGGTATCGCCACCGATACCAGTATCGGTATCAGTGCAACCCTAGCATTAAGTGTTTTTTTATTGCAGCTGCCATATACAGGATACTGTTTTTGGGACTTTACTTTAAAGGGGAACTATCACCCCGCAATAACTTAAGCTTCAGTGATTGCTCATCTGGCGACTAGCTGCTTAGTAGCGCTAGTCGCCAGAAATATTACCCGGTTCAGCAGATATCGGGGTTTTACCGATGGTGACAGGAGCAGGAAGCACGGACGTCTCTTCACAGTGACGTCCGTGCACCTGCGCCGTCAGTCCCTTTTGCACCGTGCGGTGCAAAAGGGACTGACAACGCAGGCGCACAGACGTCACTGTTAAGAGACGTCCGTGCTTCCTGCTCCTGTCATCATCGGTAAAACGCTGATATCTGCTGAACCGGGTAATATTTCTGGCGACTAGCCTTTGTGTGACAGAGGGGTGCACAACGCATTGCAAAGCAATGCGTTGTGCACCCCTCTGGCACAAAAAGGGTTAATCGATTTAGATAACTTTTTCTGGCCCCGTGTTACTAGTTAGAAGAGCTAGGAATCACCGCCGAGTATCTTACCGCGGGTAACTTTTCTTGTTGCGGTGAAATGGCCTAACATAAATTACTGCAATTTACATGTAAATCTGTACGTGTAGCAAGATTTTTCTTGTCTTCAAACATACGTTTCTCTCATTATATACAGAAGAACGAAAATATATGAAAATGACCTAAAAAAGGTATCTGTGTGACTCCACTACAATATTGGTGCAATTATATTAAAGTGGAACTTTCACCTATAAAGTCGCCCTCCAATACTTCAGCATATGGAGACTAGCTTCAGAATAGTTCTAATCGCTCTCAGAAGTACCCGGTTCTGAAGTAATCCTTAAAGGAGCAGTAAACTTTCTTTTATGAAAAAATACATATTGTAGGGATTTTCCTATTGAGTAAAATAAGGGTACTCCCACTGCCAAGAGATTTATATTTCCAGAGTTATTACAGTTTAAACCCATGTTGTTGTTTTTTTTTAAACATTAGCAATGCCCTCTAGTGGTCAAATTCTAATTAGATTTCCTGTTAGATTCTAATGTAGAGGAAAGTCAGAAAAGTCAGAGACATACAGTTCTCCATAGAATGTGATAGAAACTGCTGAGTCACTTCCTGTCAGTTAGAACTATCAGGAAGTAAACACAGTAAATTCACTTCCTGATTATTTAAACTGCTATAAGTTTTGAATAAAACATATGACAGCAGTGGGAGTGACCTTGTTTTATTCATCAGGAAATTATCTATAAAATATGTGTTTTCATAAAAAAAAAAAAGTTTACTGCTCCTTTAATCTTCAGAGACTGACAGCCAGGTTAGTGCCGTCTGAACAGTCAGTCCCTTCCGGTGCCTTCTGGCACAGTGAAACGCCTCTTAGAGGAGACCGGGACTGACAGGGCCGGCATCTCTAAGACAAGATGTCTGCACTGATGCCTGGCTTCCGGTCTCCGAACATCAAGGATTACTTCAGAATCACGTACTTCTGAGACATAATAGAACTATTAAGAAGTTAGTCGCCATATGCTTAACTCTATGAGTGCCCGAGAGGTACGGAATACATTGCAATGCGTTCTGTACCCCTCTGGCACTCAAAGGGTTAAATTTTTGGAGGGCAACTTTATAGAAGGTAAAAGTTCTGCTTTAACATTGGAGTTCCAGAGAGGTATTACACTCATTGCAATGCAATGCATTGGATACATCTCTGATACTCAAAGGGTTAAAGAAGACCTGGATTCAATTTACACCTGACATTTAACAAGGGTTTTAGCTACACATTTCTCTAGACTTTGAAGGAAACCAGTTAGACAAAAAGCAGCAATAAATATTTATCAATCAATTGCAATATAATCAATATAATCTGGGCCTAAAGGAGTGGTTTCCAAAATCAGCTGGGCAGCCTCATGTTGCCTATGACTGCTGTGTCACTAAAATGAGCAGTCTGATAACAAAAAAGAGCCACGTTTATCAAGAACGAAGGTAGAGCAGTTTTCTGCCAAACAACTACATTGTAGCTATCAAAGAAAATATTAAGGAACAGCGGGATTATTTAAATTTAACCCGCTGCTTTGATAAGTACGGTGAGGGTGCCTTATCCTAGAACTGCTTTTGTCTTGAAAAATATTCCCAAAATACATTGGACAGCATAACCCACCTGTACATAGCACGTGTAAACGAACGTCAGCTTTTAGTGATTACAGCCCAAAGTCGTCATGGTAAATGTCTGTGACTCTTACAAGACCACACTGTAACATTCCACACATGCAAACTCACTCCCTTCTGTGTTAGTCTGGGAATGTATTTTATATGTATGTTACTGTCTCTTACTCACACTGTTTATACTTCAACAGTGCCCTGTACATTGAGAAGACAGGAGACATGCAAGTGAAGAAAATGAAAATTGAATTTGTTAAAGGGGAACTACCACCCCACAAAATCTTTATCTTAATCCAGTCCTCATCTGGCGACTAGCTGCTTAGTAGCGCTAGTCGCCAGAATTATTACCTGGTTTAACCGATTTACCACTTATGCCGAGGCTGACAGTAGCAGGAAGCACGGACATCTTGCCATAGTGACATTCACGCTCCTGCGCTGTCAGTCCCAGCCGGGTCTAGGAGGCGTTGCTAGGAGCCGGCCGGCTCCAAAAGGGACTGACAGCGCAGGCGCACGGATGTCACTATGGCAAGATGTCCGTGCTTCCTGCTACTGTCAGCCTCGGAATAAGTGGTAAATCGGTTAAACCAGGTAATAATTCTGGCGACTAGAGCTACTAAGCAGCTAGTCGCCAGATGGGGACTGAATTAAGATAAAGATTTTGTGGGGTGGTAGTTCCCCTTTAAGTAATTATTTTACTGTTTCAGCCCAAATGTGAGTTTTTATCAGTACTGGTCTTGATAAAGGCCCACATTTCTCTATCAACAGTGGTGCCTATGACTAGCAATTTAATTGGTGCAGCTCTTATAACAAGGGCTGTCGAAGTTCAGTCCTCAGGGGCCACCAGCAGGCCAGGATGTAAGGATTTCCCCTATTTAAGTACAGGTGAATTAATCAGTGGATCATTCATTTTGACTGACTCACCTGTGCTCAGACAGGGAAATCCTTAAGCTCTTAAGTACTAATGATGTCCCATGGAATTCCGGGGTCTTCACACAGCTGCACGCAGCTTGGGGACCCCGGAATTCATTGCATGAAAACAAAAAAGACCTGTAGTCCTTAACTGCTCGCCGTGCACTGCGCTGCTGGTCGTTAAGGGTTTAAATTCTGGACTGGCTGTATCTCTTTAAGACAAAACTTGGACAGCCCTGACATTACAGATAACACTGGGCTCACCCTGAGATTTGGGTCAAAGCCCTGAGAGTTCTCAGGTAATTCACAGAAAGTATATCACACACAAACTCGACGTAATGGACCTAAGGTCGTTACGGAATGGTTATATTACAAGGACAGACTCCACTAGCCGTCCCTCTGTGTGGGTTACCCGGCCACAATAC
This sequence comes from Rhinophrynus dorsalis, assembly GCA_037306005.1. NCBI lineage: Eukaryota > Metazoa > Chordata > Amphibia > Anura > Rhinophrynidae > Rhinophrynus > Rhinophrynus dorsalis. Next base: position 166,859,547 of record CM074726.1, on the reverse strand, counting down.
ACGTCGACAGCTGGAATTCCAGCCTGCCACTATGAAAAGGAGGCAGCTTGCACATTGGTCGCCCGAGTTGGTGGGAGTTTGGTTAAAAATAAGGATACTTACTGATTGGTCGGCGCTTGTCATGTGAGGTCAGGTCTTCACTTTGTTCAACAGTTAAGCAGCCTGCTGACTGGGTGCTGCTTGCCACAATCTTGTCACTCTGGTCCTCATTGGTTGGAGATAATTCAACCCAGTTGTGCCAATGTCCAAAGTCTTGGGTAACTAAATCAAAATATGTGACACAATGTCACCTGCCGCCTGATTGGTCGACACCCATTAGTCCGCTGTCCCATTCATGACCATTGGGGGGCCTGCGCACACAATTCAGAACATCACGCACTGAAATGTTTTAGATTGCAGGATGTTTGTGTAAAATGCTACTCGGTAAGCAGCTTACATACTTGAACTGTGGAGGATGGAGACAGATGCACAGCGGGAAGCACTGTCACCGGGGAGAGCAGAGAAAGTGGTGGGTAGACAATCCGCTAAATAGGGGACGGCCAGCCTTGCAATTACATGCCTGCAGCACATCCCGTACCACAGGCAACATCACGAATTACGTCAAGAGGAAACTTTTATAAACATTATCTTGAAAACGTACAGGCACTTTTAACTGCTGAATTAAATGGGACCATGTTGGAGCCGAAAGGTCCTCATTTAAAAATCAATGGGCATTTTGGTAATATTTATTTGTTCACAGTGGTACAGTTAATGTGTTTCATCAGTGTCTATATGACTTACAGTAAAATCTCAGGTATAATACGCAGGTGTATATTATACACAAGATTTAGGGGAAAACAAGAGTGCCTATGTATAATACACACCCTTGTTTTCCCCATTGCTTCAAGAGAAAATTAATGCTGGCGATCCCTTCCCTCCCCCGGCGCTATCCGCTTTTATAATAAAGATATAAAGCTTACTGAGGTCTGTAGGCAAACGTCATGTGCATCTGGGTAAATCTCTGCGGGCGGCATGCTTGCCTTTGCCGTCCGCTTCCTTCCATGGCTTTCAAGAACTTCCTCCTCCAGCCAATAGTAATGCCCTGTGTATCATTGGCTGAAGGCGGAAGATCCTGAAAGCCATGGAAGGAAGCGGACGGACGGACGGCCAAGGCAAGCATGCCGCCCGCAGAGATTTACCCAGATGCACATGAAGTTTGCCTACAGACCTCAGTAAGCTTTATTATGAAAGCGGATAGCGCTGGGGGAGGGAGTGAAGGGATCGCCAGCATTAAAAAAAAATCTTTAAAAAAAATTCTCGTGTATAATACGCACCCCCCACTTCACATAAGGTCAAGTGGGGTAAAATTGTGCGTATTATACCCGAAATTTTACGGTACACGAGCAAGATAACGGTCTCTTGCCATTGGTTTAGCACAGTGAAGGAAATAAGAATAGTAAAGAGCAAAAAGCGTAATATTATGTAAATAGGCAGATATGAAAAGGAAACGACACACTACACAAATGTTACAGTTAAAACTGAATTTGTTAAAATACGGTTTACACTGGAACAGAACTAAACAGGGATGTGATTACAATATGGAGCTATTGAATTCTTATGCTTAACCCTTTGAATGCCAGAGTGGTACGCCATTCATTGCAAAGCAAAGTGTGGCAGACCCCTCTGGCACTCAAAGGGTTCACTTATTGCCGTGCGAGACAGCGGCGCTCAATTAATGCCTTGCACACCCTCGGGGGGGGGGGGGGGTTAGCAAACTAAGGGTTAAAGGGATAGTAATGTTTCACAAAAACATTGAATTACTCTTGAACTACAACTGACAGTATTGAAATAACACTCTCTATGGCCCAAATACTATGGAGATTAATTGGAGCTGCTGTTATTGTGAAACATTACTATCCCTTTAATGACTGGTGATAGTCCTGTGGGAGCGCTGCAAGTACAAAAGGGGTCTGAAATTGAACACTCCAAGACTGCAGCAGTCTCTCCTCTCACAGACCCCCACTCGGCGCATCGGTACACATAACAGGTCAGTGTGCATAGATCAAAGAGGTCCTTAACCCCTTATGGATCTATGACATACCCGGACCATCACGGATAAACTTGCGTTAAGGACCCATGACTGGCACATCATGGAATTCACGCCGCTCATGGACCCCTAATTTGATTTTGCAAAAAAAAAAAAGCGACACACTGTTTCGTTAAGGGAAGGTAACTTCCTGGGACCGCTCACCATTAAAAGGTTAACATATAGTCCTAGACAGCATTTTTTTAAATAATTTCCTTTGGTGAGAAAATGATAAAAGTTAAAAAAAAAAAAAAAAGTTAAAATTGGCCACGTTTTATCAAGTCTGTAAAACAAACATCCATAATTGTTTTGAGACAGGAACATATTCATCTCAATTCACTAAAACTCTTATTTATCGAAATCATATCTTACACTGCCCTCATCCCTTATATACACACACAAACAAGGAGTCAACATGGTCATGCACAGCAGCCTCCAAATGAATAGGAATACCATGTTTATTCAGGGGCTCAGTTATTTAAATGTCACCTACACACAAGCAGGGAAATCCTGAAGACACGGCCTATTAAGCACACCCTGAGGATATGTTTAACAACCACTGCATTACCTCCGAGTGCCAGAGAGGTATCCAAGACATTGCCCTGTAATGCGTTGGACAGCTCTCTGGCACTCAAAGGGTAACTTCTTTCTTTTCAAGCTACCACTGGGCCCATATTTCAATCAATACGGTAACCTGCGTCTGCTTCCTTCCTGATGAAAACAGAAGCCTTCCACTTAATCTGCATTTACCTTCACTGTCAATAGCCCCAGGCATTCGGTCCCTTCTAAGGTACAGGTGAATTAATTACAGCCTTGGGTTTTTGAAGTCAGTCACCTGTGTTCAAGCAGAAGGTCTTAAAGGGACAGTATACTTTATTCTGACTTTACATATTATGCAAGTTTATAATATGTAAATACAAATTTATATGCTTTTTTCCCCTCAGTTTCAGACAATTCTGCAGTCTCCCTGCAGAACCGATTAGTCTGTATGCTGTAGAGGTGACTTTTCTATATTGTTGAAACGTAAAAAATACATCTTTTTGTTACACTCTTTCTGCTTTCACAGTCCCGCAAAGAAAGCTCTCAGACAGCTCCCTGTCAGGAACCTAAAATTGTAAAAGTGTAAAGCTGAAAAGAAGATTAAGTATAATCAATCTGACTTTACATATTCTGCAAGCGCTTAATATGTGAAATCAAAATTATATATAATTGTCCCTTTAAAGCAGATCACCCCAAATAAAGTTCCCCCCAATAATTAGTCATATAGCGATAAGCTTAGAATTAGTACTGCTATCCAGCAAAAATACCTCATTATTAAGAAATCCTACTTCATCTGGGACTGACGGCCAGGCTTCAGCACAGACATCTCGGCATAGAGACATCTACGCGCCTGTGCTGTCACTCCCAGTCTCCTCTAGGAGGCGCTGCATGGTACCTTAAGGTAACAAGAAGGGACTGACGGCACAGGTGCTTCTGAAGCAAGAAGCCTGGCCGTCAGTGTCAGATCAAGTAGGATTTCTTAAGAATGAGGTATTTTGATGAGGTACTTATGCTGGATAATACTACTATTTCTAAGCTTATCACTATATCACAAATTATTGGTGTGGGGGGTGCACTTTATTTGGGGATGGTAGTTACGTTTTAACCCTTTAAATGCCAGAGATATCTGTAAAGCTTCACAGATCACGTGCTGAGACTTCCATCACTCGGGCCCACTGTTAACACGAAAATGGCAGTAATTCTGGTGGAAATAAAATTGCACCGTAGGAGACAAATAATCCTCATTAATTTAAATCGAACTCTTAAACCCTTGAACGATAGAGGTCTCCTAAGAATGCACCAGCGATGTCTGACGCATTCAAGGCGTTAAAAGTCAAACATTAACCCTTTGAGTGCCAGAGGGGTAGGCAGCTCACTACTTTGCAATGCATTGCATACCCCTCTAGAACTCAGAGGATTAAAGGGACTTAAAAATTACATATCCCTATGTTGTAGCCCCTAAATAATGAAGAAAAATTAGCCCAGTGGCATCTGTCAAACCCTTATGGTTTGAGAGATAACCGATTACAAAGTTCTCCCCTGTCTGACCTCAGCGTTCTAGCTGACAGATTTGGAATCCGGTCCGCAGACCGGCCGGTGATTCTGCAGCAGAGCTGACATCACGTTAATAAAAAAAAAAAAAATCTTTCACTTAAAAGGTCTTCTACGTGTGCTTGCAAACCAAGCACACGTAGAAGACCTTTTAATTGAAGTATTTCTTTTTCATTAACTCGATCTCTACTCTGCTGCAGAGCCACCGGCTGATCCCTGGAAAGGATTTCCCTGCTGTCAGCTAGAACGCTGACGTCAGGCAGGGGAGAACTTTGTAATCGGTTATCTCTCAAACCATAAGGGTTTGACAGATGCCACTGGGCTCGTTTTTCTTCATCATTTAAGGGCTACAACATAGAGGTAAGTAATTTTTAAGTATTACTCTCCCTTTAATCAGTGGAGATTTCTATCCCCCCCATCTCCTGGTGCAGCTGGTTTGTCTCAGAATTACTACAGTTTTTGATTGAACACAGGACCCTCAGAGGGCTAACCCTTCACCCTTTCTTAAACCAGTCCTCACTGACAGGACATAACCATTTCAGTATCAGAGGGTGTGTGCGCATTTCTTTGGGATGCTTTGCACACCATTCTGGCACTCAAAGGGTGAAGGATTTCCCGGACAATGTCTGATTAACTCACCTGTGCACCTGCAGGGCCTGTGTGCCTGAGGCTTTCCCATAGAGATCCATTGGCTGCTGTAGTGAGGAACAAGTGCATCTGTCCCACCCCTCTACATACAAGTGAGGAAGGGACTCTCTCTGTCAGACGTCTGTACCGAGAGACAGGGGAATCCTCAATGGGGTTGGAGGTTTAGAAGGTTCCACCAGTAACAATCTACCAGACTGGGTACACAGACAGTGCCCGCTTCCCCCAATCAGCATATGAGACCAACAGACTGGGTACACAGACAGTGCCCACTTTCCTGAACACCAGACTAACAGACTGGATACGCAGACAGTGCCTGCTTCCCCCAATCAGTAGACTGGATTAACAGACTGAGTATGCACACAGCACCCTCTTCCCCTGATCATCAGACTGCCAAATTCCTGATCAGCCTCCTGGACTAACAGACTGCATACACAGCCAGTGCCCGCTTTCCTGATCAGCAGCCTGGACTAACAGAACGAATACACAGCCAGTGCCCGCTTTCCTGATCAGCAGCCTGGACTAACAGAACGAATACACAGCCAGTGCCCGCTTTTCTGATCAGCAGCCTGGACTAACAGAACCAATACACAGCCAGCGCCCGCTTTCCTGATCAGCAGCCTGGACTAACAGACTGAATACACAGCCAGTGCCCACTTTCCTGATCAGTAGCCTGGACTAACAGACTGAATACACAGCCAGTGCCCACTTTCCTGATCAGTAGCCTGGACTAACAGAACGAATACACAGCCAGCGCCCGCTTTCCTGATCAGCAGCCTGGACTAACAGAACGAATACACAGCCAGCGCCCGCTTTCCTGATCAGCAGCCTGGACTAACAGAACGAATACACAGCCAGTGCCCGCTTTCCTGATCAGCAGCCTGGACTAACAGAACCTATACACAGCCAGCGCCCGCTTTCCTGATCATCAGCCTGGACTAACAGAACCAATACACAGCCAGTGCCCGCTTTCCTGATCAGCAGCCTGGACTAACAGAACGAATACACAGCCAGCGCCCGCTTTCCTGATCAGCCGCCTGGACTAACAGAACGAATACACAGCCAGTGCCCGCTTTCCTGATCAGCAGCCTGGACTAACAGAATGAATACACAGCCAGTGCCCACTTTCCTGATCATCAGCCTGGACTAACAGAACCAATACACAGCCAGTGCCCGCTTTCCTGATCAGCAGCCTGGACTAACAGACTGAATACACAGCCAGTGCCCGCTTTCCTGATCAGCCGCCTGGACTAACAGACTGAATACACAGCCAGTGCCTGCTTTCCTGATCAGCAGCCTGGACTAACAGACTGAATACACAGCCAGTGCCCGCTTTCCTGATCAGCCGCCTGGACTAACAGACTGAATACACAGCCAGCGCCCGCTTTCCTGATCAGCAGCCTGGACTAACAGACTGAATACACAGCCAGTGCCCGCTTTCCTGATCAGCAGCCTGGACTAACATAACGAATACACAGCCAGTGCCCGCTTTCCTGATCAGCCGCCTGGACTAACAGAACGAATACACAGCCAGTGCCTGCTTTCCTGATCAGCAGCCTGGACAAACAGACTGAATACACAGCCAGTGCCCGCTTTCCTGATCAGCCGCCTGGACTAACAGACTGAATACACAGCCAGCGCCCGCTTTCCTGATCAGCCGCCTGGACTAACAGACTGAATACACAGCCAGTGCCCGCTTTCCTGATCAGCAGCCTGGACTAACAGAATGAATACACAGCCAGTGCCCGCTTTCCTGATCATCAGCCTGGACTAACAGAATGAATACACAGCCAGCGCCCGCTTTCCTGATCAGCAGCCTGGACTAACAGAACGAATACACAGCCAGCGCCCGCTTTCCTGATCAGCAGCCTGGACTAACAGAACGAATACACAGCCAGTGCCCGCTTTCCTGATCAGCAGCCTGGACTAACAGACCGAATACACAGCCAGCGCCCGCTTTCCTGATCAGCAGCCTGGACGAACAGACCGAATACACAGCCAGTGCCAGCATTCCTGATCAGCAGCCTGGACTAACAGAACGAATACACAGCCAGTGCCCGCTTTCCTGATCAGCCGCCTGGACTCACAGACTGAATACACAGCCAGTGCCCGCTTTCCTGATCAGCTGCCTGGACTAACAGAACGAATACACAGCCAGTGCCCGCTTTCCTGATCAGCAGCCTGGACTAACAGAACCAATACACAGCCAGTGCCCGCTTTCCTGATCATCAGCCTGGACTAACAGAATGAATACACAGCCAGTGCCCACTTTCCTGATCAGCAGCCTGGACTAACAGACTGAATACACAGCCAGTGCCCGCTTTCCTGATCAGCAGCCTGGACTAACAGACTGAATACACAGCCAGTGCCCGCTTTCCTGATCAGCAGACTGAAGAACAGACTGGGTACATGGTGCCTGCTTATGGGCAGAGAGCATACCAATCAGCAGGTGTACAGAATCACATCCGTTGCATGCCAGCTTATCAAGAGGACACAGCATGACGAGAGTATTAGAACTGAGATCAATTCAACGTAATTATAATAAAACAAATGATAATCACTGTAGAAACGCTGGTAAACAAAACAGTGTTGGAGCTTTACCCTTTGAGTGCCAGCGGGGTACGCAAGTTATTGTAATTTATTCAGTTACACAAAATGGTATCAATAGGTCATGAAATAAGCTAAACATTCTCAGCAATGCTGCACCCACAGCCACACCACCCAACACACAAGTGTCTCTTTTCCCATTTGAAATGTTGGGAGGTATGGAAAAGCTGGTGGGACATGAACTGTCCACTCTTGCCCTAAGACCCCCAACTGCAGATCACGCTGGAATTTGAAAGTACACTTTCCTAGCCTAGAAGGACAAACGAGATATAGAGAAGAAAAAGACAGAGGAGATATTGAGAGAGGAAGAGAGGGTCGATAACAGAGAAAGAACACACACAGTCATCTTGAGTTATAGGGTTGGTATGTGGGACAGGATGTTTTTAGATAAATCCTATTTCCTGTAGGATCGAAGCAGCTGTGAGCAGAGGAAGTGTCCCTATTATCTCAGTCTCGCTCCCAGCCTAATCTCCCATGCACCATTATTCTGTTACCACAACCCCCTCTTATTATTATGATATTCTCCTTATCAAGCATTGTCTTCCACGTGCAGTCAGTACCAATATCTGCACTGTGTCAGCATGCCAGACTGGGGCCAGCATTCATGTCAGTACTTTTTCATGCCAAGACTGGGGCCAGCATTCATGTCTTTAGGAGTTGTTTGGGGTCCATACCTCCCAAGTGTCCCTCTTTGAGACCCACATCCTTCTGTCCCTCTTTCCCACCCTGGTGTCCCTGTGTTTAGGAGATCAGTCTGTGTGGTGTGTATAGAAGTGTATCACCCTGGTGTCCCTGTGTTTAGGAGATCAGTCTGTGTGGTGTGTGTATAAGTGTATCACCCTGGTGTCCCTGTGTTTAGGAGATCAGACTGTGTAGTGTGTATATGTGTATCACCCTGGTGTCCCTGTGTTTAGGAGATCAGACTGTGCGGTGTGTATATAAGTGTATCACCCTGGTGTCCCTGTGTTTAGGAGATCAGACTGTGCGGTGTGTATATAAGTGTATCACCCTGGTGTCCCTGTGTTTAGGAGATCAGTCTGTGTGGTGTGTATATAAGTGTATCACCCTGGTGTCCCTGTGTTTAGGAGATCAGTCTGTGTGGTGTGTGTATAAGTGTATCACCCTGGTGTCCCTGTGTTTAGGAGATCAGACTGTGGTGTGTATAGAAGTGTATCACCCTGGTGTCCCTGTGTTTAGGAGATCAGACTGTGTGGTGTGTATAGAAGTGTATCACCCTGGTGTCCCTGTGTTTAGGAGATCAGACTGTGTGGTGTGTATAGAAGTGTATCACCCTGGTGTCCCTGTGTTTAGGAGATCAGACTGTGTGGTGTGTATAGAAGTGTATCACCCTGGTGTCACTGTGTTTAGATCAGTCTGTATGGTGTATATATGTGTATCACCCTGGTGTCCCTGTGTTTAGGAGATCAGACTGTGTGGTGTGTATAGAAGTGTATCACCCTGGTGTCCCTGTGTTTAGGAGATCAGACTGTGTGGTGTGTATAGAAGTGTATCACCCTGGTGTCCCTGTGTTTAGGAGATCAGACTGCATGGTGTGTATAGAAGTGTATCACCCTGGTGTCCCTGTGTTTAGGAGATCAGACTGTGGTGTGTATAGAAGTGTATCACCCTGGTGTCACTGTGTTTAGATCAGTCTGTGTGGTGTGTATATAAGTATATCACCCTGGTGTCCCTGTGTTTAGGAGATCAGACTGTGTGGTGTGTATAGAAGTGTATCACTCTGATGTCCCTGTGTTTAGGAGATAAGACTTTGTGGTGTGTATAGGTGTGTATCACCCTGGTGTCCCTGTGTTTAGGAGATCAGACTACAGCAATAAAACTCACATAAATGTTTGTATAAACGTCGGTATATGTGTTTATAAATTAGTCTGTGTAAATAAAATACTTTGATCTTGTTCTAAATCATTTAGTCAGTTACACAAAGAGGAATCAATAGGCCAGGAAATATCCTAACAATTCTTAACACTTTGAGTGCCAGAGGGGTACGCAGCGCATTGCTTTGCAATGCGTTGCGTACCCCTCTGGCACTCAAAGGGTTAAAAATGTCCTGCCCAATAACCACACCCCAGCAACACCACCTAAAACACAAGTGTCCCTCTTTGGCCATTTGAAATGAAGGGTGGCATGACTAGGCTTCCTACAATTTATGCAGTTAACATCCCCATTTAAATGAATGGGTTCTAATTATCCCCTATGATGCAGTTAGTTTAATCCAATTTCAGTTTGTGCATATGGCCTTATGTGTAGAGAAGGGAGAGGATCGATGGAAAGAACACGTGAAGTATAAGAACGGACACAGTCAGGATGGGCGCACTTCTTCTAAGAAAGAGGAAGCCAGAACCATGAGGTCATACACTGAAGACAGATGGCGGAAGACGCAAGAACAATATGAAATGAAACTTCAGAAACATACCAGTGGGCGCATGGCACAAACGCCCAAGAGAACTGGCTGAGGGACAGTGGAGGGCTGGCCTGGGGGGCAATTGCCCCCTGGGCTGGTGATATGTCTGGGCAGGGAGGCCACTGCACCTCACTAAATCTCCTGATTGCCGCTGTAAATGGAGCTACATTAGTGATATCACAGAGCTTACAACTGAAATGGAGATAAATAAATGATACCACAGAGGTACAATCCAAATGGAGTTAAACTAGTAACATAGCCATTTCCCTTGTAAGCTCTATAGTATCACTAGGTAAACTTTATTTCAATTATAAGCTTTGTAGAAGTGAACTAGTGTAGCCCCAGTTCAACTACAAGCTATGTGGTATCACTTTACTTACATCACAACATTAATGCCAATTTTAAAATTAACAAGACGGGGTGGGCTGGAACAGTGGGCTTGAATGATGGTAGAAATGGGCCACTTGAATGTATTTGCCCTCTGGGCCACAAGTTGCCAGCCCTCCCCTGCTGAGGGATATTACAGTAGGTCAATGATTCCCAAACCGGGAGGCATAAGGATTTAAAACCAAATGCCCACATTGTTATGTAAAATAACAGCGCCCGTCTCGAAAACCAATCACAGTAAGAAGGTTGGTTGAAAGAACAGTCGTGAATATCAGTCTGCCATGTGTGTACTCATAATAGACACTAGCTGGAGATGAAGTATTTTATATTATATATATATACTATACACACACACACACACACACACACACACACACACACACTAGTGTAAAAGCCTATGTAGATGGGCCAGCATTCTTCTCGTTCAGGAAGTCTCTACTGCACATGACTGCATCGGACAAAGACCCATCTGGACTTCTATATTATAGGCTATACATACACACACTTATAGAAATGTCTGTGTCAAAGAAAAACAAATCACACAATTTCCACTATGAATCCTTTAAAGGGGATGTTTACCTCCTTCACAGCTTTGCTTAAATATTTTTCTTATTAATAATAAATAATGGAGTGTATCTTAAAAAAAAATCTGGCCGTTTGGATAAATTCAAAGATTAAATATAGCTCTGTACCTACTTCTGGCAGACAGTGCTGACCGGATCTGTACCAAGTCTGAGCTTCAATCCAGCCTCCTCCGATGACAGAGGCTATCTGTCTCTAAGCTGGAGCACTCTCATTAGCAGAGATCGATATCTGGCCAATGAGAGCGCTCCAGCTTACAGACAGATAGCATCAGACTACGGTACAGATCCGGTGCACACTGTCTGCCAGAAGAAGGTACAGAGCTATATTTAATCTATTAATTTCTCCAAAACGGGCGGATTGTTTTTTTTAAAAAACAGATACACTTTCCATTATTTATTATTGATAAGGAAAAGATTTAGGAAAAGTTGTGAAGGGGGTAAACAACCCCTTTAAATAAGGTGTACATCAAATTAATGGCCCCACCGGGTTCCTTACAGTTTTCCCCAAAGAGAGGAATTCTGGCGAACCTACCTTAGTAAATTGACGTTAGGCAGGAACAGGGACTGAAAATCAACCCCTGCACCAGATATAGTGTAGAATCAGGGTGGTACACTCAGAAATGTAGAAAAGTTATTGGGGTTGTCCGTTTCAGGAGTGCAGAAAGTAGGTCTCAGACACTGGATCAATGGGAAACACTGATCTTGGGGAGAAGCATCTCAGGGCTTATGAGAGATCAACTCTTAAAGGGATAGTAATACTTCAAAATTACTATCCCTTATATTGAAGCCCTTTAAAAACTGAATTAAATGCCACCAGAGGCATCTCTCAAACCTTTATGGTTTGCGAGATAGCCGCTTTTAAACTTCGCTCTCCAATGACGTCATCATTCTTGCTGCAGCAGGGAAATGCGGGCCCGGGGACCAGCAGAGGCTCTTCAGCAGAGCCGAGATCTCATTATGGAAGACAAGATCATTCACTAAAACGGTCTTCTACGTGTGCTTGGTTACCAAGCACACATAGAAGACTGTTTTAGTGAAGGATCGTTTGCTTCTATAACATGATCTGGCTTTGCTGAAGAGCCTCCGCTTGATTCAATGAACGAATTCACCTGCTGCAGCAAGAACGCTGACGTCAGGGGAGAGCGAAGTTTAAAAGCAGCTATCTCTCAAACCATAAAGGTTTGAGAGATGCCGCTGGTGGCATTTAATTAAGTTTTTTAAGGGCTTCAATATAAGGGATAGTAATTTTGAAGTATTACTATCCCTTTAATAGCAGAAGATAAGTGAGAAAGAATTGCATCACTTGCTATATTACTTGTTAAGAGGAATCTGGCTACTTGATGAATCTCTGCCAATAACCAGTCCTCAGGCTACCCAAGACATCAGTAAGATATCACATGCAGAAGAACGAGCCAATAATTCAATCTACACCCAAGGTGGGGACCCACTTTCCTTTAGTTGTTGTACTACAATATCCAACATACTCATCACTGTAATAAAATATGAATTTCTCTTCTTAAGGTCAGGATGGAGACTTCGATGGACCAGTTGGCTCATTGGTTAAGAAAACCTGCGGGCCTTACGCAGAAAGCAAAAGAGGAACATTTCTGGAACAAACCAACTGCAACATTAGGGGACAACTACAAAGTCTGAACCGATTTAAATAATCTTTTTTAACCCCTTAGTGACGGCCGCGTGCAGACGCGGCCGTCACTTAACGCCCGTCTAACATTTTTTTTTTTTAAAGAATCCGGAGTCCCCGAACGGCGTGCAGCCGCGCGGGGATCCGGATTTCCGGGACGTACATGTACGTCCTCTGTCACTAAGTGACAGCCACAGAGGACGTACATGTACGTCCATTGTCGCTAAGGGGTTAAACCTTGAATGCTAGAGAGGTCTCAAAACGCATTGCTTTGCTATGCATCGGAAACCTCGCTAGAATTCAAAAGGTTAAATATCCGGTTTAAAGCAATCAGGTTTTTGGGAATGACTGTCTGATGCCCCATGGCACAAATGGTTTGCTCTAGAACTGATGCTATGTTCATACTTTTGTCTCCGCTCCTGTTAATCCTACCAACCAGCCTTGCCCTACCTTTCCCCTCTCACCCTCATTGATTCCAACGAACTCACTCCACTTCTCCTCCCCCATCAAAAAAACAATCCAAACCACTTCTCTCCGAGACGACCTGGTGTAATCATTATCCAAAATATTCAGGACACACACACATGAAGGGCTTTCAAATACTTAGCGCCACATGCACAAAAAGTTTTGAGAGGGGGAAAGTATTACAGGGGACGAATAACAATTAGTTCAAAATCCACTGATTTAAATGATGCTTTTAGTAGCCTGACCAGACCTCACCTTTAACCGGGGAGGCATAGGAGAAATGCATACTGCAGGACTGCATTGATTTCAGTGAAGTACTGCAAAATGGCTATTTCCTATGTGTCGCGGTTAAAGGCGAGATCTTTTAGGCCCTTGACTAACAGTGAGGTCTCACAATGCTTTAAAGACCACTCAGGCATTGAAGAGGTTAAATTAAAAGTCCCATTAAAAAAAAATAATAATAAAAAAAAAAAATCACAGGGAATATTGATTTGAAGTCCATTAGGTCCTTTGAGTGGAAGGGATACCATTGTGACACAGAAAGGGTTACAACTTCTTCAAATCAGTTTTACATATAAACCACAAGAAAACGACAAACGTGTGCATTTTTTGCATATCACTCGCCGCACCAAATATGTCCAAAAAAGTAAACTTTTATGAAAAAGTTAGATTTTTCTTTAAACATAAATGGTGCATTTTACAGGGACTGGTAGAAAAAAAAATGTTTTAGTCAAAACAAAAATCAGAAATATTTAGCTTCTTTTGTCACATGGTCCAGAAATGGTGCACGCCATGCCCATACCGCCCAACATTTCAAATTGACAAAGAGGGACAATTGTGTTTTAGGGGGTTTTGCTGGGGGCGTGGCACTACCGAGAATGTTTATGCTATTTCACGACCTATTGATACCTCCATGTGTAACTTAATACATGATTTAGATCAATAAAGTGTTTTATTTACACAGACTAATGTATAAACACATATACTGATGTTTAAACAAACAATAATGTGAGTTTTATTGCTGTAGGACAATGTGATACACTTATATATACACCACACAGTCTGATCTCCAAAAAAGAGGGACATCAGGGTGGGAAAGAGGGATTTGGTTCTAAAAGATGGACTGTCCCTCCTAAAGAGGAACACTTGGGAGGTATACATCCCCCCCAAAAAAAAAAAAAAAAAAAAATCAACAGCTTTCAGTTCCTGTCTTTTAGTAGTAACCGTTACTCAATGCAGGACACATGTTTAATTTGTATTAAGTTAATATTCAAAGTAATGTCATACAGTATATTATATGGGGCACATTATTAACTTAATTCCAGAGCAGCGTTCAACTGATTGCTTTGAGAAAGTGTTGAACACTCCCTCTGGCATTAAACTAAACACAAGAATTTAAAAAATTGAAAAAATGACATTTGTTAAATAAAATAAACTGTTGTAATTTGGGGGCTGACCAACTACATTATAGGGAACACGTTAAATTCCCATAATTCCAATTAATGTAAATGGGATTTTAAAAACCCTTGAGTGGTAGATGCTTCACAATGCTTTGGCGTCCTTTGTGGCATTCAAGGGGTTACGTTCCTCAATTACTGGGACTCTGTCTTCCCTATAATGCAGGTGAAGAACACCACATCACTTTATCTTCTGAACACAGGGCCCTTTAAGAGGCTGAATGTGTGCTGCAAATAAAGCAAATATTTAACAAAGCAACGTTATGGAATTCAAGATTAACTCCTTAAGGAGCAGAGTGTGATACAATGTTAAGGATGGGCCTGTCACCTTGATAAATGACAATCCATTCCATTCATCGTATCTGAGTGACCCAGAATAACTTTCACCTCCAGCATCTTACCTGGGGCAAACCAACTCCAGACACAGGTCTTGCATTAACCTTTTGAGTGCCAGAGGAGTAGCCAATGCATTGCCGAGCACTCAAAGGTTTAAATAGATTAAATAATCAATGTATCTGATCCCTGTGGTGCAGAACTGATCCTATTTTTTGTCTTTACACATATGACACTTTGAGGGTATTGTTTAACAAGTCATATTAGGAGATTTATCCAAGTGCAACACTAATGTTTATAGTATATTAATAGACACACAGAAATATGATTACACACAATACAAACACCAGGGCTTTCAATTTTGTGCTAAAATTTCAACTACAATCACCCACCCTTAAAATAAAGATATCGATTACCTATCAATCTGAAAATTAATAATACATGTAAACACAAAAACACAATCCAGATGTGGTCTATAATATCATACTCACCTGTTGCTGATCTGCTTACACCCCACACCCTGTGTTAACCCCCGTGGGAACGCACACGTATCAATAATTAACCTTTTCAATACCAGTGCACCTTTCCAGCAGGAAGAGGGTTAACCCTTTGATTGCCAGCTTGCGTACCGCTCTGGCACTCAAAGGGTTAAACGCAAGAAGAAAGTGCAGAGAATATAACTATGTATACTTATGTCACTCACCTTTACAAACAATTCCACTTGGGGCTGGTCTGACATTTTAGGCAAAAACTGGAGTTTTTCAACACAAGAAAAAAAGTTGTTTCTTCTTCTGTGCCCCAAATCAAGAGAAGTTTGTGTCTGTAATGGACCCTGAGAGGTTGAGATGAGAAGGGAGCTGTCTCTTTCTGACTGTCTCTCACACACACACACAGAGAGGGTGGGGTGGGAAGTGACTACAGGAGGGGTGGGTCTCTAACACACGCAGGAAGAGACATGGCTGGGTGGAGGGAGAGACAGACTGACTGCAGGGATTGGAGAGTGGGGAGAGGTGTGGGTGTGTCCGGCTAGAGACAGCTCAGGTCTAATGCAAGAAGCACAAGGCGTTGTTCTAAAGGGGAGATTGCAGTGATGTGATGGAGAGACAGACTGGGCAGAGATGTGGGTGTGTCTGGAGAGAGACAGCTCATGTCTAACAGGAGAGACTAATGTACTAAAAGTGGAGCATGTCAGCTTCACCACTGGGGACTAAGAGAAAGCTCCAAGTTTCCATAAGTGGAATTATCACGGTTTGACCCGGATCTCAGGGTGAAAAGACAGTTTATCAGGGTGGATGAGTCCAGTGTGACCTATATGCAACAGTTTACTAATTGTGTAAACACTAAATTAGGGGTTTTTCTAGAGCAAACTCATCACTATCCATAGTTTTTGCTGAAAGACAGAGGGAGAAGTCCAGCTTGTCTGTGTGTACAAGTAGAGGGAGAAGTCCTGCTTCTCTGTGTGTACAAGTAGAGGGAGAGGTCCTGCTTTTCTGTGTGTACAAGCAGAGGAAGAAGTCCTGCTTTTCTGTGTATGTACAGTTATAATGATAAGTGCTGCTTCTCTGTGTGTGTGTCTTCTCTATGTGTGTAGAAGTAGAGGGAGAGGTCTTGCTGTCTGTGTGTACAAGTAGAGGGAGAGGTCTTGCTGTCTGTGTGTATACAAGTAGAGGGAGAGGTCTTGCTGTCTGTGTGTATACAAGTAGAGGGAGAGGTCTTGCTTGTCTGTGTGTACAAGTAGAGGGAGAGGTCTTGCTGTCTGTGTGTGTACAAGTAGAGGGAGAGGTCTTGCTTGTCTGTGTGTACAAGTAGAGGGAGAGGTCTTGCTGTCTGTGTGTGTACAAGTAGAGGGAGAGGTCTTGCTGTCTGTGTGTGTACAAGTAGATGGAGAGGTCTTGCTGTCTGTGTGTATACAAGTAGAGGGAGAGGTCTTGCTTGTCTGTGTGTGTGTACAAGTAGAGGGAGAGGTCTTGCTTGTCTGTGTGTGTACAAGTAGAGTGAGTAGTCCTGCTTGTCTGTGTGTACAAGTAGAGGGAGAAGTGCTGTATGTGTTCTCTGTGTGTACAAGCATACCTCCCAAGTGTCCCTCTTTTAGACCCAAATCCCTATTTCCCACCCTGGTGTCCCTGTGTTTAGGAGATCAGACTGTGCGGTGTGTATATAAGTGTATCACCATGGTGTCCCTGTGTTTAGGAGATCAGACTGTGTGGTGTGTATATAAGTGTATCACCCTGGTGTCCCTGTGTTTAGGTGATCAGACTGTGTGGTGTGTATAGAAGTGTATCACCCTGGTGTCCCTGTGTTTAGGAGATCAGACTGTGTGGTGTGTATATAAGTGTATCACCCTGGTGTCCCTGTGTTTAGGAGATCAGACTGTGTGGTGTGTATATAAGTGTATCACCCTGGTGTCCCTGTGTTTAGGAGATCAGACTGTGTGGTGTGTATATAAGTGTATCACCCTGGTGTCCTTGTGTTTAGGAGATCAGACTGTGCGGTGTGTATATAAGTGTATCACCCTGGTGTCCCTGTGTTTAGGAGATCAGACTGTGTGGTGTGTATATAAGTGTATCACCCTGGTGTCCCTGTGTTTAGGAGATCAGACTGTGCGGTGTGTATATAAGTGTATCACCATGGTGTCCCTGTTTTTAGGAGATTAGACTGTGCTTGGTATATATAAATGTATCACATTGCTCTACAGCAATTAAACTCACATTAATGTTTGTTTAAATGTCAGTATATGTGTTTATACATTAGTCTGTGTAAATAAAATACTTTGGTCTTGTTATAAGTAATTTATTAGGTTACACAAGGAGGTGTCAATAGGTAATGAAATAGCCTAAAATTTCTCAGTAATGCCCTACCCACCAGCCACACCCCCAGCAACACCCCCTAAAACACAAGGTGTGCAGAACTGCAAGCAGTGGGGTAGACAGCAAGGTGTGAGGAACTGCAGGGGGGTGGTATAGTCAGCAAGGTGTAAGGAACTGCAAGGAGTGGGATAGCAAGGTGTGGGGAACTGCAGGGAGTGGGACAAGCAGCGAGGTATGGGGAACTGCAGGGGGTGGTATAGTCAGCAAGGTGCAAGAAACTGCAAGGAGTGGGATAGACAGCAAGGTGTGGAGAACTGTAAGGAGTGGGATAGACAGCGAGGTGTGGAGAACTGCAGGGGGTGGTATAGTCAGCAAGGTGTGAGGAACTGAAAGGAGTAGGATAGACAGCAAGGTGTGGGAGAGAGCAGTGAGATAGTGAGAGAGGACAGATATGTTTAGGAGACAGCAGTGAGATAGTGAGAGAGGACAGATATATGTGGGAGACAGGAGTGAGATATGAGAGAGGACAGATATATGTGGGAGAGAGCAGTGAGATATGAGAGAGGACAGATATATGTAAGAGAGAGCAGTGAGATATGCGAGAGGACAGATATATGTGGGAGACAGGAGTGAGAGAGGACATATATATGTGGGAGAGAGCAGTGATATATGAGAGAGGACAGATATATGTGGGAGAGAGCAGTGAGATATGAGAGAGGACAGATATGTGGGAGAGAGCAGTGAGATATGAGGGAGGACAGATATATGTGGGAGAGAGCAGTGAGATATGAGGGAGGACAGATATATGTGGGAGAGAGCAGTGAGATATGAGAGAGGACAGATATGTGGGAGAGAGCAGTGAGATATGAGGGAGGACAGATATATGTGGGAGAGAGCAGTGAGATATGAGGGAGGACAGATATATGTGGGAGACAGGAGTGAGATATGAGAGAGGACAGATATATGTGGGAGAGAGCAGTGAGATATGAGAGAGGACAGATATATGTAAGAGAGAGCAGTGAGATATGCGAGAGGACAGATATATGTGGGAGACAGGAGTGAGAGAGGACATATATATGTGGGAGAGAGCAGTGATATATGAGAGAGGACAGATATATGTGGGAGAGAGCAGTGAGATATGAGAGAGGACAGATATGTGGGAGAGAGCAGTGAGATATGAGGGAGGACAGATATATGTGGGAGAGAGCAGTGAGATATGAGAGAGGACAGATATGTGGGAGAGAGCAGTGAGATATGAGGGAGGACAGATATATGTGGGAGAGAGCAGTGAGATATGAGGGAGGACAGATATATGTGGGAGAGAGCAGTGAGATATGAGTGAGGACAGATATGTGGGAGAGAGCAGTGAGATATGAGGGAGGACAGATATATGTGGGAGCCAGGAGTGAGATAGTGAGAGAGGACAGATATATGTGGGAGAGAGCAGTGAGATATGATAGAGGACAGATATATGTGGGAGACAGAAGTGAGATATGAGAGAGGACAGATATATGTGGGAGAGAGCAGTGAGATAGTGAGAGAAGAGAGATATATGTGAGAGAGAGCAGTGAGATATGAGAGAGGACAGATATATGTGGGAGAGAGCAGTGTTTAGACAGCAGGGAGATGGTAGAAGAGTGCTGGAGAACAGTTCAGGAATTAAACAGCAGGGACTTGGTTGTATGAAATTCTGGACCTTATGTAGAAAGGAAAATATGACCATTTCCAAAACTGGCTTTTACACATAAAATACATGCTCACACTCACACACTCATATGCTTACACTCACAGATGGATAGTTGTGTAATGCAGTGCATGGCAATATGTTAAACACTTTTTTTTTTTCTAACTGAAAGGGCTAAGCACTTAAACTTCAAGAAACCAGTCACTGTTTTATTAATCACATGGACAAAGCCGTGCCAATATTGCTAATAAGATATTAAACAATACATATTGTAGTGTTTATCCTCCTGAGTATTTCAGAGCTGCTGCCACTGCTGAGAGGTGTTTCATTCAAAAGTAATTGCGGATCAGACTTTAATTTTTTAGTTGCTTTATATCAATGGCCCGAAATCTTAGTGGCGCTGTTGCTACACATCCTATTGACAGCTGTGGTCAGCTGACCATAAACTTACATGGGATGGTGTAGCAACAGTGCCACTGTAAAATTTCCGGCCATTGAGATACCGCACATAAAAAAATTAAAGTTTGAGCTTAAATAACTTTGAAAAATACACCTGTCAGTAGTGGGAGTACCCTTGTTTAACTCGGGAGGATAGTCCCTACACTATATATATTTTTATATGTTAAGTGTTACTATCACTTTAAAATTCCTGTTTAAATCAAAAGGAATTTTTTTATCTCTGTGGGAGCAGTTAATTTACCCCAGAATTGAACTATTTTTGTTTTAGACATAAGTCCCTCAACGTTTCTCGACGACTTCAGAAATCTTTACGTAGCGGAAATGTAAGAAAAAGATAATTTTTTATTTCTATATACTTGGATACTCGCATCTTCTGAATAACTCACTGCAATCCAGTATTCAGGTAAAGGTGCAATTGTCCCCTTTCTCAAATCAGAAATGCATGTACATCTCAAAATATATGGAACCGTCCTATTAAATATTTGTTTCTGTTCATTTCACAGGTGAAATGCAGAAGAGCATTGGAAAATTAAGAAAATAAAAATGTCACCTCTTTTTTTTCAGTTGGCAGCTTCTAAAGGAAGACTTAGGTATACAATCCTACAATTTGGTGACTGGGAAAGTTAGTACCAGATGCCAAGCTATATCCATCAGGGAGGGGAAGGCATACCTCCCAAGTGTCCCTCTTTAGGAGATATTAGGGTTTCATACCGCCCAAGTGTCCCTGTTTAGGAGATATTAGGGGTTTATACCTCCCAGGTATAAATCTTTAGTAGATATTAGGGATCCATAGCTCCCAAGTGTCCCTCTTTAGGAGATATTAGGGGTCAATGCCTCCAAGTGTCCCTTTTCAGGAGATATTAGGGATCCATGCCTCCCAAATGTCTCTCTTTAGGAAATATTAGGGGTCCATACCTCCCAAGTATCAATCTTTAGGAGATATTAGGGATCCATACCTCCGAAATGTACCTCTTTAGGAGATATTATAGGTCCATACCTCCCAAGTGTCCCTCTTTAGGAAATATTAGGGGTCAATACCTCCAAGTTTCCCTCTTCAGGAGATATTAGGGATCCATGCCTCCCAAATGTCCCTCTTTAGGAAATATTAGGGGTCCATACCTCCCAAGTATCAATCTTTAGGAGATATTAGGGATCCATACCTCCGAAATGTACCTCTTTAGGAGATATTAGGGGTCCATACCTCCCAAGTGTCCCTCTTTAGGAAATATTAGGGGTCAATACCTCCAAGTGTCCCTCTTAAGGAGATATTAGGGATCCATGCCTCCCAAATGTCCCTCTTTAGGAAATATTAGGGGTCCATACCTCCCAAGTGTCCCTGTTTAGGGGATATTAGGGATCCATACCTCCCAACTATCCCTTTTTAGGAGATATTAGGGATCCATACCTCCCAAATGTCCCTCTTTAGGAAATATTAGAGGTCGATACCTCCCAAGTGTCCCTCTCTAGGAGATATTAGGGGTCTGTACCTCCGAAGTGACCCTCTTTAGGAGATATTAGGGGTCCATACCTCCCAAATGTCCCTTTTTAGGAGATATTAGGGATCTATACCTCCCAAGTGTCCCTTTTTAGGAGAGACAGCCCCTCTCTGTCCCTTTTTCCCACCCTGATGTCCCTCTTTTTAGGAGATCAGACTTTGTGGTGTGTACGTAAGTGTATAACATTGCTCCACAACAATAAAACCCACATTAATGTCTGTATAAACGTCAGTATATGTCTTTATACATTAGTCTGTGCAAATGAAACACTTTGTTCTTACTCTAAATCGTTTATTCAGTTACACAAAGAGGTGTCAATAGTCCTTGAAATAACGTAAAAATTCTGGGTAATGTCCCGCCCACCAGCCACTCCCCCAGAAACACCACCTAAGGCAAGTGTCCCTCTTTTGCCATTTGAAATGTTGGGAGGTATGGTGGAAGGTATTAAAATAATCTTCCATACTCTTATTTCTTCTTTATTTTACTGGAATTTCAAATATAATAATATATTCACTGCGGCATTCTGGGTAGGTTTTCCCTTACTTGTTTGGGGTTGTCCACAAGATGTTTTAAAGTGCAGGGTTCGGAAAGTAATTATATATATGACGTTTGAGTTGCTTTCCAAACTAAATCACTGAAACGTCTTATTCTAGACCACAGCAACCTTGTTACACCTGTGAGCACCAGAGGAATATGCAACGCATTGCTTTGCAATGCGTTGCATACTCCTCTGGCACTCAAAGGGTTAATCCATTTAGGACTGTATGCAAAGAAAACTGGAGCATTTTTGGAGCAAACCAACTTCACCTTATTGAATGAATAACAATTCCCTAAATTTCCTTGGGTTTAAGTGTGGCTTTTTCATCCATTGAATGCTGGGGTCACTTTTAAAGGGATAGTAATGTTTCATTAGAAAAGCAGCTCTAGTTAAACATCATAGTATTTGGACTTTGGAGAGTTTATTTCAGTACTGTCAGAGTTGTAGTTCAAGAGTAATTCAATGATAAAGTGTCTCCCTCCTGCCCCTTTTACTGATGTAACACTGCTCAGCCAGAGCAGAAGGGAGGTGCCCAGGTAGATTGCAGAGAGGGACAATCTTCATTTAAGATAAGGGAAAAACCTTAAAAACTTGTCAAGGGGGGCAGGGCTTTCATTGTTCTCATAGGAAGAAGATTGTCCCCTTCTGTTATCTGTCTGGTCTATGGACTGGATTCCACATCGGAGAAGAGATGACTTACACTAGGTAAAAGGGGTGGGAGGGAAAACTTTGCTTGTGAATATCTCTCAAACCATAAAGGTTTGAGAGATAAGACTTATATCGTTCTTCATGTTTTTTTAATGCCTACAAAATAAAATAAAGATAAAACGAAGTATTACTATCCTTTAAAAGGTCGCACGCAAAAGAGAGTGCAACCCCACATCGCATTAAGTATGTTGCCAGGATAAAAATGGCGACCTGAGAATCTCGCACTGCAAGAAAGCGCAAGATTCTCAGGTTGCTCTATGAAATAGCGCACTTTAGGGCTCAAAGGTGTTACAGTGTACTTTATCCTCCCTTATCCCACTCACCTCTCGTCCTGACAGCCGGTCCTTCAGCTGAGTGGGGGTTGCGGGCTGCCCGACAGGGAGCCATCATGCGCTGCTCTGGGCTCTGTCTCAGCAGGGGTTGCGGGCTGCATGACAAGGAGCTATCAAGCGCTTCTCCGGGCTGACACTAGCAATAAAAGTCATCTTCCCCTGATGTGAAGGGGACCCCTGGGCTTAGTGACCCCAGATACCATTTAAAAGGATACAGAATGCTAGACACCTCTCTAGCATTTGAGAGGTTAAAATTCTCATTGAAATAGAATAGTCATTTTAGTTTGCTTCCTATAGTGCAGTTGGTTTCCTCCAGAACTGCTACTGCTTTTATTTGAGCAGCAGGGTTGTTATAACCCTTTGAGTGCCAGAAGGGTACACAAAGAATTGCGTTGAGTAACTTTCCGGTACTCGGAGGATTAAAACAGCCCTGCTCAAATAAAAGCAGTAGAAATTCTGCTGGATGCAGGAACCATGGGGTTAATATTGGGGGTAGGGTACCTTTGTACCTTTGTTTTTGATTAGCAAGGAAAAGTCAAGCCGTAGACTAAAATAATCAAAAGAAGACAAAGAAAGACGATCACTAGCCCAGCGGACTTAGAAAGGCAGGGCAACCCTGCCAAAGAAATGGGGACGTTGTTTTTTTCCAGGAGGGATGCCCTGTGACCCCCATGGACTCCTGAGAAAAAAGTGTATCTGTAAGTACACAAAAATTCTCTTTTCTCATTCATTCTGTTGGGGACATAGGGGCAATGGGGATGTTTTTCTTTATCAGCTTCATCAACTACTTTACTATGCACAATACACAGATAGGGCCTGAAAACTCAGTTGTCAGTTTGACCATACAAGTCTTGCATAAAAGACTGGTAATGATTATTTGGTCAGCGATGGTACCAGAATCTTTATGAACACCTCTAGGTTTCTGTTTAGCTTGTGCTCAGATATGGCACACTTCCCAAGTGTCCCTCTTTTAGACCCAAATCCCACTGTCCCTCTTTCCCACCCTAATGTCCCTCTTTTTAGGAGATCAGTTTGTGTGGTGTATATAGAAGTGTATCACATTGCTCCACAGCAATAAAACTCGCATTATTGTTTCTTTATACATCAGTATATGTGTCTATAAATTAGTCTGTGTAAATAAAATACTTTGGTCTTGTTATAAGTCATTTATTAGGTAACACAAGGAGGTGTTGATAGGTCATGAAACAGCCTAAAAATTCTCATTAATGCCCCGCCCACCAGCCACGCCCCAAGCAACACCCCCTAAAATACAATTGTCCCTCTTTGGCAATTTGAAATGTTGGGAGGTATGGACATGGTGATCCACTAAGGAAAGGGTAGAGGCAAGTATTAGAAAAAAAGACAAGCAATACTTAAAACAATTCACTTATGACTCATTTGCTTTGGTTACTGTGGAGATGAGAGAGATCCCCATTGTTTGTTAATCCTCTCTGGCAGCCTAAGGTCTCTTCTGTTCCAGCTGACAGTATTAGGTAGTTCAAACCAATAGTCTGCAGGGTCAATGTATCTCCTCTTTGTTCTTGTTGTAGACTCTGCTCCCTTGGTAAAATGCAAATGAAGGCTTCCCCTTTCTGTCCTTGAGGCAATGAAAAAGTATCAGACATTGCAGTGAGGACACTGTGCACCATAATTTTGCCCACTGGCATACTTGTGGTCTAGTCTTGATTGTATGCCAGGTCCTCCTATCTCTGTCATATAGCCACGTCTAGACAAACCCCTGGTGATCAGGAAGATCTCAGCAATGGAAATGCACACACATTCAGTAAACGATTAGGCCCCATTCTTTCTAAACATTGGAGACCCGATATGTAGTATTACTGAAGTAGGAGGGGAAAGAAACAGGAACTCAGAAAACAGGTGAAACGTTGCTTCTAATTGTTTGAAAGACACATTCATCTATTTGCAGGGCTGTCCAAGTTCAGTCCTCAGCGGCCACCAACAGGCCAGGATTTAACCCCTTAAGGGCACATGATCATACCTGTGAACTCGCCGGTTTTGCCCCGGAGACTCCGGATTTCAAAGTGAATTACCGGGTCTCCGGGGCAATGTGTGAATCACCGGGTGGGCAGAGTTTAAGTAGAAACTCTGCCCACTTGTGCTCCATCCCACCCGGTTCCTCCCACTCCCCGCCCTCTTACATCCATTTTGCAGGGAGGTTTTGTGTTTTTTTTTTGTCCCCCCGCGCGACTAAGCCCCACCCCTTTTATGACGCGATTCGCGTCATTTTCCTCCCCCTGGGCACTGACAGGGTTACCCTCCGGGTAGCCCTGTTTCAAAAGTTCCCAGGTATGCACATGATGGTCCTGGCACATCATGGGTCCAACATGCGATAAGGACTCATGACATGTCAGGATCGTCATGGATTTCAGGGCTCCCTGTGAAGCTTCACAATGTTTGGGGATCCCTGTGTCGGATGGAAAAAAAAAAAAACAAGGCTCAGTGGTCCTTAAATGCTGGCCCTTAAGGGGTTAAGGACTTCCCTGATTAACCACAGGTGAGTCAATGAAAATGAATGACCCACGGAGTAACTCACCTGTATATAATCAGGGAAATCCTCACATCCTGGCCTGTTGGTGACCCTTGAGGACTGAACTTGGACAGCCCTGTTCTATATCTATATATACATACATACATGTGCATAATTACTGTTTAGCTTTTTTTCCCTCCCTCACAATGCAGTCAACTTGTCTTCTTATTCAGTCCACACCTGTAGGTCTGGAAATGGTCTGTTGTATCTCACACCCCCTGCCAGCCCGGATAAACAGATCCATTTATATTGCCTCTAGATATGTAGTACAAGGAGCTGTGGCCGTATCCTGTCCAGGACATATCATTCTTTTATTTAACATGCATGCGGCCATCACTTAACCCCCTTAAGGACGATATGACGTACTATGACCGTCATAGTCCTTAAATAATTAAGGACCGATGAAGGTCATAGTACGTCACATACTTTTTACATACAGCGTTCCACCGGGAGCGCTGTAAGTAAAAATGAGGCCTAAAATTGACCGTTCCAAGAATGGAGCGATCTCTTTCAGGCCCCAAAGCGGTGCGCCGATACACGCAACAGGTCACGTGTACCGGCACATTGGCAAGGATTAAAGCGGTTCTTATGGGACGGAAACGTCCTAGGACCGCCGGTCCTTAAGGGGTTAAGGACCACGGACCATTTTTTTTTGTTTGCATCCGCTTTCAGACTCCTCAAGTGGCGTGCAGCCGCCCAGGGAGCCTGGAATTCCATGACAGTCCTGGCACGTCATGGGTCCTTAACGCAAATCCACCTATGATGTGCCAGGACCGTCAAGGGTCATTAAGGGGTTAACTGAATAAATAAAATTAAATAACAATTTAGATGAATTGCCCTGGTTCTTCCTCTGGGAAGATGGTCATGTTAAAAACTGAAAAGGAGCAGGGCTGACCCAGTTATGGAGAGCAGAGAGGGAGGGTGCTTTCTTCAGAGGCTTTTTCTTAAAGGGATAGTAATGTTTCATAATAAAAGCAGCTCTAATTAATCATCATAGTATTTGGACTTTGGAGAGTGTTATTTCAATTCTGTCAGAGTTGTAGTTCAAGAGTAATTCAATGACAAAGTGTCCCCCTCCCGTCCCTTTTACTGATGTAACACTGCTCAGCCAGATCAGAAGGGAGGTGCCCAGGTAGACTGCAGAGAGGGACAATCTTCAATTAAGATAAGGGAAAAACCTGAAAAACTTGTCATGGGGGACAGGGCTTTCATTGTTCTCATAGGAAGAAGATTGTCCCCTTCTGTTATCTGTCTGGTCTATGGACTGCATTCCACATCTGAGAAGAGATGGCTTACACTAGGTAAAAGGGGCGTAAGGGGAAACTTTGCTTGTGAATATCTCTCAAACCATAAAGGTTTGAGAGAAAAGACTTATATCGTTCTTCATGTTTTTTTAATGCCTACAAAATAAAATAAAGATAAAAAGTATTACTATCCCTTTAAAGTCCCAACCCCCTAAAAGGAGCAAAAACCTCATGCTCCCAGTGTCTTCTCTTGTATAATTGAGAAATATATATTGGCTGAAAGGGCATGATGGAAGTTGTAGTCCCAACAACTAGAGAGCCAAAAATTGACTACCTCTGAGTTAGTATGTACAGTCACTAATATATATGGTAAGCACACCCAAAATAAAAAACACATTTAAAATTGCTGGATTGCGACTAATTATGGCCAAAATAGCTAAAAGTAGATACACAAAATAATGGTTCAGATCCATATTTAATCAGTATTAACCCTTTACTCTGCGGCATATTACCTTTATTAACACCATTATATTAAATATAAGGTTTTAGTCACATATAGACTTGTGCACGGCACAAATTTTCTGTAAAATTTGATTTCCGATTTTTATATTTTTTTTTCGTCGTTTGGAGGATCAGCATTTCGGACCAGACCTGTTCGACTTGGACGAAATTTCAGCGACATTCCGAATTATTCGGCCGAATTTAACATACTTTAAAAAATTTCTGTCCCTTGCGGTGGCAATAAGGTACTAGGCCTGCCTGCCTACAGAGCTGTGAGACTGGCTGTGTCACTCTGAAAACTATTAAAACAAATTCCTAATATTTTTTATGTTTTGCACAGGAACAAAGATGACTCTCCCTTGCAGTGGCAAAAAGGTACTCATGCTGGCTGCCTGCCTGTGCTACCTGCCTGTCTACACAACAACTGGACACTCTCTGTCTCCTTCTGCTCTCTCTGAGCTCCAACAATGGACTAACAGGAAATACAGGCTGTCTGGGTGTCTGATGTGTCATTAGTCCAACCCCCATCATGAAACGAAGAAGCTAATTGGACTAGAGAGGGAGGGAAAGTATGGAGGGAAAGTATCGAGCGCACGGGTAGTCGTTGCCGAATGTCCGAAATGTTCAACGACATTTCGGACCAGGGCTGTTCGGATTCAGTTTTAAAAAAACTAACGACTTTTTCCTTTCGGACTGCACGAAAGATGCTGAATGACCCTTAGTTGTCCGGATTCCGAAATCGGCCAAACCGATTTGCACAAGCCTAGTCACGTAATAAGACCAAAGTATGCTAAGCTTGCCGCCACGCCAAGATACCCCGTGACAGGTGAGTCCTAACCATAATATGGATTAATCTATGTATCTCTCTTGATTTACTCATTTACTAACCTTAAAGGAGCAGTAAACTTTTTTTATGAAAAAATATATATTGTAGGGATTTTCCTACTGAGTAAAATAAGGGTACTCCCACTGCCGAGAAATTTATATTTCCAGAGTTATTACAGTTTAAAGCCATGTTTATTTACATCAGCACTGTCCTCTAGTGGTCAAATTCTAATTAGATTTCCTGTTAGATTCTAATGGAAAGGAAAGTCAGAAAAGTCAGAGACATACAGTTCTCCATAGAATGTGTTAGAAACTGCCTGTCACTTCCTGTCAGTTAGAACTATCAGGAAGTAAACACAGTAAATTCACTTCCTGTCAGTTAGGATTATCAGGAAGTAAGTACAGTAAATTAACTTCCTGTCAGAACTATCAGGAAGTAAACACAGTAAATTCACTTCCTGATTATTTAAACTGCTATAAATTTTGAATAAAACATCTGACAGCGACGGGAGTGATCTCGTTTAATTCAGCAGGAAAAGATCTATAAAATATGTGTTTTCATAAAAAAAGTTTACTGCTCCTTTAATTTGTCTAGCATCATTGAGTAATTAAAGGACCATGCGGGTATAGGAGCATGCCTATAGGAGGTAGGGCACTCTAGCAGAAAGTCCTCCCACATGCATTTGCCTATACCCCTCCAATCCAATTGCTGTAATTGTTTTTAGAGTGTCTTCAAGGAGGTATTTACCTATGGGGAAATCTGAAATATTTAAGTTAATTTTATTTATATATTTTATTTATTGGATTTAGCTATGATTAAGATACTGGAATCCACACTTTATGAGGAGAGTTCCTTACACTGGCGATACACCGCTGAATTACACCACTATTCCATTGGTACTGTGAAGGAAAAATACTTATGTTAAACTGTTCTTTTGGTGTGGGAGAGATTGCTCTGCAAAAACAGAAGGCAAAGAGGAGCTAATGCCCATAAACAATGTCGAATGGACTTCAACACTTTCAGAGTACGGAAGTTCCTCTTGTTCAGAATACTTTAATGGAACAAGAAGCGTCTATTGAAAGAACTGCGAGGCGATACATTTAATAGAATTGGCTGCACAGAAAGTAAGAGGAGATCACCGGGGAACATTATCGTGTTACGGTAGTGCAGTTGAATAATGGGCGAGCTTCTGTTACGGTTGGCAAGGAAAACCAGGAGTCAGACGGTATAATTAATAGAACCTTTATTATGAGAATAATGACAGTAATGCAATATATAAATAAACACACAGTGGGTGATAGAAACGGCGAGCACTGTATCAGGAATAGCAGTCTCCCAATCTCAGCACCACACTGTCCAAGACTAGGCCTCAGCCAACTGGAGTCTCGTGGTAAGGTAACGCCCAAGAGATACTGACTCAGCCTGCAGTCAGTAGCTAGGAGTCTGCTAGAGCCCCAGGTCAGTTCTAGGAAGGATGTCTGAATAACGGAGCCAACAAACTGAGCGAACAGACAAAGCCTTCTAGTAAGCACCAGATAGGATAGTCAGACAAGCCAAAGTCATACACTGAGTGGGTAGTCAGCCAGAGCCACAGGTTTGCACCAGAAAGGATATCCACTGAAGTGATGGAATTCTGGATGCTCAGTGGATGGAGCGCCAGGTCAACACCAGAGTGGGTAGTCAGACAAGCCTAGGTCATACACAGAGTGGGTAGTCAGCCAGAGCCACAAGTTTGCACCAGAAAGGATATCTGAGCCAAATCGGAACGCCAAGGAGAATAGTCAGACAGAGCCACAGGTCAACACCAGAATGGATGGACAGAGAAGCCGGATCATACACAGGAATCAGGAATACCAGAAAATGAACTGCTCAGAACAACAAAGTTAGGGTGACTGAGTCAGGACTCAGTCTGCCCTTTAAACCCCTCCACAGGAAGTAGGAAGGAGGAGCAGCTAGAGGGAGGAAGTAGGTAGGAGGAAACTACAGGAAACAAACACACATAAAACAGATGCCTGCAGCATGCTTGTAGACTCTTACCTTCAGATGACGCGTGGAAAGATGCCGAGCATCGCCGAAGCAGCGGCGCTGGAAACAAAGTACTGTGACAGCTTCAAGGCAGACCACAGCCATCTTACAGTGGTTCAGGTGCACTGCATAACGTAACGTGCGCTCTTCTTGTTTTCATACAGAGCTCGGAGATTGGCGCACTTCCACATCTAAGCAAATAAATAGCTATAAATCATTTTATTAGTTTATTTCACGATTACAATCATAGTCGCAATACATTTTAACACACTATGACAGAGCCTAGAGAGGGAAAAAGGGCAGTAAAATCTCAACTACGGCACAACCTGTATCATGATACTTTCAGGTTCTCAAAAATTCAGACCACCACCAATTCAGCAAATTCCTCAGACAACAGAGGAGAGATGTATAGTGAGGATACTGACTCACCTTAGTCCATATCAGAGTGGTCAGTTAGAGAAGACAAAGAGGCACAACCTCTAGATCAGTTTCAGAAGTCCTCCAAGTATCTGAGGAAAAATAAAGGTACTTCCTCAAAGTCTGTCTTTAAACACAAAAAGAAATCTTCAGTCACCTTTTCAGCATAGGCAGAACTAGACCAAATAATTCAGGATGAATGGTGTACCCCAAATAAATCCTTAGTTATACCTAAGAAATTTACATGTATCTATGCTTTCCCTCAGTAGATTTATGGTCAACCCCACCAGTGGTGGATCCTACTGTATCCTGATTATCTAGACATACCACTATTCCAGTACAAAGTGTAGCGGCACTGAAAGATACAGTGGATAAGAGAATAAACTCTTTTAACGGGCTACTGTTCTCGGGACAGGAAGCTATGATTAGAGCAGCATTTGCCTAGGCAAGGCACTCTAGGTCCCCTTAGCTCCACTCATGGCCACACCTTTATTCCTCACATGGACCCACCCCCAGACCCATCCTCTATTTCCAGCACAGAAACTACCTTGGCCTATAACAAGGAAAGCCAAAAAAGGCTTTAGTAGCTTGTAAAGGGGAATAAAACTGGCAGAGGGACACCGATATTCCTCTGACTACACCCACAATTCAGAATGTGGGTGTGGCCAGCTCAACTGCAGTGCGCTTCAAAATTTGGATCATCTAGGCAGTTGTCTACTCTGCCTATTGGGAAATACTGCCCTGATCGCCGTTTTATATAGACTCAAAATATATGCAGCTCACTTTGCACCTATGTACAAGCCAGACTGACCACAACCCACTCTAAAATAGTTTAATACATGCCCCCCATTGTGTGTATAATGATGACTGGGTAGTAGAATTGTTTGACGTATCCACATAGTGGGCCATACTCAATAAGCTTAAAGGAGCACTAAACTTTTTTTTATGAAAACCTACATGTTATAGAGTTTTTCCTGCTGAGTAAAACAAGGGCATTCCCACTACTGTCAGTTGTTTTATTTAAATGTTATAACCATTTGAATAATCAGGAAGTGAATTTACTGTGTGTTCACTTCCTGGAAGGTCTAACTGACAGGAAGTGACTCAGCAGTTTCTATCACATTCTGTGGAAAACTGTAACTCACTGACTTTCCTTTCCATTAGAATGTACAAAAATAATTAACTGGCATTTGACCACTAGATGGCACTGCTAATGTAAAAAAAACATGGGTTTAAAAGATAATAACTCTGGAAATATGCATCTCTCAGCAGTGGGAGTACCCTTATTTTACTCAACAGGAAACTTCTTACAATATATATTTTTTCATAAAAAAAAGTTTACTGCTCCTTTAAGAAGTTCAATGCTGGAGCAAACCAGCTGTACCATAGGGAACAACTAAAAATCCCCAGAAATGCCTATTGCTTGAAATGGAGATTTTAACCCATTGAATGCTAAAGGAGTCTGTAATGCTTTGTTTTGCAATGCATTGGAGACCTCTCTGGTATTTACTTTGTTAAAATACCCATTTAAATAATTGTAAATGTTCCTTTCTCCTCTGTCTCACTCTTGGATTGGCCCAGAACTGCTTCAGACTTTCTTAGTGATTCATGTGTTTGTCAGGAGGAAGGAAGAGAGGGGAGGGAGGAGATGTAAGGACCAAAACTTTACACGTGCAGGGGTTTACACTTCTACCATGCTCATATTTAGGCAAGAGCCGCCTTCTGTCTTGATATGAAATGGGATGGACCCTACTTTTTCGTGTTTTTTTAGAATACAGGATGAAAGCAAGTCTGAGCATTAGAAAAGACCAGAGGCGTAACTAGAAGCCACAAGGCCCTGGTTCAAGAATTGCCATGGCCCCACCGACCACATTGGCCACCTCCACATTGCCACCCATCTCCACATTGCCCCTCAGTCTCCACATTGCCCCTTCCACAATGCCCCTCAATCTCCACATCGCCCCTTCCACATTGCCCCTCAATCTCCACATCGCCCCTTCCACAATGCCACTCAAACTCCACATCGCCCCTTCCACAATGCCCCCATCTCCACATTGCCCCTTCCACAATGCCCCTCAATCCCCACATCGCCTCTTCCACAATGCCCCCATTTCCACATTGCCCCTTCCACAATGCCCCTCAATCTCCACATCGCCTCTTCCACAATGCCCCTCAAACTCCACATTGCCCCTTCCACAATGCCCCTCAATCTCCACATCGCCCCTTCCACAATGCCCCTCAGTCTCCACATCGCCCCTTCCACAGTGCCCCCATCTCCACATTGGCCCCTCGACAATGCCCCTCAATCTCCACATTGCCCCTTCCACAATGACCCCATCTCCACATTGCCCCCATCTCCACACTTCCCCTTCCACATTGCCCCTAAATCTCCTACCTCCCTGGTGGTCCAGTGGCAGAGGACAGGTCTGTGCCTCTTTCTGCACAGACCTCTTCTCCCGCACAGTCCTCTTCAGTAATGCAGAGCGCTGGGAGATGATGTCATCTCCCAGCGCTCTGCAGTACGAGAGTGCCAGACTGCTGGAGGAAATACTGATCTCCCTCTGGCAGACCATCACTCTCGTAATGCAGAGCCCAAGTGCTCTGCATTACTTAATTGCGAGCGTCAGGCGAGGGGGTCGCAGGGGGAGGCCGGTCCCCTGGATTGACGGGCTCGGTCTCAGGTGTGACCCCTATAGTTATGCCACTGGAAAAGACAAAAAAAGGGAAAGACTGCTTTTTCAAAAAGATATTGTACTTCCACCACTTTCTACTATACGTGTTCTCCTTCACGTGCCAATTAACACCTATCACTGTGTGCACGCTGCACTCACCTTTTGGTGAGGCAGAACCAGCGTCACAGTATAAACACCTTCACTGCATAACCTCCAGCGTCGGTTTCTTTATGCAGATCTTCACTCTTCAAGTCTGGGTCTGTATCTTTGTAACACCACCGTCCTTTCTTTGGTCTTCACCTTGCCCTCTATTTAGGGTCTAGTTTTACCTATTTTAAGGACTAAGGTAGGATAATATATGGCTTGAGGCTGACAATTAGCAACACTGGAGTAGATTAAGTTGTACATATCTTTAATCTAGAATTTTTCCAGTATAGAAAATCATATAAATAAAATATATCATAAAACGTATCTGGCATCAGTACAGATACAGGTAATATGTTAAAAGGTAGCTAAAAACTAGCTTCTATGGGACGTTAAACTCTCACTACCACCCAACGCATTTCCCAGTTTGCACTGCTTCGATCAAGTCTGAGCAATGCTACGGAGGTATCCAACGCATTGCAATGCAGCCAACATGTGTCCCTTGAGTCAAATGCAGACCTCCTGACTCCAGATTGCTCTTCTTTTTAACTAAAATATTTTAAACCTAATTAGCTAGCACACATGAATTAGCAGGCCAGTAGACCGTAAACACCTGCCTGCCTCTTCTGTTGTGTGACTAACACTCTGTGGCACCTGAGAACAGTTACGTCTCTTTAACCCTTTGAGTGCCAGAGGGGTACGCAAAGCAGTTGAAGAGCCCGTTACACGGGGCACAGTGCCACAGCCAACCGGTCGCGGGGCAGTCATGAGCAGTAGAGACTGCCTGCGTCGCGGCTGATAACCGCGGCGCGGGCAATCTCTACTGCGCATGACTGCAGCACGCTCAGCAGTCTCTACTGCGCATGTCTGAGGTGTTACACACGTTTTAGCAAATTATTATAGAGGATGGCTAAAAGGATATTATTCACCATTGTTACTTATAAGAAACTAGTGTAAATGCCCTTGTACACTGGCCAAGGCCGGGTGATGTTAGGAGGCCGGTCCTGCTCTGCGTCCTGCCACCGACGCAGTCATGCACTGTAGAGACTGCCCGAAAGCACAGAACTCCCAGCATTCCGTGCTCCCAGAACAGAACTCCCAGCATTCTGTGCTCCCAGAACAGAACTCCCAGCATTCTGTGCTCCTGGAACAGAACTCCCAGCATTCTGTGCTTTCAACATTCTGTGCTTCCAGCATTCCGTGCTCCCAACATTCCGTGCTCCCAACATTCTGTGCATCCCAGCAGTCTGTGCTACCAGCATTCCGTGCGTTTGGGCAGTCTCTATTGCGCATGACGGCTTCTGACAAACATCCTAGCGAATTATTATATAGGATTATTGTGTCCCTCATAAATATGTCTAAATATTAGAGATACATGTATAACTTCAAAACATAATAGAACAGGAGGGATAGCGCACATAATCTCCTGTAACTGTAGAACATCCTGTCATTTAACCCTTTCAGTACCATAGGGGTATTCAACACATTGGCACTCAAAGGGTTAAGACTGGCTGGAGCGGATTAAAGCAACCTTTTGCCAATCATATCAAAGATGGAAAATTACGTAATGTGATTCAACTTTCCCACCTAAATTGTGAGGTAAATATAAGGCAGCAGCTTTAATAAATAATTAATCAAACAGTTTATAACTCATTAAACCACAAGCAGCATCTTCCGTTCCTCAGCCGCACAGCCCAAGAGAACAACTATAATGACTCATACTTTTTAACATTGCCTGGGGTTACCCTAACTTACATTTCAGACCCCAGCATCTGTTTAAAAATCCCCAGCTGTGATAATTTGAAAACACATTGCAAAATCAAACTTTTTCAATTAAAGGGTTAGTAATGCTTGACTATAAATGCATCTCCGATGACTCCTCATATGTTTTTGCAAATTTACCGCTATATTTCAATATCCTCCGACGTGCAGTTCAACAGAAATGCAATTATGAAGACTCCCCCTCCCGTCCCTTTTAACTACGTAATGTGCTCGCCAAGACTGTCCGGACATCGCACAGAGAGGGACAATCTTCTGTGCTCATAAGGAAAATCCTGCCCTCCTTTGTCAAGGAAGGAGCAGGGTTTTCCTTATGCTCACAGTGAGAAGATTGTCCCTTGCTGTGAGCTGTCTGGTCAGTGGACAAGATTCCACATCTGCAGGGAGGTGGCAGATAAGAGGTAAAAGGGACAGGATGGGGATCCTTTATAATTGCATTTCTGTTGAACTACAGTTCAGAGGATATTGAAATGTAGCGGCACATGTGCAAAAACATATGAGGAGTCATCAGAGAGATGCGTTTATATTCATGCATTACTATCCCTTTAATTATTTGGTCTATCATCATACCTGGGAACTTTTTCTTCTGGCCTCCCCGAAAGGGGAGGTCTATGGTGCTGTTGGGGAAGACAAATGACTCAATTTGCGTCAAAAAGGGGGCGGGGCTTCAGACAAGTGTAACAGTATAGGGTAATAGACTGAGTGGGTGGGGAGTGGGTGGAACAAGAGGGAAGGAGCACCAATAGGCAGAGTTTCTTAAGAAACTGGCCACGCCTCAGAGAATCAGGGCAAACCTGGAGAGATCCCAGCTATGACCATCGTGGGGTTACATGCAGTGCCCATATATGGGGCCTGGCGAAGCAGGAGGGCCTGCCTCCCCGATGAGACATGAATGCCCCACAGCCCCCACGAAGTGGAAGAAGGGCTTGTGTAACACAGGTGACCATATGGACCCACGGGGATTATGGAAAAACTCCTGGTGGGCCTCCATTTTAAGTATATTCTGTAAGTAGCATAGCAGATAACTGAAGCTCACGTCTGCTGGAGCTCAATAACTCTCTCAGAGTAAATTAACTTTTTGGTGCATAAATACTGAGTTCAGAAGGACAACACCCAAGATTTCAAGAACACAGAAGAAACCTGAAAAAAGGTCACTGGCGTGAAAGGGAAAGTCGCTGATCTTTTTTAGAAACATTAGAGAGATGTTGTAATATCTAGAAGTGCAAGTCCAGACTAAGGTCACCGTTCGGGAAGAAATGAGCTCACTCCATGTCCGTACACAAACCTGCCATCCGGAGAATAAGATTGAAAGGTGTCCAGAAACAAGATTCATTTTGGGTAGCTGAAAAATATCACACACCTATTAAAGAGACACTTACACCTCCCCAGAACAATAACATAGTATTAAAACACATGCTGCACTGTGGGAGGGTTTGGAAGGTGGGAGAAAGGCATCAGGGAGCTCTCTGTTTGGCTCTGTCCCCAGAAGACTTCAAGCACCTTGATCATAAAAGGCGGCAGAACAGAAGAAATAATCCATTGTAATGCATTCTGGCAGTGGTATGAGGTTGGGGCAAGGTGCCCCAGCCTGTCACTTCTGACAGAATGCATTAGAATTGTTAATTTTGAAAGTACTATCGCTCTGGTTGAGCCATACCTGGGAACTTTCAAGATGAGGAGACTAGGTTGACCACATGTCCTGGAATGCCCAGGACTGTCCCTTATTGGGGGTCTGTGTCCCGTGTCCCGGGTCACCCCCCCACCGGGACAACAAAGAGTCCAGGAATTGAGCAACACGCACCAGTCCAGCCAGCCAATGAAATGTATGTGTTATATGGTCCTCATTGGCTGGCTGGCTGGCTGGACTGGTACGTGTAACGTGCGAGACAGGTGGGATGGAGCAGGTATGCTGGAGCTGCAAGTGAGACCCGCGGCTGAGGCTCCTGCCGACGATGACCATCTTTCTGAGACTGACACAGAGTTAGAGTTCCCACTGGGAACTATTACTCTGTCAGCCTCAAAAAGATGGTCAGCGCCGGCGGGAGCCTCAGCCGTGGGATTAGGTGACCACATGTCCCGGAATGGCAAAATGTGGTCACCCTAGAGGAGTCCCTGAGATCTGCATTGTAGATTGTATGCAATATGTACCTGCTTGCTGTAACTCAGACGTCTCCAGTTGGTCTGCAAGGAACGTTTAACATGTTACAATTCAGAGATCTCACTGCCTAAACACACACAAGGCAAGCAGGACATCTCTCCCTGTCTTTCTGGTGTAAATGGCACCAAATCAGACTAAAGAAACATTTATTTAGGGCAAATCATATAGTAGATAACACAGAGCTCATAGAATTACCCTTCTCCATGAGACACTGAGATTTGGGTCCATGAATGGGTTGAGCTCTGTGCATGATATCATCAGGATGGTGGAGCCCCCTTTCAGGACAGACACCAGTGAGGGTACAGCGGCTGTATCCTCACTGGCTTTGAAGCTTACATTGGGGAAATTAACCCTTTGAGTGCCAGAGTGGTACAAAGCAATGTGTTGCCTAACCCTCTGGCACTCAAAGGGTTAATATTTCCTGTCTCCAGGAAGTAGCAAAAGAACACTGTTTATAAATCTCATGCCTCCCAACATTTCAAATGGCCAAAGAAGGACAATTTTGTTTTAAGGGGTGTGGCATGGGGGCTGGGCATTACCGAGAATTTGTATGTTATTTCATGACCCATTGACACCTCTTTGTGTAACAGAATAAATTATGTGGAGCAAGACCAACATATTTTATTTACACAGACAAATTTATAAACACATATACTGAAGTTTATATAAACATTAAAGTGATTTATATTGCTGTACAGTAATGTGATATAAACATACCGCACAGTTTGATCTCTTAAACACAGAGACACCAGGGTGGGAAAGAGGACTGAGAGATTTAGGTCTCAAAAAGGGGCTGTCGCTCCTAAAGAGGGACACTTGGGAGGTATGGACCCCAAATATCTCCTAAAGTGGGACACTTGAAAGGTACAGACCCCTAATACCTCCTAAAGTGGGACACTTGAAAGGTACAGACCCCTAATATCTCCTAAAGTGGGACACTTGAAAGGCACAGACCCCTAATATCTCCTAAAGAGGGACACTTGTGAGGTACGGAGGCCTAATATCTCCCAAATAGGGATACTTGTGGGGTATGGACCCCAAATATATCCTAAAGAGGGACATTTGTGAGGTATGGACCCCTAATATCTCCTAAAGAGGGATACTTGGGAGGTACGGAGGCCTAATATCTCCCAAATAGGGATACTTGTGGGGTATGGACCCCAAATATATCCTAAAGAGGGACATTTGTGAGGTATGAACCCCTAATATCGCCTAAAAATGGTCACTTGCAAGGTACGTAACCCTAATATCTCCTAAAGAGGGACACTTGTGAGATATGGATCATTAATCTATATATATAAAAGAAGACTTTGTGCCTGCCAAAACACACCCAGGGGAGGCATAAAGCAGGAGTTACTATTCCTATTGGGTGATTCAATCATGCAGGGAGTTGGCCCACCCCCACTATGCAGCCCGCCCACCACTATCAAAGTCAGAAAAAAACAATATGGCCGCCACTTGCTCCTACACCACAGACAAACACACATGCCCCACTCACACACACAGACCACCACACACACATGCCCCACTCACACAGCACCACACACACACATGCCCCACTTACACAGCACCAAACAGACATGCCCCCACTCACACACACAGCACCACATACACACACAAAGCCAGAAATACATATGGCTGATACACACACAGTCACTCACCCTGACTCCCAGAGGCCTCAGCAGGACCTGTACTGCAGCACCAGAGGAACAAAATTGCACTCAAAGGGTTAAGGTAGGTCCTCATTGCTCAATTATTTCTTCACTGTCATCATTTGCCATGCAAGACACAGGACAGACAGCCATCAGATTCACACTTAACCCACTGACTGCCACAGGGTTGTGTATCAAGTTTTACCCCTCAGGGAGTGTGTTCAAACCCCTCACACTGTAAACTTGCATTTCCCTCCCACTTCCCCTCCTTCCCCAGCCTATTACTAACACTTTTCCATATTTATGTTAAGCCCCACCCCTACTCGCGATTAAGCCCCACCCCCTTTTAACCCAGATTGCCCCATTGCTCTCTCCACATCAGC
Organism: Rhinophrynus dorsalis; assembly: GCA_037306005.1. Taxonomy (NCBI): domain Eukaryota; kingdom Metazoa; phylum Chordata; class Amphibia; order Anura; family Rhinophrynidae; genus Rhinophrynus; species Rhinophrynus dorsalis. Next base: position 166,820,479 of record CM074726.1, on the reverse strand, counting down.
ACCACATGAGGGACTCCACAAGTCAAAGTTCACAGGTATTACACACTCACACACACTCACACAGCACCACCACACACACACAGCCAGAAAGAAATATGGCTGACACACAGTCACTCACCTTGACTCCCAGTGGCCTCAGCAGGACCTGTAGTAAAGCCACTGAACGGTGCTGCATCACCAGGGGAACAAAATGGCACTCAAAGTGTTAAGGTAGGCCCTCATTGCTGAATTACTTCTTCACTGTCACCATTTGCCATGCAAGACACAGGACAGACAGCCATCAGATTCACACTTAACCCACTGACTGCCACAGGGTTCTGTATCAAGTTTTACCCCTCAGGGAGTGTGTTAAAACCCCTCACACTGTAAACTTGCATTCTCCTCCCACTTCTCCTCCTTCCCCAGCCTATTACTAACACTTTTTCACATTTATGTTAAGCCCCGCCCCCTACTCGTGATTAAGCACCACCCACTTTTAACCCAGCTTGCCCCATTTGTCTCTCCACATCAGCACCACATCAGTCCCCTCTAGGGACTCCACAAGTCAGTGTTCCCAGGTATGAACACACTTCCCACTGCTATTTAACTCTGACATGCCTCTCTGTACCTTAACCCTTTGAGTGCCAGAGGGGTACACAACTCATGAGCACATGTGTTTCTGCTCATATATGTTGCGTGTCTGTGTGTACATCTCTGTTACATATGTGTGTCCATGTGTGCATCTCCAGTGTGTCTGTGTGTACATGTATTTTGCATGTCTCTGCCGCTCACTGTGTGTATGTGCATACCTCCCAACATTTCACAGGGCCAAAGAGGGACACGTTAGTTTTAGGTGATATTATTGGGGGTGTGGCTGGTGGGCGGGGCATTAGTAAGAATTTTTAGGTTATTTCATGACCTATTACTGGCTATTTATGTAACTGAATAAATGATTTAGTTCAAGACCAAAGTATTTAATTTGCACAGACTAATGTATAAACACGTATACTGAAGTTTACAAAAATATGTATATGAGCTTTATTGCTGTAGAGCAAAGTAATACACACCACACAGTCAGGGCTGGTGCAAGGATTTTTCCACCCTAGCCAAAACCTAATTTTGCCGCCCATTTCGCTCCGCCCCTTGTGTCCCACCCCTTTATACCCCGCCTACTTATACCCAACCTCTTTTCATGATTGTCCTCTCTCTGCCCCCTGAGCCACTCTGCCCCTGTTCTGGAGATGCCTGTAAGAGATGCCCCCCACCAGCTCCAACTTGCCCCTTATCAGCTTCACTTTGGCCCACCAGTTCCACTTTGCCCCTATCAACTCCAACTTGCCCCCATCAGCTCCAACGTGCCCCCACCGGCTCCATTTTGCCCCCTCAGCTCCACTTTGCCCCCTCAGCTCCAACTTACCCCCATCAGCTCCACTTTGCCCCCCATCCTCTCCAACTTACCCCCATCAGCTCCACTTTGCCCCCCATCCGCTCCAACTTGCCCCCACCAGCTCCACTATGCCCTCTCAGCTCCAACTTTCCACTATCAGCTCCACTATGCCCCCAGCAGCTCCAACTTGCCCCACCAGCTCCACTTTGCCCCCCCTCAGCTCCACTTGCCCCCCCTCAGCTCCACTTGCCCCCCCTCAGCTCCAGCTTGCCCCCCCTCAGCTCCACTTTGACCCTCATCAGCTCCACTTTGATCCTCATCAGCTCCAACTTGCCCCCATCATCTCCAACTTGCCCCCACCAGCTCCACTATGCCCCCTCAGCTTCAGCTTTCCCCTAACAGCTCCAACTTGCCCCCATCATCTCCACTTTGCCCCACATCTGCTCCAACTTGCCCCCTCAGCTCCACTATGCCCCCTCAGCTCCAACTTGCCCCCCATCATATACCTGTATCTCCAGCGCAGTCTTCTCTTCAGTAATGGAGAGCGCGGCGGGAGATCATGACTCCCAGCGCGCTCTTCATTACTAAAGATCCAACCAGATGAGGGAGCGCTGTAGCAACACAGACCTGACTGTGTTGTGGTTCCTGGCATGGTGTGTGTGGGCGCACCTCTTCTCCGCTGCATGCCCGCGCCCCCAGTACGTGTGCGCCCTAGGCCGGCGCCTACCTCGCCTATAGGTGGAGCCGGCCCTGCACACAGTCTGACCTCCTAAAAAGAGGGACAACAGGGTGGGAAAGAGGGACAGAGGGATTTGGCCCTCAAAGAGGGACTGTCCCTCCTAAAGAGGGACACTTGGGATGTATGGTATGTGTCTGCCTGTATGCTGCATATGTCTGTGTTTATCAGTGTGTCTGCATTTCAAACACGTGCGCCCAATGGTCATAACATGACGGGCAACGCCGTCCCATGTTGCTAGTACCTCCTAAAGAGGGACACTTGGAAGGTATGGACCCCTAATATCTCCTAAAGAAGGATACTTGGGACGGATGGAGCCTTAATATCTCCTAAACAGCTAAACTGGGGAGGTATGGACCCCTAATATCACCTAAAGAGGTACACTGGGGAGGTATGGACCCCTAATATCCCATAAAGAAGTACACTGGGGAGGTATGGACCCCTAATATCTTCTAAAGAGGGACACTGGGGAGGTATGGACCCCTAATATATAGTGATGAGCGAGCATGCTCGGCCGAAGCTCGGTTCGGCTCGAGCATCGCTCTGCTCGGCACATGGCGGTACTCGTACGAGTACCGCATGTGCTCGCCCGCCATGTTCGGGTCTCCTCCCCGCACGTTTCGCGGCTGCTGCGCAGCCAATAAACGTGCGGGGAGGCTCTGACATCAGTGTAATGCCAGCAGCCATGTTGGCTGCTGGCATTACACTGATTGGCTGGCCAGAACCCGTGATCGGGTGCTGTATAGCACCTGACCAGCGAGTTCGGCTCAGTCTTAGCCAGGGAGAGATGAGGATAGGAAGGGAAAGTCAGTGTAGGGAGAAGAAAAGTGTTTTTGAACTCTTTAAAGACCCAAAAGTCCTTTTTAGGACTGTTGTGTGTGGGGGCAGCAGTTATATTTTGTTTGGGGGGGCACAAATTTAAAAATAAACGTCACATATTCCGTTCACTGTGCCTAGCCGCAGATTAGCAGCACATTCTGTTTAGTGTGCAAAGTTGCAGATTAGCAGCACATTCTGTTTAGTGTGCAAAGTTTAAAAAATAAACGTCACATATTCCGTTCACTGTGCCTAGCCGCAGATTAGCAGCACATTCTGTTTAGTGTGCAAAGTTGCAGATTAGCGTCACATTCTGTTTCGTGTGCCTAGCCGCAGATTAGCGTCACATATTGTTTAGTGTGCCTAGCCGCAGATTAGTTTTTATCTTCCTTTTTGTGTGTTTTACGGTCAGTCTGTAAAAATGGCGTACTACGGGCGAAACATCGTTCCCAGCAGCGACGTTGGAGTCCAAGATGCATCCAGACATCCTCCCTATGCTGTCCCTGAACCATTTCTGTGGTGTTTCCATCATTTTCTGCCCTTTTCCTATGGCCCAGGCACCCTCCCCTCATCAGAGCAGGGGGTGCCTGGTGTAATGCTCGAGTCCTCCCATTGACTTCAATGGGGCTCGGGTGCTCGGCCGAGCACTCGAGCCTCCGGGGGCGCTCGGTCAGAGCACCCGAACACCCGCGCATTGGGGTGCTCGATCATCACTACTAATATATCATAAAGAAGGACACTTGAGAGGTATGGAGCCTTAATATCTCCTAAAGAGGGACACTTGGGAGGTATGGAGCCTTAATATCTCCTAAAGAGGGACACTTGGGAGGTAGGTACCCCTAATATCTCCTAAAGAGGGACAAGTGGGAGGTATGGACCCCTAATATCTCCTAAATCTGCACATCTGGAAGGTATGGACCCTTGGAAGGTATGGACCCCTAATATATCCAAAAGAGGGACACTTGGGAGGTATGGAGCCCTAATATCTCCTAAAGAGGGACACTGGGGAGGTATGGACCCCTAATATCTCCTAAAGAGGGATACTTGGGAGGTATGGACCCCTAATATCTCCTAAAGAGGGACACTAGGGAGGAATGGATCCCTAATATCTCCTAAAGAGGGACACTAGGGAGGTATGGAGCTTTAATATCTCCTAAAGAGGGACACTTGGGAGGTATGGAGACTTAATATCTCCTAAAGAGGGACACTTGGGAGGTACGGAGCCTTAATATTTCCTAAAGAGGGACACTTGGGAGGTATGGAGCCTTAATATCTCCTGAAGAGGGATACTTGGGAGGTATGTACCACTAATATACCCTAAAGAGGTACACTGGGGAGGTATGGACCCCTAATATCTCCTAAAGCTGCACACCTGGAAGGTATGGACACTTGGAAGGTATGGACCCCTAATATCTCCAAAAAAGGGACACTTGGGAGGTATGGAGCCCTAATATCTCCTAAAGAGGGACACTGGGGAGGTATGTACCCCTAATTTCTCCTAAAGAGGGACACTTGGGAGGTGTGGATCCCTAATATCTCCTAAAGAGGGATACTTGGGAGGTATGGACCCCTAATATCTCCTAAAGAGGGACACTAGGGAGGAATGGATCCCTAATATCTCCTAAAGATGGACACTAGGGAGGTATGGAGCTTTAATATCTCCTAAAGAGGGACAGTTAGGAGGTATGGATCCCTAATATCTCCTAAAGAGGGACACTAGGGAGGTATGGAGCTTTACTATCTCCTAAAGAGGCACACTTGGGAGGTATGAAATCTCCCCTATTGGTCCATATTTATAAAAGCAAATTGGAGTTATTCTGGAGCTAACCAACTGCACCATAGGGGACAAATAAAAATGCCTCAATTCACGTGCTCTTGAATAGTGCTTTTTAACCATCTGCGTGCCGGAGAAGTAAGCAGCACATTGCTCTTCAATATGCTGTGTACACCTCCGGCAAGCAAAGGGTTAACCCCTTGAATGCATTGGAAACCGCTCAAGCATTCAAGGGGTTACGAGTCCAATTAAGTCTAACAGGAAGCTTTGTCCCTATGGTGTAGTTGGTTTGCTTTTATAAATATGAGCATTGAGCCCATATGAAAAGATGAACAATTCTGGAGCATGGGGGGGGGGGGGAGGGAGAAAAAATCCTGTTGATTCAAGTGGGGCGTTTAACCATCGAGTGCTAGAGAGTTCTCCAAGGCATTAACTCTTCAGTGTCTTGCAGACCTCTTTTGCATTCAAGGAGTTAAAGCGGAACTACCACCGCATACAAACTAGTCCCCCAATAATTTTCCATCTGGCGATTAGCTGCTCAGTAGCACAGTCGCCAGAATTATTACTGCGTTAAAGAGAATTATCCATTGCTCTCGGGGCTGAGAAGAAGGAAAGAGCGCAGACATCTTTCATAGAAGCATCTGCACGTCTGCACTGTTAGTCCCTGTTGGAGCCTAATGTCTCCTAGCAACGCCCCCTAGAGCCGTCTGGGACTGGACAGCACAGGCGCGCAGACGTCACTATGGAAAGATGTCTGCGCTCCTTCTGCTTGTCAACCTGGGAGCAATGGATAATTCTCGCTAACGAGGTAATAATTCTGGCGACTAGTGCTACTGAGCAGATAGTCGCCAGATGGGGAATTATTGGGGTCAAGTTTGTTAGCGGTGGTAGTTCTGCTTTAAAAATCTCATTTAAATCAGTGTGAATTTGGGAAATGTTTTTGGTCAGAATTGCTCCTATTTACTTTTGGACATAAAGGTAATTATTTGTGGGTGTCACCATTGTATGCGGATGAGTGTTTCTGGACAACAATATGGAATTACATTGCAGTGATTAATGTATTCCTTATCTTCAGATTCCACTATATAATTCACTAAAGATGCTGCGTGGCATAGCTCATGGGATTCGTTGCAGCGAATGGGAGAAGGTGCAGAGGCGATGCGGCAAATGGGATAGGATGGCCCCTTCCCTTCTCAGCATTGCTTGCATTCCAAAGGTTAACAGTGTCAGTGTTAGGGAAGGCCGGCAGTGTCAGCGAGTGGGGGGAGGTACTGCAGGGCTAAGATAGGAGGTAATTATCAAAATCTAGTCATCTAATTAACTCAGAAATGTATTTTCTAAATAGAAAATGGCTAATACAATACATTAGGGTATTTAAAGGGATAGTAATACTTCATTTTAACTTTATTTTATTTTGTAGGCATTAAAAAAACATGAAGAATGATATAAGTCTTATCTCTGAAACCTTTATGGTTTAAGAGATATTCACAAACAAATTATCCCCCCCCTGTTCAACCATATCAGAAGGGAGATGCCCAGGTAGACTGCAGAGAGGGACAATCTTCAATTAAGATAATGGAAAAAGCTGATAAACTTGTCAAGGGGGGAAGGGCTTTCATTGTTTTCATACAAAGAAAATTGTCCCCTTCTGTTATCTGTACTGTCATACAACCAGACTCACATCTGAGAAGAGATGGCTTACACTAGGAAAAAGGGGCGGGGAGGAGAACTTTGCTTGTGAATATCTCATAAACCATAAAGGTTTGAGAGATAAGACTTATATCATTCTTCATGTTTTTTTAATGCCTACAAAATAAAATAAAGTTAAAACGAAGTGTTACTATCCCTTTAAAAGCTCTTTTAACCCTTTGAGTGCCAGAGGGAAATGCAACGTATTGATTATAAAGGTCCCAGACAGGTATCTGTGTTATCAAAACCCACTGTGCCTTCTACTATTATTTGTGTCTAATTTGATAATAGTTTATGTTCACGTCAACATTATATTTCTGTATCAGTTTATATTATTTGCATAAACGGAGGATGGGAGAAGGTGGCAGAGGCGATGCGGCAAATGGGATGGGGCGGTCCCTTCCTTTCTCAGCATCGCTTGGCATTAAGAGGGGTGTTGGTAGGCTGCAAATGGCAGTGAATGTAGCTGCAAATGGCAGTGAATCTCGCTGCAGTGATTTTGGCAGGAGTAACCAGGGGGGCTTCCTTGCCCCATCGTTATTCACTGGAGTGGGCAAAGTCTGCCCCCTGACAGCAAGCCAGAAAGAGATATTTATGTATATAGAAATGGGATTTTTTACATAAAATGTAGAAGTAAATTTATCCTTTTCAATTGAATTCTACTGTTTGTGTGTGTAATTCCATTGTCTGCGTTTATAAGGAATGGCATGTTACAATTCTGCACAGAGGGCTATATTGTCTACAAATGACCCTAATGAGGAATAGCACTCTAACTAAACTGTCATTTCTGGCACCTATAACAGAACCTATCAAATAGACGTCACCCTCCAGATCAAGAAAACATTCATTAAATAGACGTCATGTCTTTAAATAGAGGCTATTTCTCATATCGAGAGTAGCAGTCATTAATCAGACATCAGTCATCTTATATACAAGTATAGTCAATAAAAGTACAAGAACGCCACCCTCTTTTCGTAATCCGCTGGATACACCCTAGGGATAAAAAATAGGTTTTATTCCCCAATATTACTTGAAATGTATCTAATTGCAAATTTAAAAGGACACTAATACTTGCAAAATTAAAATTCATACTTCCAGATCGTGTTTTTAAAAATGCACTCCTTGTTATAGGAGCCCTAAAATCTGTTCCTGAATGGAAGTCTACACAGTCATGTCCCAAAGGCCACTCAGTGAATTACTTTATGATACTTTTTTACAAGAGTATTTTACCAGGAAGGAAACTTTGAGGTTGTCTTTCATTTTCAAGTATGTCCTTGGTACCTACCTCAAGGCAGTGAAAAGCTGAGTTGATCTTGCTGGTACTAGAACCTGTGACCTTGAGGTCTGAGCAGATTTTATAGCTGGTATACTAAACAACTGAGCTATATTCTAAGGAGTACTATATTAGCATAGAATTCTGGGAGGCAGAGGCCACAAGGCCCTGGTTCAAGAATTGCCATGGGCCCCCCGACCACATTGGCCACCTCCACATTGCCCCCCATCTCCTCATTGCCCCTTCCACAATGCCCCTCAATCTCCATATTGCCCCTTCCACAATGCCCCCATCTCCACACTGCCTCTTCCACAATGCCCCCATCTCCACAATGCCCCTTCCACAATGCCCGTGGCAGAGGACAGGTCTGTGCCTCTTTCTGCACAGACCTCTTCTCCCACGCGGTCCTCTTCAGTAATGCAGGGCGCTGGGAGATGATGTCATCTCCCAGCGCTCTGCATTATTAGAGTGCCGGTCTGCCGGTGGGAATACTGATCTCCCTCTGGCAGACCGGCTGGCCCCAGCTCTCTGCATTACTTAATTGCGGGCCTAAGGCGAGGGGGTCGCAGGGGGAGGCTGGGCCCCTGGAGTGGAGTAGTTATGCCACTGCTGGGAGGTAATTAATTGAGTTGTTACTATTCAAACAGTTATGCTTTTTTATTACTGAATCTGTAGGCAACAGTCAGGGCTGGATTTACATCTCAAGTGCCTTAGCCTAACCTATGGCCACAACCCCACTCCTCACCTAACCACACCCCCAGTCCCATCCACTGTTTCCTGGCACAGAACATACCCTTAGCCTTTAACAAGCAAGGACAATTTTTTTTAACCCCTTGGTTGTTAGAGAGATCCCCAACACATTGTGGTGCATCCATGGAGTTAAACAATAGACTGTAAAGACGTATCAAATTGGTGCAGGGACCTGAGATCGCTCTGGCCAGTGTCCACACCCACAATTCAGAATGTGGGTGTGGCCATCATAGCTAAGGCACCACCCCTCGAGATTTGGAACTGCTTCCTACTGTTCCTATTAGGAGATCAGTACCACTTGGTGTCCAGACATTTATTCTATTGTATTCTATGTGAGAGACACAGGCTACAGGTCTCAGAGAATATGGATGAGAAACCTGAGTTCCTCCAGCTGCTGATAGGGTGACCACATTTCCATTCTGCCATTCCGGGACATGTGGTCACCCTAATCCCGTGGCTGAGACTCCCGCTGGCGCTGACCATCTTTCTGAGGCTGACAGAGTAATAGTTCCCAGTGGGAACTCTTACTCTGTATCAGCCTCAGAAAGATGGTCAGCGCCGGCGGGAGCCTCAGCCGCGGGTCTCACTTGCAGCTCCAGCATACCTGCTCCATCCCAGCTGTCTCTCACGTTACACGTACCAGTCCAGCCAGCCAATGAAATGTATTTGCTATGTGGTCTTCATTGGCTGGCTTAGCCAGCCAACAAGGACCATATAACACATACATTTCATTGGCTGGCTGGACTGGTGCGTGTTGCTCCATTCCGGGACTCTTTGTTGTCCCGGTGGGGGGTGACCCGGGACGCGGGACACAGACCCCCAATAAGGGACAGTCCTGGGCATTCCGGGACGTCTGGTCACCCTAGCTGCTGAGGACTATAATTCCTATCATCCCCAGCTGGATGTGCCCTCTTCTCTTGATTCTGGAAAAAAATTGCTGTTACATAGGCGAGAAACAAATCTAACATTTTAATTTATTTAAATTAGGCTTTTCACCTCTTGAATGTTAACCCCTGCGGCCGGCACTTAAAGCGGAACCACCATGTTAGGTAAACTCGCCCCCGAAAATACTCAGGCAGGTGGCGACTAGCTTAATAATGGTTATTTTACTGCTCAAAAGTAGCCGCTTGTTAACATTAATCTTCTGAGACTGACGGCCAGGTTAGTACAGTCTGCGTACCTGAGCGGTCAGTCCCTTCCGGTGCCTTTCGGGCCAGTGCAATGCTTCTGAAGGGAGACCGGGACTGACAGCGCAGGAGGGCAGACAAGATGTCGTAGCTGATGCCTGGCTTCCGGTTTCAGAAGATTAAGGATTACTTTACAAGGGGGTACATTTGAGAGGTAAAATAACTATTATTAAGCTAATCGACACCTATTTATTGCAGGGCGACTTTACCTAGCGTGGTAGTTCTGCTTTAAAGGAGCAGTAAGCTTTTTTTATGAAAACACATATTTTACAGAACATTTCCTGCTGAATAAAACAAGGTCACTCCCATCGCTGTCAGATGTTTTATTCAAAATTTATAGCAGTTTAAATAATCAGGAAGTGAACTTACTGTGTTTACTTCCTGATAGTTCTAACTGACAGAAAGTGACTCAGCAGTTTCTATCACATTCTATAGAGAACTGTATGTCTCTGACTTTTCTGTCTTTCCTCTCCATTAGAATCTAACAGGAAATCTACTTAGAATTTGACCACTAGAGGGCACTGCTAATATAAAAAAACATGGGTTTAAATCTTAATAACTCTGGAAATATAAATCTTTTGACAGTGGGAGTACCCTTATTTTACTCAGTAGGAAAATCCCTACAATATATATTTTTTCATAAAAAAAGTTTACTGCTCCTTTAAGTACCATGGACCATTTTTTATTTATTTTTTGTTAATCCAAATCAGAGCTCCACAAATGGCGTGCAGCCGTGCGGGGAGACCTGAATTCCATGACGGTCCTGGTATGTCACAGGTCCATATCTAATGTTGGGTCCATGACCTGCCAGGGCCGTCATGGATCCTTAACGGGTTAAATAGGTCTCCAACACATTGCAAAGCAATACACTGAAGACATCTCTAGCAATTTAGGGGTTATTGGTGGTTATTTTCATTTTTATATAACTACATCCCTCCCAAGTGTCCCTCTTTAGGAGGAACAGTCCCTCTTTGAGACACAAATCCCTCTGTCCCTCTTTTCAGGAGATCAGAATAAGTATGTGTATATGTATATGTATTTATAACTTAATCTGTGTAAATAAGATACTATGGTATTGCTTTAAATACTTTATTCAGTTTCACAAAGAGGAGCCAATAGGACATGAAATAGCCTAAAAATTCTAGGTAATGCCCCGCCCACCAGCCACGCCCCCATAAACACCACCTACAACACAAGTGTCCCTCTTTGACCATTTGAAATGTTGGGAGGTATGTAACTATGGGCCATGGACATTAGAGCAGGAAGCTGGTGGGCGGAGCTTTAGTGCTGTGGGCTGAGGGTTTGAGCGGGAAAGGTGAAGAGGCGGGAAACATCTTCATCCTGTCAGGTGAGGTGTGGACTATCAGAGGTGACACATTCATTGTCTGTGTGTCTGTGATCAACCCCAGATACATGGAACTGAACTAGTAATACTTTTATTTATTATCATGTTAATTTCTTCTCTTATATTTATAAACAGTAAGCAATACCACATTTTTAAATTACAGACAAATGAGTAAGTAATTACCAGCTTCTATACACACACAAACACACATGTATACACATATATACACACATATACACACAGACACATATACACACATATGCAGATACATATACACACATACACAGACACACATATATATACACACAAATATATATACATGCTTTTTTCAACTTTATTTTTATTAAAATTTTAAGTAATAAGAATAATATCAATATTATAAAAAATACTAGAATACAAGAACACAAACATGCATCTACAGACACATATACACACATATGCAGACACATATACACACACACGTACATGCACACACATACACATATATACACACACATACATGCACAAACACACATATACACAAACACAATGCACACACACACACATGCATAAATACCCACACACATATAAACACATACGCACACACACACATACATACACACACAGACACATACAAACACACACACATACATATCTCCCAGTCCCTCTTTGAGACCTAAATCCCTCTGTCCCCCTTTCCCACCCTGGTGTCCCTGTGTTTAGGAGATCAGACTGTGTGGTGTGTATATAAGTGTATCACCCTGGTGTCCCTGTGTTTAGGAAATCAGACTGTATGGTGTGTATAGAAGTGTATCTCCCTGGTGTCCCTGTGTTTAGGAGATCTGACTGTGTGGTGTGTATATAAGTGTATCACCCTGGTGTCCCTGTGTTTAGGAGATCAGATTGTGTGGTGTATAGAAGTGTATCACCCTGGTGTCTCTGTGTTTAGGAGATCTGACTGTGTGGTGTGTATATAAGTGTATCACCCTGGTGTCCCTGTGTTTAGGAGATCAGACTGTGTGGTGTGTATATAAGTGTATCATCCTGGTGTCCCTGTGTTTAGGAGATCGGACTGTGTGGTGTGTATATAAGTGTATCACCCTGGTGTCCCAGTGTTTAGGAGATCAGACTGTGTGGTGTGTGTGTATAGAAGTGTATCACCCTGTTGTCCCTGTGTTTAGGAGATCGCACTGTGTGGTGTGTATATAAGTGTATCACCGTGGTGTCCCTGTGTTTAGGAGATCAGACTGTGCAGTGTGTATAGAAGTGTATCACCCTGGTGTCCTAGTGTTTAGGAGATCAGACTGTGTGGTGTGTATATAAGTGTATCACCCTGGTGTCCTAGTGTTTAGGAGATCAGACTGTGTGGTGTGTATAGAAGTGTATCACCCTGGTGTCCCTGTGTTTAGGAGATCAGACTGTGTGGTGTGTATAGAAGTGTATCACCCTGGTGTCCCTGTGTTTAGGAGATCAGACTGTGTGGTGTGTATAGAAGTGTATCACCCTGGTGTCCCTGTGTTTAGGAGATCAGACTGTGTGTTGTGTATAGAAGTGTATCACTCTGGTGTCCCTGTGTTTAGGAGATCGGACTGTGTGGTGTGTATAGAAGTGTATCACCCTGGTGTCCCTGTGTTTAGGAGATCAGACTGTGCGGTGTGTATAGAAGTTTATCACCCTGGTGTCCCTGTGTTTAGGAGATCAGACTGTGCGGCGTGTATAGAAGTGTATCACCCTGGTGTCCCTGTGTTTAGGAGATCAGACTGTGTGGCGTGTATAGAAGTGTATCACCCTGGTGTCCCCATGTTTAGGAGATCAGACTGTGTGGCGTGTATAGAAGTGTATCACCCTGGTGTCCCTGTGTTTAGGAGATCAGACTGTGTGCCGTGTATATAAGTGTATCACCCTGGTGTCCCTGTGTTTAGGAGATTAGACTGTGTGCTGTGTGTATATAAGTGTATTCACCCAGGTGTCGCTATGTTTAGGAGATCAGACCGTGTGGTGTGTATAGAAGTGTATAACCCTGGTGTCCCTGTGTTTATGAGATCAGACCGTGTGGTGTGTATAGAAGTGTATCACTCTGGTGTCCCTGTGTTTAGGCGATTAGACTGTGTGGTGTGTATAGAAGTGTATCACCCTGTGGTCCCCGTGTTTAGGAGATCACACTTTGCGGTGTATGTATTTAAGTGTATCACCCTGGTGTCCCTGTGTTTAGGAGATCAGACTGTGTGGTGTGTATAGAAATGTATCACCCTGGTGTCCCTTTGTTTAGGAGATCAGACTGTGTGGTGTGTATATAAGTGTATCATATTGCTCCATAGCAATAAAACTCATATTAATGTTTGTATAAACTTCAGTATCTGTGTTTATAAATTAGTCTGTGTAAATAAAATACTTTGGACTTGTTACTTGTTCAGTTACACAAAGAGGTGTCAATAGGTGATGAAATAACCTAAAAGTCTCTGTAATGCCTCTCCTACCAGTCACGACCCCAGCAACACCACCTAAAACACAAGTGTCCCTCTTTGACCATTTGAAATGTTGGGAGGCATGCACATATGCACACACACACAGCTGCATGTACATACATGCACACACACATATATAAACACATACGTATACATGCACACACACACATAGTCTCTCTTTCTCTCATACACAGATATATATATATTTATATCTCTCTCTCTCTCTTTATATATATATATAGATATATATATATACCTATACATACACACGCACATACATAGACACATATGCATGCACACCTTATGCTGCTTTACAGCAGCAAGTGGGAGATGGAGCAAGGCAGCGGCCCTCTAGTCTAGACCCTTGACTGGTCAAGGGGACAATTACCCCCGTTCCTCTGGGCCATCCCACCCCTGAAATATTGAGATTATCAAATCTTTCTGTTTGTTTAGATGAGGTGTGTCTGTATTTTTGTCTTATAGCTATAGACCAGGCCAAAATATTGACCAATAAACTTCACTGTTTTGAGCAAAAAACAAAAACTGGTAAATCCAAGTCTTCCACTCACTGATGACAAGTCACACAACTGAGGTGACAAGCTCAGCAGCAACTCTCTAAATGGAATCTGGTTGGAAATGCACTAAACCTTGATAAGGGTCCAGTTGTGCACCTCACCATATCATCCATGTTATTCCACTTCAAATACACCTGTATCAGCATGCTTTATCATGCCATTGACAGGTTAACAATATTGCTGTGTCTCCTTCACCAGTGGCTCATTTACTTACTGTAATTTGACTTAATGAGTCATGTCATGAGGAGAGGGTATGATCCATCAAATAAAACACAAACACATCTATTTTTGGGGATAACAGACCACAGCTTTATTTGTTTACTCACATAATTATTATTGTACTTATTCAAGAAAACACCATAATAATTAATCGTTAATCCATTATAATTCCTTAACTGACAGTCCTTGCCAATCTGCCTTCCTTTAAACCAAGCATGGCCAAATTGTCCGGGCTCATGCTAAATCCTTCCAATGTTCGTCAGCACTTACAGCTGACTCCACCATTCTTCAGCACTGACAGCTGATTCCACCATTATTCAGCACTAACAGCTGACTCACCAGGAAATTACCCCATTGGCCATCCACTTTAGCTTCAATGGGTAACGTCAACTCCCGCATCTAAGTTTAGGGCAAAACTCCCAAAGGGCTTCCGCTGGGGATAAATCCCCTAACTTTACCGCATCAGTTATCAATTTCTGCAAACCATGCAAGGACGATCCAATCAACCAGACACTCAAACACACCACACAAGGGAGGGATGCTTCTCTTTGACCTTTCTTCCCCCAAACAGCAATCCACTTCCTGTCGCCAACCTCACTTAAGCCCTTTCCTAAACTCCTCCCTATAACACACACTTCCTGCCAGGATCAACCTTGCCTATGACATGCTTCCCCTACTGTACCCTACTGTGCCTTTCGGGGAATTTCTTTTTTGCAATTCCCACAGAATATAGAACAGGGATGTTATTTTTTTCATTATTATCAAGACAAATGTCTAATACTTAATTGTCATTACTTAGTGGGATAATTTTATAACCTGTTATTGTTTTGTAAGTGACTGTTACACTTTTGCATTCCAACAGATGGGAAAGGAATACAATTTCAGCAGTGTGTCTTAAATGAAAACACTCAAAACGCTATTAAAAATGCATAAATGGTAGACCAGGGAAATTTTACATAAGGCCAAAAAAAATCTTTTGTGTTTTGAATGAAAACTGAGGATGATGATAGTTGTGGTTTAACACCAGCTGGAGTTCCTCAAGTTGTTGGTTGCTTTGGGGTGTGTCCTTACCACATTCTTTGTCCTTGTGCTAGACACATGAATATGGTGACCACCTGTCCCTGATTACCCAGGACAGTCCCTGATTTTGAATGTGTGTCCCTTGTCCCTGATGACGACTTCCTGGGACAATAAAAAGTCCTGGAAAAAAAGACTCCAGAGCAAAGAGGTCTAAACACTGGAAGGAGAACATCCCATTGTCTACTGTGACAGGAAGTGACGCCTCTGCTGGACTACAGGAAAATGGCCTCCAGACAGATCGCTAAACACTAGAGAGAATGGAGCCTTCATCCTGATTTCAAACAGGAGCTGCAGTACAATTTTGTAGCAGTATAAGGCTAGTCTAAGGGCATGAAGTACCTTTTCATGTAGTCCACCACAGTCATCACTTTCTGTCACAGCAGTCAAAGTGCAGTTTCCCCTCTAGTGTTTAGAACTCTGTGGTGTGCCAGATAAAGAGCAGGCAGTTTTTCTTATGTCTGGTGATGTACAATGACCTTTTCCGCATGACTGCACTAAAGCCGAGAACAAGTACTCTGCTGCTCTCGTCTCTGCAGTGTCCCTGATTGGCAGACTGGATATGTGGTCACCCTACACATGAAGCATATTTTTTATTTTATCTTTGAAAATGTAATGGACAAATTAATCTACATTTAAGACCTTTTTTCCCCTTTCCAGTCTCACAGGTCTCCAGTTGACAAGATGAGTGTACACATGGTCCCAGGTTGCTCTGTTTACACTGCTCAAGAAGAAGAGGAGGAAGACATAGAGGTAGATGTCTTATCAGTTGAAACCAGGGGACTTGCTGGGTTCACAAAAGATTTGGTGCTTGGGCTAACCTAATGCATTATTTGTACACAGTACACCCTAATTGTCCCATGACTAGGGTGATTAGCATCATAGTATACTCCAAGTTGTCAATAAGACCCAGGGCTTCACACATGAGACTTGGAGCTTTAGCCTCCTCACCCATTACTTTGCAGCACCCCTGCACAAAATTCACATTTTCATTTAAAATATTTAGCTTTTTGAGTAGTATCAGGAGTTTTAGCAAAATAAGTGAAATAAAGATTATACTATGCTAAAAGACAATTAGTACCCTGAATGAACTTTGCTGGTCTAAAAAGAGGATTTCTGTGCTACATACCAATAAATCCTTTTCTCTTGAGTTTATGGGAGACACGTAGACCATATGGTTATAGGGTGACCACACGTCCCGGAATGCCCGGGACTGTCCCTTATTGGGGGTCTGTGTCCCGCATCCCGGGTCACCCCCCACTGGGACAACAAAGAGTCCCGGAATGGAGCAACATGCACCAGTCCAGCCAGCCAATGAAATGTATTTGCTATATGGTCCTCATTGGCTGGCTCAGCCAGCCAATGAGGACCATATGGCAAATACATTTCATTGGCTGGCTGGACTGGTGCGTGCAAGACAGTTGGGATGGAGCAGTTATGCTGGCGCTACAAGTGAGACCCGCGGCTGAGTCTCCCGCCGGATGGTCAGCACCGGCGGGAGCCTCAGCCGCGGGACTAGGGTGACCACATGTCCCGGAATGGCAGAATGGAAATGTGGTCACCCTATATGGTTGTTATCTGCTGTTAAGAGACAGGGCACTTTAAAATGCTCTGGAGGAGGTAACAAAGTAACTAGTAGACTCCTTATTTGCTTGTGCTTAACTTCTGTTAGCTCAGCCCATTTGATAGCTCACATTTAACAAAACCAAGACCATAACCAACAGTTCAGAGTCTTTAAAGTGTCCCTCTCCTGCTCTTTTACCTATATAAAGCTACACAGCAAGACTGTCCCTGTTGGATCACAGCAAGGGACAATGTTCTGTGAGCATACGGAAAATCCTGCTCTCCTCCTTCAAGGGGGGCAAGGTTCTCCTCATGCTCACAGCCAGAAGATTGTTCCTCGCTGCAAGCTATCCGGTCAAGAGACCAGAATCCACATCTGACGGGAGGTGGCTTACAATAGGTAAAATGGCGGGAGGGGTACATTTTATAAGTCAATTACTCTGGAACTACACATTGTAGGGAATAATAAAACCACTCTACATGGCCCAGAAACTATAAAGAATAATTGGAGATACATTTATTTTGACACATTACTATCCCTTTAAGAGCCAAGACAAAGTTACCATTGCAGACAGTCTATAATAAATACGGACACCCCTGTTAGAAATATTGATTTTTTTCTTCGAGAGGGATGCCCTGTGACCCAAGAGAAAAGGATTTATTGATAAGCAACACAAATATCCCAATTTCTCTTAAGTGCTTTGGGGAACACAGGGACCGTGGGGACATATCAACTCTGTCCAGACTAGCAAACACTGAAAAATGGGTGGAAGTGAGAACCCCCAAGAAAGAAACCTTGCAAAATTCAAAGCAACACCATAATGAACAGTAGAACCATATCAATAATTAATTGTGTTAATGGACAGTTCAATGTACAACTCCAACATCTAGAAGAAAAATATGTATCACCGTGTCTGACAGAAAACCTTCTCAATTTCATATCTATTACCTTCATGGACAACTCATTTTGCTACTACTACCTGAAACACCTTTCTTCCAAAACTCGCCTTAGCTGAAGCAAATACATTGATTTGTAATGTTCCAAAATATATGCATAGATGACCAGGTTGCCACCTTAAATAACTGTTTTACCAAAGCCTAATTATTGAATGCCCAAGATGTGCTCATTAGTCTGGTTGAGTGTGCTGTAATCTCAAAAAGGAACCATTTTTTCCCATGTCTCACCATAAACTTAATCCATCATACCAGAGTAAATTTTGATACTGTCTGTCTTTGTAAAAGACCCTTCGCAATAACAGAAAGAGCATCTGTCTTGTGAAAAGATTTTGTTTCTTGTAGGAATTGTTTGAAACTTAGAACTACATCTAACATGTATAGTTCCTTTTCATTGGACAGATTAGGACTAAAGGATGGAATGACTATTTCCTTATTTTGATAAAATATTATAATACATTATGCAGAAATCCAGTTTTCATTTGAAGAACTGCCTTGTCTTGGTTCCTCATTGTCTGGTTATGGATGCTACCACTGTAACATTGTCCGACTGAATTGTGGCCAGTTGATATTGCAGTTATTTAGTTCAGTGAGCAAGTGCTAAGCTTACCACTGTTATTGCTAATATGTTGATGTGTAATGAGGTTTCCTGTTTTGACCACTGACCCTGCACTGTATGGCTCAGACAAACTGCTCCCCAGCTTGATAGACTCATATCTGTTGTCAACACTTTTTTACCCTCTAATTGAAAATGGTTTCCCACTCACCAATGATTTGTCTCTAACTGCCTTCTTAAGTATATTCTTGTCTCTGCAGACACTTTCTTGTTGAGACAATTAATTGAACCTTCATGGTAATTTCCAAAGAAACTTCAGTAGAAGCACTCATTTGTGGAACTGAGCATTTCATGGTGGCTTCCATCATTACATGTAGTTGCATACTGTTCCTTACTGATGACCGAATTAAATGTATCAACCAATAAACCTCATCTAAGATATTTTGTCTTCTGCTAGAAATACCCTTTTTTCACTAGTTTGAATATCATGTACGGAAACAGTACTGTCTGAACTAGCTCCAAATTTGACTTCTTGATATTCAACATCCATTCACTGAATGTTCCTGCATGTCTCTATATGTGTGCAAAACAAAGAAAAGGAAACCTACGCACTCATACTAGATCTGACTCATAGATATTCCTGTTATTTTCTGATGAGAAGGAATTTTTATTTTTTTAGCTTGTATTGAGTTCTAGTCTTGCAGGGTTCTTTTTTTCTTTTCTTTTTATCCACAAGTCTCTATATGTGCTAATGAGATCTCTACCAATGGTGCCTTGATAAGTAGATTGTCTATATATGAAATCCCTTTTTTGTGGGATATATCCTGATAGGGCTGCTACCATATTGATAAAGACGCTCAGAGCTGTAGTCAGTCCAAAGGACGGTGCCACAAGATTGGAAACATTTGACACCAAAAGTGAACTTCAGAAATCTTTGATGTTGTTCCTTTATATCCTGAAATGCTTTGAGTTCTTCCAGACGCATTATTGATCTTGAGGATTCCATCTTGAGTCTTGGTGTGCATACAAACTTGTTTAGTGCTTTTTGCTCTAAAAATGGATAATACTCTTTGTTCTTTTTTGGCATAATAATAGGTTGGAGTAAAACCATCTGTATCTTTGTTCCTGTGGTACATTCAACACCACTTTCAATCACTCCAGGATTTCCATCGCTCGTAGAAATGTTCTTCTTTTTATCTCCTCTTTTCCTTGTTCAGTACTCTAAACATAAAGAACCTTCAAGAGGGAAAATCCACAATATATTTTCTGTAACCCATGGATATAACTTTTACGACCCACTGATTTGATACTAAGTGAATCTACGTTTTTCTGAAATGTAAGAGTGTTATTAACTGTTCTACCAGTAGTACTGATGAGTCATGTCATTGATGGAATGTCACTCACAGACTTTTGTGCAGGTTTATCTGTGGGCCATGTGGATTTTGGCTTGCTCTGAAAATGCAATTTTTTGATATTCGGAAAGAAGACTGTTGTGACTAGCAGTTTCTCGATTTATGACAAAATCTTGATTTGTGAGGGAAATCTATCCTCTTTTTTGGTTGTAGGATTAATGTACTATTATCTTGCATTGTGTGACTGATCATCTGGTCTCCTTCTGGGCCGAATATCATTTTGCACTGGAATGGTAGTGTGATCAATGATTGTTTTGAAGAATGATCTATTGAATATATCTTCAGCTATCTTCAGCCATAATATACATATCGCTTCCATTGAAGTAGCTAAGGATTTAGTGATAAGCTTCACATTATCCAACACAGCATCATACAGATTTGCTTCCTAAGTCTGTGATGCTATGCGCAGTGCACTATATCTTCCGTGTGGCAGTTCTCTTTGAGGCCCTTAATCAGGCATTCACACCATAAATCAATCACTCTACCAACCCAAGCTATGGTAAAACCCAGATGTAGTGCTGTTTCCACTGCCAAAAATGCCATGTTTGTGTGACTAACCTTTTGTCCCTTTGTTCTTTACCTGTAACGCTGTCCTTTTGGACATTACTGATACTAAGGGATCCAGCAATGTAAACCCCCTTATCCCATGGTTGTATAAATCATCTATTATAGGGCTTAATCTGATTTGGCTAGGGAAAACTTGCACCTCTTTGTTGGTATAGGGCAGGGATGGGCAACAAGAGGACCTTCAGTTGCTGTCAGTCTACAACGCCCATTATTCCCTGCCAGAAGAAATGTTGGAGAAGTAGTATGACAGCAGTTGGAGGGCCTCACATTGCCAACCACTGGTATAGGGAGAAATTGGGTCTTAAAGAAGCAGTAAACTTTTTTTTTGATGAAAATATATACATTATATGTTCCACCGCGGGTTCTTTTATCGGTGCTAGGAAATCATTTACATTGGGCTGTAAGTCACATCCAAGAAGGTTTAGTCCATCAGAAAATCTGCGTTAGAACAAGGCCAAGGCCTGTGTACAGCCCACAACACCTGAATTAACACACCCACATCACACCAGACACTGGAATATATAACCCCCCTCTCTCCGGGATCTCCCCCTCAGTTTCCATCTTGAGGCCCTCCTGCTCATATCACTGGATGTCCTGTGACCAGTCAGGGGTGTACAACCAAAAAGGTTTGAAATATGCTGCTGGTATCGTTGAATTCAGATTTTAAGGGCTACAACATGGAGGATAGTAATAATGAAGTATTACTATCCCTTTAAGCTGTCCCTTTTTTCAACATTGACAGTGCCCTCTGGTGTCCAGAAGGTTCATCTGGTGTCCAGACAGTTATTCTATTGCAATCTATGGGAGAGTTGAGCCAATGACTGCAGCTCTCCATAGAAAGTGATAGCAACAGCTTTATCACTGACAGTTTGAACGTTTTTAACTTTAAAATTAAACAATTCACCGCAGTGTGATTTCTTATGTTTTACTCAGCAGGAAAAGCTCTATAACATATAGGTTTTAATTTAAAAAAGTTTACTGCTGCTTTAAGGTGCTTGTCTATTGAGTGTCTAGTGCTGCGGGGTATGTGTTTTCAGTGGGGCGGATGACATCAGTTACAGTTTTATCTTCTCTGCTTTATGCCTCAGGCTTGTGTGTGCTCAGGGGGTAAATGTCCCATTTAACCCTTTGTGTACCAGAGGGGTATGCAATGCATTGTTTTGTAATGTGTTGCATACCCCTCTGGCACTCAAAGTGGTAAATCAATGGAGATTTTTTATTTGCCCCCCCCCCCCCCCCCGGGGCAGCTGGTTTTCCCCAGACTTGTTCTTCATTCTTTAGTTCATGGCCACATATATATTTCAGGTGGCCACAGGCAACTCCCCTTCTTCCCAGGTGCCCTTAGCTCTTCCCTTGGCCACACCCATACCTGGGAATTCTCCGGATCTGCCCTGTAGACTATGGTTTTTACAGTGCATTACCGGGTCTCCGGGGAGAGAGGCTGATTCTCCGGGGTTGGGGAGTTTCTTATGAGACTCTGCCCACTTCTGCTCCTCCCACCTCCCGCACACTTCTCCTTCCCCACCCTGTTCTGCCCACTTCCTGCCCACTTTATGGCACATTCCATTAAGCCCCACCCCACTTGAGATTAAGCCCCTCCCCTTTGTGACACAAATTGTGACATTTATATCCTCCAGTGGCACAACATGAGTCCTCTCACAACATGGCCACACCCCACTCCTATCACCCCGCCACCTGTCCTATCCACTGTTCCATGGCACAGAAAACACCTTTAGCCTGTAACAAACAAGCACAGAAAAAAAACCTTTAACTCCTTGGTTGCTAGAGAGATCTCCAGCTCATTGCTTTGCAATGCATTCGGGTCCTCTCTAAAATCCAAGAGGCTAAATAGCAGCCAGTAAAAGGGACAATGAGATAGCACTGGCCACACCTACAACTCGGAATGTGGGAGTGGCCACCACAGCTGAGACACCTCCTACTCAGCCAAATGGGAAATCTGACCCTGCCTTAGCTCATATATTAGTCTCACTGACTTCTTACAACAATGACAAAGTAAAAATGGAAAAACCTTCTGGGCATATGCTATGTGGTTGATTTAATAGGAACTGGAGCTATACCGGAGCAAACTAAACGCACCATAGGGGACAAGTGGTGTCCATTTATTTAAATGGGGCTTTTAACCTCTTGAATGCTAGAGAGCTCCAATAGATTGAGAAGAAATGCTAGAATGGTTTCTCAATGCACTGGAGACCTATCTAAAATCTACTGGATTTAGCACATGAATAACAAACACATAAGATCATTTTTACCAGCTAAATTCATCTTGAGACAGAGACATTTTTAGCTGACTGGATTAATGGGTTTGTAGCAAAGGAGTTTTTTTTAAAAGATAAAGAGAAAATAATTACAAAATAGGACATGTTTTCATAACAAAAATTTCAGACTTCTCTTGTTTTGAAAAATGAAAATCTCTGTGCCAGTGCTGTATGCTTGCTGCTGGATCCTCCTGTCTCTAAAAATGTAGGTGCATGCCAGGGACACATTAAACTTTTAAAGTTGGTTCCTGGGATGTAGGCCAGGGCTCAAAATTTCCACTCACCAATAGCCAATGGTGAATGAAAATTCAGCCCTGATGAGTAGAAATTCAGCCCTGGTGGGTATGCTATGGCTTGCAGTGGCGAGTAACTTTTCAGGTCTGGCTAGTAGTACAGCTCAAGGACTTCCAATTTTAAAGGGATAGTAATACTTCGTTTTAACTTTATTTTATTTTGTAGGCATTAAAAAAACATGAAGAACGATATAAGTCTTATCTCTCAAACCTTTATGGTTTGAGAGATATTCACAAGCAAAGTTTCCCCTCCCGCCCCTTTTACCTAGTGTAAGCCATCTCTTATCAGATGTGGAATGCAGTCCATAGACCAGACAGATAACAGCAGGGGACAATCTTCTTCCTATGAGAACAATGAAAGCCCTTCCCCCCTTGACAAGTTTTTCAGGTTTTTCCTTTATCTTAATTGAAGATTGTCCCTCTCTGCAGTCTACCTGGGCACCTCCCTTCTGCTCTGGTTGAACAGGGAAGGGATACCTTGTGAATATCTCTTAAACCATAAAGGTTTGAGAGATAAGACTATATCATTCTTCATGTTTTTTTTAATGCCTACAAAATAAAGTTAAAACGAAGTATTACTATCCCTTTAAGCCCTGATGTAGGCAATGTGTTCATGTTGAAGAATATTTTACCACTTCCGGGCATTGTAACATAGTTGATGAGGCTGAAAAAAGGGTCCATCAAGACCAGCCAATGCCAAATCACCCCTGTTGTTCCAGAGG
This sequence comes from Rhinophrynus dorsalis, assembly GCA_037306005.1. Lineage (NCBI taxonomy): Eukaryota > Metazoa > Chordata > Amphibia > Anura > Rhinophrynidae > Rhinophrynus > Rhinophrynus dorsalis. The sequence goes on along the minus strand of CM074726.1, from coordinate 166,796,885 downwards.
AAGGAGAAAAAACCCCTATTGAAGCCATTTCCAAATAAGGCCAAAATTCCTTCTTGTCTCCAAATGGCGGTTGTAGTTCCCTTGATCAGCATCCTATCTGCTTTGAAGCCAACTGTCAAAATTCTCAATGTTGTTTTGTGCTAGATAGGTGTCTACTACTTTTTGAAAGCAGTTGTAGTGTCTACAAGCACAGCATCTCGAAGCCCTTACTGTAAAAAAAACAAACCAAAAATGATGTGAGAGGCTCTGAGTACGAACAAAAGCACAATGGTCTTTTCTTCGGCTAGTCACCGCTCAAGAGCATCACATTTTAGCTTTTAGCAAAATGATGGGCAAGTCTCCTCTGCACGGAAAAACCAGCTAACCCCAGACGTACGTTTCGGCCTTATTTTGGGCCTGTTTTAGTAAAATAAAATAAAATGAAATATATCTATATATATAAAAGAAGACTTTGTGCCTGCCAAAACACACCCAGGGGAGGCATAAAGCAGGAGTTACTATTCCTATTGGGTGATTCAATCATGCAGGGAGTTGGCCCACCCCCACTATGCAGCCCGCCCACCACTATCAAAGTCAGAAAAAAACAATATGGCCGCCACTTGCTCCTACACCACAGACAAACACACATGCCCCACTCACACACACAGACCACCACACACACATGCCCCACTCACACAGCACCACACACACACATGCCCCACTTACACAGCACCAAACAGACATGCCCCCACTCACACACACAGCACCACATACACACACAAAGCCAGAAATACATATGGCTGATACACACACACAGTCACTCACCCTGACTCCCAGAGGCCTCAGCAGGACCTGTACTGCAGCACCAGAGGAACAAAATTGCACTCAAAGGGTTAAGGTAGGTCCTCATTGCTCAATTATTTCTTCACTGTCATCATTTGCCATGCAAGACACAGGACAGACAGCCATCAGATTCACACTTAACCCACTGACTGCCACAGGGTTGTGTATCAAGTTTTACCCCTCAGGGAGTGTGTTCAAACCCCTCACACTGTAAACTTGCATTTCCCTCCCACTTCCCCTCCTTCCCCAGCCTATTACTAACACTTTTCCATATTTATGTTAAGCCCCACCCCTACTCGCGATTAAGCCCCGCCCCCTTTTAACCCAGATTGCCCCATTGCTCTCTCCACATCAGCACCACATGAGGGACTCCACAAGTCAAAGTTCACAGGTATTACACACTCACACACACTCACACAGCACCACCACACACACACAGCCAGAAAGAAATATGGCTGACACACAGTCACTCACCTTGACTCCCAGTGGCCTCAGCAGGACCTGTAGTAAAGCCACTGAACGGTGCTGCATCACCAGGGGAACAAAATGGCACTCAAAGTGTTAAGGTAGGCCCTCATTGCTGAATTACTTCTTCACTGTCACCATTTGCCATGCAAGACACAGGACAGACAGCCATCAGATTCACACTTAACCCACTGACTGCCACAGGGTTCTGTATCAAGTTTTACCCCTCAGGGAGTGTGTTAAAACCCCTCACACTGTAAACTTGCATTCTCCTCCCACTTCTCCTCCTTCCCCAGCCTATTACTAACACTTTTTCACATTTATGTTAAGCCCCGCCCCCTACTCGTGATTAAGCACCACCCACTTTTAACCCAGCTTGCCCCATTTGTCTCTCCACATCAGCACCACATCAGTCCCCTCTAGGGACTCCACAAGTCAGTGTTCCCAGGTATGAACACACTTCCCACTGCTATTTAACTCTGACATGCCTCTCTGTACCTTAACCCTTTGAGTGCCAGAGGGGTACACAACTCATGAGCACATGTGTTTCTGCTCATATATGTTGCGTGTCTGTGTGTACATCTCTGTTACATATGTGTGTCCATGTGTGCATCTCCAGTGTGTCTGTGTGTACATGTGTTTTGCATGTCTCTGCCGCTCACTGTGTGTATGTGCATACCTCCCAACATTTCACAGGGCCAAAGAGGGACACGTTAGTTTTAGGTGATATTATTGGGGGTGTGGCTGGTGGGCGGGGCATTAGTAAGAATTTTTAGGTTATTTCATGACCTATTACTGGCTATTTATGTAACTGAATAAATGATTTAGTTCAAGACCAAAGTATTTAATTTGCACAGACTAATGTATAAACACGTATACTGAAGTTTACAAAAATATGTATATGAGCTTTATTGCTGTAGAGCAAAGTAATACACACCACACAGTCAGGGCTGGTGCAAGGATTTTTCCACCCTAGCCAAAACCTAATTTTGCCGCCCATTTCGCTCCGCCCCTTGTGTCCCACCCCTTTATACCCCGCCTACTTATACCCAACCTCTTTTCATGATTGTCCTCTCTCTGCCCCCTGAGCCACTCTGCCCCTGTTCTGGAGATGCCTGTAAGAGATGCCCCCCACCAGCTCCAACTTGCCCCTTATCAGCTTCACTTTGGCCCACCAGTTCCACTTTGCCCCTATCAACTCCAACTTGCCCCCATCAGCTCCAACGTGCCCCCACCGGCTCCATTTTGCCCCCTCAGCTCCACTTTGCCCCCTCAGCTCCAACTTACCCCCATCAGCTCCACTTTGCCCCCCATCCTCTCCAACTTACCCCCATCAGCTCCACTTTGCCCCCCATCCGCTCCAACTTGCCCCCACCAGCTCCACTATGCCCTCTCAGCTCCAACTTTCCACTATCAGCTCCACTATGCCCCCAGCAGCTCCAACTTGCCCCACCAGCTCCACTTTGCCCCCCCTCAGCTCCACTTGCCCCCCCTCAGCTCCACTTGCCCCCCCTCAGCTCCAGCTTGCCCCCCCTCAGCTCCACTTTGACCCTCATCAGCTCCACTTTGATCCTCATCAGCTCCAACTTGCCCCCATCATCTCCAACTTGCCCCCACCAGCTCCACTATGCCCCCTCAGCTTCAGCTTTCCCCTAACAGCTCCAACTTGCCCCCATCATCTCCACTTTGCCCCACATCTGCTCCAACTTGCCCCCTCAGCTCCACTATGCCCCCTCAGCTCCAACTTGCCCCCCATCATATACCTGTATCTCCAGCGCAGTCTTCTCTTCAGTAATGGAGAGCGCGGCGGGAGATCATGACTCCCAGCGCGCTCTTCATTACTAAAGATCCAACCAGATGAGGGAGCGCTGTAGCAACACAGACCTGACTGTGTTGTGGTTCCTGGCATGGTGTGTGTGGGCGCACCTCTTCTCCGCTGCATGCCCGCGCCCCCAGTACGTGTGCGCCCTAGGCCGGCGCCTACCTCGCCTATAGGTGGAGCCGGCCCTGCACACAGTCTGACCTCCTAAAAAGAGGGACAACAGGGTGGGAAAGAGGGACAGAGGGATTTGGCCCTCAAAGAGGGACTGTCCCTCCTAAAGAGGGACACTTGGGATGTATGGTATGTGTCTGCCTGTATGCTGCATATGTCTGTGTTTATCAGTGTGTCTGCATTTCAAACACGTGCGCCCAATGGTCATAACATGACGGGCAACGCCGTCCCATGTTGCTAGTATATATATATATATATATATATATATATATATATATATATATATATATATAAACACACTTATTTTACATATTATGTTACTATTTATTTAATAGGTCTTCTCTGACAGCAGAGTAAACAGACTTGGGAGTGTTCTATGCAGAGGCGTAACTAGAAGCCACCGGGCCCTGGTGCAAGAATTGCCATGGGCCCCCCCCCACCAACCACATTGGCCCCCTCATCCACATTGCCCCTTCCACAATGCCCCCTCCATCTCCACACTGCCCCTTCCACAATGCCCCCTTCATCTCCACAATGCCTCCTTCATCTCCACATTGCCCCTTCCACAATGCCCCCTCCATCTCCACACTGCCCCTTCCACAATGCCCCCTTCATCTCCACAATGCCTCCTTCATCTCCACATTGCCCCCCCTTCATCTCCACAATGCCCCCTTCATCTCCACAATGCCTCCTTCATCTCCACATTGCCCCTTCCACAATGCCCCCTTCATCTCCACAATGCCTCCTTCATCTCCACATTGCCCCTTCCACAATGCCCCCTTCATCTCCACATTGCCCCTTCCACAATGCCCCCTTCATCTCCACATTGCCCCTTCCACAATGACCCTTTCATCTCCACATTGCCCCTTCCACAATGCCCCCCCTTCATCTCCTTAATGCCCCCTTCATCTCCACATTGCCCCTTCCACAATGCCCCCTTCATCTCCACAATGCCCCTTCCACAATGCCCCTTTCATCTCCACAATGTCCCCTTCATCTCCACAATGCCCCCATCATCTCCACATTGCCCCTTCATCTGCACATTGCCCCTACCTCCAGTCCCTGGTGGTCTAGCGGAGTGTCTTTACAGATCTTTGCCTCCTTCGGCACAGATCTCTGTAATCGGAGCTCCTGTGCGCCGCTCTAGTAGTGCAGAGGCTGGGAGATGATGTCATCTCCCAGCGCTCTGTATTACTTGAGCGGCGCGCAGAGTGGGAGATCAGCTGAAGACTGCTGCGGGCGAGGGGGTCACAGGGGGCGGCCGGGCCCCTTGAGTGACGGGCCCGGTCGCAGGTGTGACCGCTGCGACCCCTATTGTTACGCCACTGGTTCGATGTGCTGATATAAATGTTGACAAGCAATGTAACAAAGCCATGTGGAAAACCAGATGGATTCTAGGTTTTATAGGAGACATTAGCAGAAAAACAAAAAAGGTCCTATGGTCACTTTAAATATCACTAGTATTGACGGGCAAAAGTTTTCACCTTAACACTTAAATAGGCGAAAGCTGTCACTTCCCGCCTAGCAGGAAATTTCCTGCGTAAAGTGCCATTTTTCCACTTTGTTTGCTTAGCTCATTGCATTGAAATCAATGGGAAGACTAAACTTAAACACAGCGCATAGCAAATGTTAGTTTATTTCCCACAGCCATACTATAAAGGGGGTCTGAGGGTACCTTGTTGTTGGCGTCTGGGGAAAGAATCAGTTGAACGGGGAATTATTTTTTGTTGTTGATTGGGCTGGGGGAGCAGTTAATACAAAATCTAATAAATAAAAAAAATAAAAAATTGGTACTTAAAGTGACAGAGACAAGGACCCCTCTGACATAAGCTGTGACTATTTTATAGAGGATGATTTTGTAGGACTTAGACTTGTTAGAGGCCCAAACCTGGAGGAACAATTGATTTAGGACTTAAACTTGTTAGGCAGTAGCCCTGAGGAAACATTGATTTGTAGGACTTACACTTGTTTGGCACAAGCCCTGAGGAAACATTGATTTATTGGAATATGGGTTGTTAGATCCATAAGCCCTGAGGAATCAGTGATTTCTTAGACTCAGGTGCATTAGAGGCACAAGCACTGAGGAATCAGTGATTTTTTGGACTCTGGTTTGTTAGAGGCACAAGGCCTGAGGAAACAGTGATTTGTAGGACTTAGGCTTGTAAGAAACAAGCCCCCCAAAATTGTTTTATAGGCCTTTATTGTATATTTAAAGAACAAGCCCTGAGAAAAAAATATGTCCTACTGGCCTAGTGCCAACAGGTCATGTTATGGTGACCAGTAGCCACTGGCCATTGGCAAATGCCACAATGTCATTGCTGCATTTACGACTGCTATTCTTGCTGCTGCTGCTGAGTTGTTTACTGAGCAGGAAGATTAGGCAGCTCCAAGGAAATGGGTTCAACAACAGCAGTGATATTGGTGATGATGAATATACTTCCAATTGCCACTAGCTCCAGTGATGCGCCTGAGGCAGTAGCAGCACCACAACTAGCCCCCACCATTTCAGGTATATCTGGAGAAACAAAGTTGGCTAATATACTTATCCTCCTGCAATTCCTCCCTAATCATGGATGTATTGGAATATACATTTTACCTTGACACTACAGCAGGAAGGAACTGTGCCTTTCAACAGCAAATTCAATGTGCACAGTGTGTGTGCAAGAAATAGGGGAAGGACTGGGAACAATGGATACATCAACAGTCACATCAAACAGCTAGCACAAGTGTAAGCAAACACCTTGATGCTTAGGTCCACAATGTCATCGATGGTGTATCTTAAAGGACAGTTTCATGCCCAAAGCAATGTAGGTACCCAAAGACTCTCTATATCGGCTTGAATGCCTGATACATGGGTTGGGTGTAGACTGTGCATGGAACCCTCCAGTTTGTGAATGAGGGCCATAGACTTTAATGTGGCTTTCCCTACAAGAGGATCAATTTCCTGGCAATGGCTGATAGGAGCCATTTTGGGCCTGCACAATGCAGCCGGGATTTTTGCTAAGTCTATTCCCAAAGCAGAAATAGTAAAATGTGATAATTGCCATTTACGGAATTTAATACAGTTTAGGAAGGAAATATTTTTCAGAAAAAAAGACTGATTTTAAACCAGGTCAGACCAGGTTGATGACAGATATTTTTTAATTTGTTAATCTGGTAATGTGTGACTAACAGAGCAATACACAATTTTACATCACCAGCAGGAGACAACACCATTGTTTACCCCCAGCAGAACAATCCACCATTGCAGATCTCCAGAAGGACTATACGTTACATGCCACCATCAGAGCACTACATCATTACATGTCAACAGAATAATATACTGGAAATTTCATAGACTGAGGGATTCCTGAGGCACTTCTACTACAACTACTAGAGGGGATAAATGTTACAGTAACAACAGCAGAAGGTGTTAGTGTTGTTGCATTTTGAACATCAGCAGAATCATTCATAACTAGGGTTGTGAATGTTGACCTTCATTGCTGCTCAATAATAGTGAGAGTGACTAGTTGGAGTTTGGTCTTGGAAGCAGTGACAGTGATGATGATGATGATGATGAACAAAATAATTTGATGGACATAATGATGGTAGTGTTGCTTTTTAAAGTAACGTACATAACAGAACTGTAGTATGTGGAGTGATGTTTTCTCAGTCTGAAAATATATACAATGCTTTGAATTTGCTCCAGTTCCTTATATTAGTCATTGAGTGATAGACCCTAGATTAATAATACATTGTTTTTTGTTTGTTTGTTTGTTTGTTTTTTTAAACTTTTTTTATTGGATTTTACAAGTTTAAAGGGACAGTAATACTTTGTTTTAACTTTATTTTATTTTGTATTTGGCATTAAAAAAAATATGAAGAATGATATAAGTCTTATCTCTCAAACCTTTATGGTTTAAGAGATATTCACAAGCAAAGTTTCCCCCACGCCCCTTTTACCTAGTGTAAGCCATCTCTTCTCAGATGTGGAATCTGGTTGTAAGACCAGACAGATAACAGAAGGGGACAATTTTCTTTGTATTAGAACAATGAAAACCTTACCCCCCTTGACAAGCTTTACAGGTTTTTCCCTTATCTTAATTGAAGATTGTCCCTCTCTGCAGTCTACCTGGGCACCTTCCTTCTGATCTGGCTGAACAGTGTTACATCAGTAAAAGGGGCGGTAGGGGGATACTTTGTCATTGAATTACTCTTGAACTACAGCTCTGACAGAATTGAAATAACACTCACCAAAGTCCAAATACTATGATGATTAATTAGAGCTGCTTTTATTATGAAACATTACTATCCCTTTAATACAAAACAGTATAACAAACATTACATACATATTGGCTCTGCTAAAACAGGAATATGTCAGGGAAGGTCCCCAACCAAAAACATACAAAGTCAAATACATGGTGCAGTGAACAACAGTCAGAGCCTGGCTTTAACGTGGTATATAAGTAGGTAAGGGAAGGTGGCCAGTACAGTCATACTGGGTCTATGCACAAATTCACCCCACCCCCACACACACACATATACACACACACACACACACACACACACACACACACACACTGTGACAAACATGGAATCAGTCACTCACTCACATACACAAATAAAAAAAAAATAAAAAAAGGGGGAGCATATGGAGATGTCACAGGTACTGAAAGGGGACAAAGGAGGTGGTCTGGGAGCCTCGGACATATCTAACAGGTCAGACAGCACCAAGGACTCCAGTGCCAGATCCCAGATGTTCCAGATTTCTAGGTATTTATCCACAGAGCCCTTGAGTTTACAAGTCAGATGTTCCATAGATTTAATGTGAGAAATAATAATACATGGTTTTTGAGTACTTTGCACATCAAAATAACTTAGATGCATTTGTTTCTTACAGTATTGTATCTTTAACACATTCTAAAGATCCTCTATCTGATCTGATAGTAGATGACTCATGTCAGACAACCTTGTGAGTCAGTAGTGTTTATGGTGCCTCCTCCCTTTGATAATATAAAAGTATGTCTCACAGACGTTAGCAGTGTCAGTGATAAGATAAGGGATAGAGTCTCACTTTCAATGGGTACATCATTTTTGTAATGATTTCGAGATAGCTGTTTTGTTTAAGTAATCAATGAAGGAGAATTGAGTCAGTCTGGGTTTGTGACCTCTTGCTCTGTATCTATATAATAATAATTCTGACTAGTGTCTCCTTGATTTCTCACACATTTGTGCATTTGTTATTATAAATGAAAACAAAAGTCATATTTATTTTTAAGACACCAACATATTAAAACATATACTTGATAATATTTGTTATTACTGCTTAAAATATGAATGTTTAACATCCCATTTTCTTTAAAGAAGCCATAAACTTTTATGATGACTAAAATATATATGGTGAGTTTTATTCTGATGAGTAAAACAAAGCTAATCTGACTGATGGAGATTATTCATTCAAACGATATTACAGCTGAAACCTTAGTCAAATCAAATTGTAATTAACAGTGAAAATATAAGTCCAGAAGTCAATTTTGTAATGCTCTCTTATGCTTTGACTAAACTTTTGAATGAAGCATTTCTCAGATGTTTTAGTATGCATTTTACAAAGCAGGGAAAAGCTCAAATAAATAATTATTAATATTATTATTATTATTTTAAAGTAAGCAATACTGCTCCTTTAATTCATCTTTAAAAATCTGATCCCATATGTGTTTCTCTTATGTACAATATGGAACATGGAACCATGGGGGTAAAGTCCCCCTCCTACTGAGGGCAGGACACTTAAAAAAAGGCAGGGCTTCTGAGGCCGAGACTCCCCTCTTCTCTTCAACTTTATCCCCCACCTCCTCAGTTTCAAGTGACGTGACCTCATGAATTGGCATTTGGCCTCAAGAAATGGCATTTTGGGCACAGCTGTCTTAGCTCTCACATGGCTGGAGATTCCTCTGCAGAGGAAGAAAAGACTGATGGGGAGCATCTGGACTCCTTTGGAGATGCCTCCTTTTCCCACGCAGAGGTTCCTTGCCCTTCATTTGAGGTGCTCATCAACATGAAATTGGAGACACTTCAAGTCTTTGAGGCTTCTGACTGAATCTTCTTAACTAGACACCTTCCAACACAAGATGCCCATTTTTCCTCCCCATCACCCTTTGGACCACGTTCTCCTAGAAGAGTGGAAGACATCTGATAAAAGACTTCCATAACAAGTGCATTTCCAACATCTATCCTTTTTCAACTGAGGCCTTGTTGCTGTGGGTTTCTCCACCTGTGGTTAATCCCCCAATATCTCGCCTTGCTAAGAACACCATCCAGCCTCTGGCAGATGCGGCTGCTCTTAAGAATCAGGTGGATAATTGCTTAGATTCCTTATTGAAGGCAAACTTTACGGTCACTGGGGCCACCTTGCGACCCATCCTTGCTACTGCTTGGGTCACTATGACTATGGCTGTCTGGAGTGAGCACCTCTCAAATGCTATCCTAGGGGATATTCTCAAAGAAGAATTGCTGGTTATGCTTGTCAAAATTCTAGAGGCTAAATCATAACTTACAAAAGCAGTCTTTGACACCGCTAGATTTTCTGGTAAATCTTCAGCCTTTTCTGGAGATGCGTGTCATACTTTGTTGATTAAAATTTGGTTGGATTACAAATCTTTCAAAAAAAGTCTTTGGTGTGCATTGCTTTTGTGGTGAAACAGCTTTCTGGACTTGACCTAGCTAAGGTCATCAGTAGTGTTGAGCGAGCACCCCGATGCTCGGGTGCTCGGGTGCTCTGACCGAGCACCCCCTGAGGCTCGAGTGCTCGGCCGAGCACCCGAGCCCCATTGAATATAATGGGGCGACACGAGCATTACACCAGGCACCCCCTGCTCTGATGAGGGGAGGGTGCCTGGTCAATGCCCCCCTTCATCTCCGCTATGCCCCCTTCATCTCCGAATGCCCCCTTCATCTCCGCAATGTCCCCCTTCATCTCCGCTATGCCCCCTTCATCTCCGCTATGCCCCTCTTCCACAATGTCCCCCTTCATCTCCGCTATGCCCCTCTTCCACAATGTCCCCCTTCATCTCCGCTATCCCCCCTCTTCCACAATGTCCCCCTTCATCTCCTCTATGGCATAGAGGAGATGAAGGGGGACATTGTGGAAGAGGGGCATAGCGGAGATGAAGGGGCACATTGTGGAAGAGGGGCATAGAGGAGATGAAGGGGGACATTGTGGAAGAGGGGCATAGCGGAGATGAAGGGGGACATTGTGGAAGAGGGGCATAGAGTCTATGCCCCTCTTCCACAATGTCCCCCTTCATCTCCGCAATGCCCCCTTCATCTCCGCAATGCCCCCGTACCTCCAGTCCCTGGTGGTCCAGCGGAGCGTCTTCAGATCTGTGCCTCTTCCGGCACAGATCCCCGCCACCCGAACATGGCGGGCGAGCACATGGCGGTACTCAACGAGTACCGCCATGTGCCGAGCAGAGCGATGCTCGAGCCGATCCGAGCATCGGCCGAGCACGCTCGCTCAACACTAGTCATCAGTAACGCTGCTGGAGGCAAAGCGCACACTATTGCCTCAGGTTCCTTCCAGCCATTCCTTTTTCCCAAAGGGAAGCATGGATTCTGTTACTCCCGCCAGTTTGGGAAGCCTAGGGTTCAACCTCCTTAGGCTTTTCAAGCCCCCCCCTCCCGAAAACCTAAACAGGCTAGGCCTAACAAGAAGTTTGCTCAGAAGCCTAATGGAGACAAACCCACCACCTGGTCCTGGTACATCTTTGCTCATTGGGGTTCACCTCAGTCTTTATCGAGATGTGTGGGAAACTTTAGTGACAGACCAGTGGGTTTCGCAGGTCATTTTGGAAGGGTATCATGTATACTTCAAGTCCCTTCCACCTCATCATTTCTTTCTGTCGAGGGTTCCTCGGGATTCAGTTTGGGAATGTCTGTTCATAGACAATATCCTCTCTGCTAGAAAAGTAGATGCTTCCCCTTTCAGCCCAGGAATGCTTCACTGGATTCTACTCCAATCTTTATGTAGTTCCCAAGAAGTGCAGTGGCTACTGCCATATTCTGGACTTGATGTACCTCACCTACTTTGTGCTAGCTCAGTGCTTCAAAATGGAATCTCTGCACTCTATCATCACTGCCATGTGTCCGGGGGAGTTCCTTGTCTCCCTGGACTCAAAGACACTTACCTTCATTTTCTGATTCACCCAGATCATCAGCGTTTCCTACACTTTGCCTTTGAGGGCAGCCACTATTGCCTTACCTTTTGGTCTAGTGTCTGCTCCAAGGATCTCTATGAAGCTCATGTCTGCTTTGGCAGCTCACATCCGTGCTCAAGGAACTTCCTTGACCCCTTAACTAGATGTAATTTTACTGAAGGCTCCTTTGGAAGCTACTCTACATTCACAGATTCAGGAGTGCGTCTATATACTGAAGCAATACGGTTGGATGCTCAACCTCAAGAAGTTCTCTATGGTACCTTCCCAAGTTTTGCTTCTCTTAGGGATGAGTTTCGATATCCTCCAAGGGAGGTTGCTTCTACCACAGGACAAGATCCAGTCTCTGTTCGATCAGGTGAATCAAGCAATATCCTGGCCATAGGCAATGGTGTGGAATTACATAAGAGTGCTAGAAAACCTAGTATCGGTATTGGAAGCAGTCCCCTGTGTTCAATTTCATATGAGGGAAATGAAATTGGACATCCTCAGTAGCTGGTCAAGACAACAACTTAATCTGTCTGATTCCATGTCTCTCCACTGACGAAGAACAATATTTGTTGGTGGCTCCAATGGTCTCATCTAACACTGGGACATGCATTTGTTATCCCTGAGTGGGTAGTGATCACCACAGACACTAGCCTGATGATCTTGGGGGTGTTCCTGGGTCCCCTGGTGGCACAAGATCACTGGACCAGAGAGAAGTCCAAGCCATATTCTTGAATTATGGGCCTTTTGCTTAGTGCTTTACCACTGGTCCAATGTCTTGACAGGGACACTGGTGATGGTCCAACTGAACAATGCAACAGAAATTGCATACATCATTTGCCAATGGGGAAGGAGAAATGAGGCAGAGGTTTAGAGGTTTGGGAGCTCCTTCAATGGGCTGAAACTCACATTCTCACCATATCTGCTGTTCACATTCCAGGAATGGAAAATGTGCCTGCAGACTTTCTATGTTGTCAACATCTGGATCTCAGGAAATGGGAACCCAGCCAGAGTGTGACTGATCTGATTGTTTGCCATGGGGATTACCATTAGTTGATGTCATGGCTTCCCATGATAACCCAAAAGGTCCTGTTCTGTGCCAAATTAAAGGACCCTCTAGCATTTGTGATGGATAAGATGTCCATACCATGGAACTTTCCTCTGGTATATGCGTTTCCTTTGATCACCTTGACTCCCAGGGTGCTAAGAAAGGTCAGGATGGAAAGAGTTCTAGTCATCCTGATCATTCCCTTCTGGCCCAATTGGTCCTGGTTCTCAGATCTTATCTATTTGGCAATCACTGAACCATTTTACCTTCCACTGAGGCCTGATTTTCTGACCCTAGGTCTGGTATGTCATACTCTGGTGGAAAGGTTGGCTTTGATGGCATGGCTCTTGAAGCCAACATCCTGAAATAGAAGAGCTTTTTGGATGCTGTCATCTGTACCATGCTTCAAGGTAGGAAGCTGGTTTTGTTCAAGGCCTATAATGGGATGTGGTCCTTTTACTATCAGTGGTGCACTGAGTGTGACGCTCCTCCATGACCTTTCAGCCTTCCGATGGTTCTGGCTTTTCTTCAAGATGACATCAACAAAGGTCTCAGTCTGAACCTATCCAGGTTCAGATATTAGCTTTCTCTGTTGTTTTTCAGAGGCACATTATTTTTCTCCCTGATATCAAGAACTTTGTTTGGGATTGAACTACTCTTGAACTACAAGTCTGACAGTATTAATATAACACTCTCCAAATTCCAAATACTATGATGATTAATTAGAGCCACTTTTATTATGAAACATTACTATCCCTTTAAGACTTCTGACCTTCTGGCCATTTTATCTTCTCGCTGAGTTGCCAAACTTAGGCTCTGTCTAGTAAACCCCCTTTCCTGGCCTTCTACCAGGACAAGGTGGTCCTACGTACTCCCAGAGGCTTTCTGCCCAAGGTCCTCTTGGATTTTCACATCAACCAAGAAATTGTGCTTCCGTCCTTCTGCCCAGATCCTTCTAAAAGGATCAGGATCTTCATCTGTATTTGGTAAGCTGCACTGTCTTCACTGTATTCAGCCTTTTAGGAAATCCTTTTCATCATTCCTGAGGCCCCCAGTGTGGGCCAGGCTGCGTCCAAGGTTACCATAACTTCCTGGATCTGACATCCTGTAGAAGTATGTGCACAGGAAGAAATTTGTTTCTTTCTGAGTCAGCGTACACTCTTCTAGATCAGTGAGAGATTGTTGAGCCTATAAAGATCAGGCTATTGCTGAGCAGCTGTGTAAGGTGGCAAACTGGTCATCTCTGCCCACCTTCACCAAAAAAAAAAATTTAAATGTCCGGACCTCGGCTAAGGCTAGTTTTGGCTGGAAGGTCTTTCAGGCAGTGGTGCCTGTTTAATGGTCCTTCTATTCATTATTTCATTCTGAACCCTGCTGGTTCTTGTTTATTATTCAGTTGTTGGGGTGCATGTTTGAGGTTTAAACTGTGTCAGTTCGCTCTTTGGAATACTGGTCTACATTGGAGTAATTTTTTTTCTTTTTCCCCTCCCAGGAATCTTGGTGGATGCTTTGGTTTATCGCCTGTGTCCACATTGGACATAAGAAAAAAGAGGATTTAGTGAACTTATGGTTAAATCCCGTTATCTTAGTCCATGTGGAACTCAGTACAACAAAAACATGTGGTTTATGTCCCCGGGCATAGGGGTCCGCTGGGGTCTCTGTTCACAGAATTTCTTCTTTTCTCACATTTCTTTTTCTTCACTTTGATATACGTTAAAACTGAGGCGGTAGGGGTAAAGCTGGAGGGAAAAGGGGAGTCTCCACCTCAGAGACCTTGCCTTTTTTCAAGTGCCCTGCCCTCTGGAGGAGGGGAATTTTACTCCCATAGCTCCTGTGTTCCCCATGAGTACGGAAATGGATTTTAATGGTAACTTCACTAAAATCCTCTTTTCTTTCAGATATACCTGTCCATATTATGGCATGCAGGGATGCTCGCTGCATCTTATTATAACTCAGGTGACTGCAGCGTGTATTTCATGCCGGACACTCCAGATACTGAACGACTCATTCTGCTGAGGAGAGGTAAAAGAAAAGGAATAGACAATGAAGAGTTAACATGGAAACCCATTGATGCATCTTGGAGGACACAAACTGAGGTTTTTTTCATCTTAAAGGAACAATAACAGCAAAAAATGAAATTAGTTGATGTAACTTTATACATTACATACAGTTACATACGTTGCATTCCTAAAATATAATCCTAAACTTTTTAATTCATGTGTAAATTGGCAATAAGCATATCCATCTCATAAGAGTCCAATTTTTCCCCCATAATTGTTTTCCATTGATGAAATTGTGGTAATTTTCCAAGTTTTGGCAAATTCTGCAAGTTTATAAGACAATTTTGGCAATTAATTTGTTTTGTGCTGGGGAGCATAGTGGAACAGGTCTAGACAGAAAAAAACACTCTGGATGTAAGTCAATAGTTTTATCAAGACAGTCAGAGATTATTCAATTAGAAACGGTAAAACATTTGTTAGGGTCAAAATGATTTGCGGCCCAACATTCATTGCATTAAGTGTGAGCTAAAACACAGTCACCCTCCCACCACCCTCCTAAATGCTCACTCTAAAAGTACCTTCCCCCTGGCCCTACACTACACCTAACATCAACAATAAAGTTAACAACTACTAGCCTTAACACTATCCCATGACCCATTCCTCACAGGTGTTACACTTACCTTGAAGTCAGAGGTCAAATGGGGTCTTTTGCACTTTGGTCTTCCTCTTTAATTCTTCTTTAAGTCTTCTGTCTTCTTCTCTAAGCTTCTTTCTTCTTCTTCTTTAAGCACCTTATTACTTCTTTAAAGTTCTTTTCTGTCTCTGAAACAAAATGTGTAAATCAAATTAAATGCCCCCATTAATGCTTGCTGCCACCGTGCCCTGCATAAGCCCACATCCCAGCTAATGGTAGCATGGGAACAAATTTGAATAGAGACCGTCAATATAAAAGTCAGTCTCTGTTCAGATTTCTTTCACTTTGGCTTGGGCAATGGCCTGAAAAGGTACAGCAATGGCGGCAGCAGAGAGCGTTAATGGGGGAATTTAATTTGATTTATACTTTTGTTCCAGAGACAGAGAAGAACTTTAACCCCTTAACAAATGCCCAATCTGGTGTGGGGCGTCCGTTAAGGGTCACAGAGCTTTTTTCTTTTTGCAATGAATTCTGGGATGGCAGAGCGGCCTGTTGCCACGCTGCCATACCACAATTCCATGATGTGCCAGGACTGTCACCGGTCCTTAATGTCCGGACTAGCATGATGGTCCTGGCACATCATGTGTCACTACGAGGTTAAGGAAGAAGTAAGAAGCTTAGAGAAGAAAGAAGACTTACAGAAGAAAAAAGAAGATTTCAAGAAGAATAAGAGTAAGACAGGTGAACTCAAGGGTGCAGAAGACTGAGCTGGACCTCCAACTTCAAGGTACGTGTTTATTGTTAATGATGTGGAGAATGGGCCATGGGATGGTGTTGGCTTTAGGGGGATTAATCTCTGCAATGCATTCGATACCTGCCACTCAAAGTGTTATTTATTGTTTGGTTTCACTTATGTTTCTGGTAACTTGATGGAATTGATATGGGGCTTAGGGCCCCATATCAATACACCTGCTCATCACTAAAGTAGTGATGCCTAGTTGCACATGTGTGTTTTATTTGTTTTAGTATTCTCAGTTACACGTTGGTGATTTTGAACACGTTAGGGGCTCAATGCCTAGATTTGCTAGGCGCTAAAATAATGCAAAAAAAGAGAGTCCCTCAACTCGTGTTACTAGCCACTGTATGTAATTGAATAATAAATGCTGTTTCATTGTTTTCAGTGGGTGCTAATTTTGCGCCCGTTGTGCTTTTTTAACAGTCAGTATTTTGTCACAGCACAGGTAATAGATTACCAAGCTGTGACTTAAAGGGATAGTAATACTTCATTTTAACTTTATTTTATTTTGTAGGCATTAAAAAAACATGAAGAACGATATAAGTCTTATCTCTCAAACCTTTATGGTTTAATAGATATTCACAAAGTTTCCCCTCCCGCCCCTTTTACCTAGTGTAAGCCATCTCTTCTCAGATGTGGAATACAGTCCATAGACCAGACAGATAACAGCAGGGGACAATCTTCTTCCTATGAGAACAATGAAAGCCCTGCCCCCCTTGACAAGTTTTTCTGGTTTTTCCCTTATCTTAATTGAAGATTGTCCCTCTCTGCAGTCTACCTGGGCACCTCCCTTCTGATCTGGCTGAGCAGTGTTACATCAGTAAAAGGGGCGGGAGGGGGATACTTTATCACTGAATTACTCCTAAACTACAACTCTGACAGAATTGAAATAACACTTTCCATGGCCCAAATACTATGAAGATTAATCAGAGCTGCTTTTATTATGAAACATTACTATCACTTTAAAATTAACGGTGTTAGTTTGGGTTTATCAACGCAGGAAATTGAATTGAGCCCTAGGATTTGACTGAGTCCCAAAGCGGAGTTATCTTTGTGTAAGTGCCCTGCTCCTCATTTACCAACTCCTTTCCTTGCTACATTTGCCTCACCCTCAGGGCCGGATTTGCCATAAGGCAAAGTAGGCACCTGCCTACAGGTGCACGCCACCGAGGGGCGCCTGACAATGGTATTTTTTTTTTTTAATACTTAAAAAAAAAATAAAAATTGCCACCTCTCTGGCTGTGCCGGCGCCCACTCCATGCTGCCCTCACATTACACCCCCCGTTGTCTATTTCCTACCTCCCTAGCAGATCTGTCATCTGTGCCTCCTTTGGCACAGTCCTGTAAGCGCTGAGCTCCCTAGTCAGCTCTGTAGGAGTGCAGAGCGCTGGGAGATGACATCATCTCCCAGCGTTCTGCATTCCGGAATAGGAGACCGCGTGGGACCTTCAGTAACTACAGGACTGAGCCAAAGGAGGCACAGATGACAGATCTGCTAGGGAGGTAGGAAACGGACAATGGGAGGGAGGCAATGGGAGGGCAATGTGGAGATGGTGGGGGCAAGTTGGAGCCGAAGGGGGGCATTGTGAGGGCAATGTGGAGATGATGGGGTCAATGTGGAGCTGATGGGGGGCAATATGGAGTTGAATGGGGCAATGTGGATCTGATGGGGCAATGTGGAGCTGATGGGGTCAATGTGGAGCTGATGGGGGGCAATGTGAGGGCAATGTTGAAATGATGTGGCAATATGAGGGCAATGTGGAGCTGATGGGGTCAATGTGGAGCTGATGTGAAGGCAATGTTGAGATGATGTGGCAATATGAGGGCAATGTGGAGCTGATGGGGTCAATGGAGCTGATGGGGTCAATGTGGAGCTGATGGGGGGCAATGTGAGGGCAAAATGGAGTTGAATGGGGCAATGTTGAGATGATGGGGCAATATGAGGGCAATGTGGAGCTGATGGGGTACAATGTGAAGGTGTTGGGGGGCAATGTGAGGGCAATATGGAGATTTGGAGCATTGTGGAGATGGCTGGGGGGGCGCTTCACAAATCTGTGCCTACAGGCTCCTGAGATGTAAATCCGGCCCTGCTCACCCTTTCTTGTCTGATTTATATATTTCTGTTGGGAAGGTTTACTATTTACTGTTTGTGTTTGCTTGTGTTTTAACTTGCTGAGCGATTCATTGGCCACCCCTCCGACACTTAGATGATTAATAGTTTTTGTTTATGTAGGTTTTGCTGCTTTGTATTCCTTATATAAGGTATTTTGATTAAGGTCATATGTATTTTCTGTTCAGTGTGCATCCTCTTTAGATAATTTATCAGTGGCTAATTGTATTTCATCATTACGTGCATGTTAGTCAGTGGAGTATAGTAAGAAAACAGCACAGAGAGAATCTTCTATGTGTAAATGATCCATGTTGCATTGTGTACACATAGCAACAGAGTTGATGAGGTTGAAAAATGACATGCGTCCATCATGTTCAGCCCATGCCATATCACCTTTGCTGAACCAGAGGAAGGCAAAAAAAAAAAAAATGAAGCCGTCTCCAAGAGACCCAAGTGGATAAGAAAATTACTTCCTGACTCCAAAGGGCAGTCGGATATTTCCCTGAATATCAGGAATGTTTATACAAAGTTTTTTATCACCAAGCCTCCAGATCCTGAAGGAGCTCCATGGTCACCAATCCTCCAGATCCTGAAGGAGCTCCATAGTCACCAAGCCTCCAGATCCTGAAGGAGCTCCATGGTCACCAAGCCTCCAGATCCTGAAGGAGCTCCATGGTCACCAAGCCTCCAGATCCTGAAGGAGCTCCATGGTCACCAAGCCTCCAGATCCTGAAGGAGCTCCATGGTCTCTAAGTTCCAATTCACCCACTGAGGTCTGCAAGTGAAAATATAATAGAAGTCCCCAGTATCTCCCTATCTATTTTTGTGGCCCACATCTTTATTTATGAAGCACCAACAATATAGGACTCTCTGTCAGACACAATCAGAGACACCTCCTCTTACAACATTTTTCATAAAGGACCTAACAACATGCCTGTTTATCCAAATTTTGATTGATACATCATAGCTCCAACAAGCATTGTACACATTATCATTATTGCTTCTCCTTCAACGCCTCTGCTCTGAACGTTTCCAATGAATGTCTGTAAAGTGCTTTGAATCCCACATAGGAGAAAAGTACTATATATATTATTTATTATTATTATTAACTAGTATACTATGCCCATACTAATTACAAATAAAAAATACAGCAGGCAATAGTTGGCGTTTGCAAATTATGTATTCTCCCCTATGTTTTAGTTAGTTTTC
Source organism: Rhinophrynus dorsalis (assembly GCA_037306005.1). NCBI lineage: Eukaryota > Metazoa > Chordata > Amphibia > Anura > Rhinophrynidae > Rhinophrynus > Rhinophrynus dorsalis. Next base: position 166,777,634 of record CM074726.1, on the reverse strand, counting down.
TTCTGAATTACTCTACTTTTTTGAACATATGGCCATTTTTTTTGTCTTATTGATACTCTGGTCTTCTTACAGTCATTCTGTTCTTAGCTGTTTTTTTTCACTTTGTTGTTTCCCTCCCTTCTATTCATGGTCACAAGATCCTGTCATTAATGCTGATTTATCTCTTTCTTTTAGCTGTCGCTGATCTACAGCCAAAATGTATTGTGACCAGTGCCAAGCAGGACCAGAACCTCACTGACTTTCTCCGAACCTTGAGTAAGTTAAACTTTTCCCTAATTCCAAGTCTGGTGTACAAAAAAAAACAAAAAACTGGAGTAGTTATGGAGCAAACCAACAAATACAGATTTCCCAAATTCACATTGTTTTAAGTGGAGATTTTTTTTACCCCTTGAATGCTAAAGAGGTCCCCAAAGCTTTGCATCCCATTTAAGTTAATCATAATTACTGGAATTTTTATTTGTTCCCAGTGGTGCAGTTTGTTTGCTATATAATAGCTCCACTTTTGCATTTGCACATGGTCTAGTGTATGTTTAGTTTTAAACATTACAATTTTATTTAGAATTTTTTTGTAATAATACATGTATATACTACGTTAAAGCCCGATGTAGGTGTGAGGGCTGGTGCCCTGGTGCCTGTCAGATGAGGGGACAGCGGTGGTATTACAGTGATCCCCGGAGCGTGCCGTTCTACCACTGCTTTCCCTTCCACTGCTGCCATGATAGGGAGCGTGCAATTTGCTAGGAGGCATCGCTCTCTGTGTCCGCGCGTGCCATCTTCAGTCATTGTTGATCCACTGCAGGATGAAGGCCTCCTCAGTAAGCCTCCAACAACTTCAGTCCTGTGCCTTCTGTTGCCACTGTGTCAAAACACTTTGGTAATTTTATCTACTCATCTTGTCTTTGGTCTTCTACTTGGGTTTTTAGTATTGAGTGGAATCCATTCCAAAATTTGTTTGGTCCATTAGGTCTTCTTGCTATGTGGCCTGCTCATTTCCATTTCAGGAGCTTTACTCTTTTAATGACATCATAGACCTCTGTTTGCTGACAAATCCATGCACATGTTTTTTGGTCTCTTTTTGTTATGTTTAGAATCCACAGATCCATACTTCTCTGTGTACCCTTAAGTTTGTATATGGCTTTGTCATTCAGTCTCCATGTTTCACATCCATACTTAAGGACTGGGAGGACACACTGGCCAAAATCTTTTGCTTGAGGCAGAGTGGGAGATTTGTCATAAAGACAATAATACTAGGTTTTCCAAATGCTTGCATTCTCAATTTTATTCAACCCTCAATTTTTATTGTGGTGTTTCCATCTGTTGGCATTTCCTGTCCAAGGTAAACATATTTTTCAACTTCTTCTAGATCTTGTCCATCTACTGTGATTTTCTTTGGTATGGTAAATTTATTAAACATGACTTGTGTTTTGTTGATATTCATCTTCAGACCAAAATGTTTGCTTTCCTGTTTTAGCAGTTCAATGTGTCCTTACAGTTCTTCAGGACTAGTGGCAGAGTGTATAATATCATCTGCAAAAGATAAGTGATTTAGGTAGTCTCCATTGATTTTAAGTCCTTTTTTTGTCCCAATTTAATTTGCAGAAAATGTATACTATAGCAGAAAATAGTTTTTGGGAAACTCTGTCTCCTTATCGGACCACTTTTTCTATGATGAGCTGGACTTTATTATTGTTGACTTGTATTGATTCAGTTGCATTTTCATCTATTAATTGGAGAATATTGATGTAAGCCCTATCTGTTCCTTGGTTGATCAAGACATTGATTATTGCTCGATTTTCCACTGAGTCAAAGGCCTTTTTATTAGTCAATGAAGTCTATGAATAAACTGCTCCTGAAGCCTGCTTGTTCCTTAGGTTGCACCTCCTTAAGTGTTGTGTCCATTCTTCTTGATAGTACCTTTGTGAAAACCTTGCAGACCACTGGCAAACAGCTTATTTGTTTGTAGTTTTTTTTTTTTTTTAGATCTGCCTTATCTTTTTTGTGCAGTAGGATGACTTCTGCTTTTTTCCATTTTCAGGCACTTTTCTTAGGAGTAGGCATTTTGAAAATAGTTTAGCTATGGCTTTGAATAAGGGTTGACCTCCGGCTTCCATTTCTTCAACTAAAACTTCTGGCGCTGCGTCTGTCTCTGGCACTGCATTCAATTGTCGTCCTTCATCCTTATAAGGATTTGAATAAAATTCTTCCACTTGTTTTAGTATTTGATGTTTTTGCTGATGTACCATCTTCAAGCTTTAAAGCGAAACTACCACCCTGACGAAAGTTGCCCCCAAAGAATTACCCATCTGGCGGCTAGCTGCTCAAAAGTACTAGTTGCCAGAATTATTACCTTGTTATAGAAAATTCCTACTGCTCCCGGACTGACAGGCAGGAAACAGCGCAGACCTCTTTCCATAGTGAAGTCTGCGCACCTGCGCTGTTAGTCCCATTCTGCTCTAGGAGGCGTTGCTAGGAGCCGTTCTGTACCAAAAGGGACTGACAGTGCAGACGTCACAATGCAAAGAAGTCTGTGCTGTTTCCTGGCTGTCAGTTCCGGGAGCAGTAAGAATTCTCTATAACGCGGTAATAATTCTGGCGACTAGTACTATTGAGCAGCTAGTCACCAGAAGGGTAATTCTTTGGGGGCAACTTTAGGAGGGGTGGTAGTTCCGCTTTAATGCAAACACTCGGCTCCTATGTCTGGCCATGTTTTGTTTTGCTTTCTTTAGCTCTGGATTTTCTTCCAGTGTCATTTTGATGAGCTCAACATAAAACTTGTGCGTTTTGTCTTTAATATGCTTCCTTATGGTCTTGCATTTTGCTACAGATTCTACCCTGTTTTCAATATTACTGGTTTGCTTCATTTCTCATCGCATTTTCATCATGGCAACTAGAAAAGAATAGCCCACAGCACTAACTCGCCATAACACGGAGTTCTCTCTGTGCACCTTCCTGGGACCAAGCAGCCCCAGGAAGGTGCGCAGAGAGGACTATGGTCTGAATTCGGAGCGCCCCGCTCTGTATCAGCCGAGGCGCGGGCAGTCAGTACTGCATATGACTGCAGCGATGCCACTGTTGGCCCATGTACATGGGCTTTAAAACTAGTGAGGAATAATTAATTACAGAAGTATGTCAATGAAGCCGAGAAAACTATGTCATTGGGTACATATAATCCTGGCATCGTCACCCAAGGTGAACAGATCAAAAATATGTCAACCTACACTGGACCAGCATGGGAGATTATGGTCCATTCCCTCAGCATGGCTTTACAATAAAAACAATGGCCCTCATTCCCCAGAGGCTTGCAACGTACTTCCTACGCCAGCAGGAAGACTAGCTTAATGGCAGAGGGTGCTAAGAAATGTTCCCACCCCCACAGGCCATATGAGGAATAATTAACTACAAACAGACAAGGTGTGTGCAAGCCATAGACAGGCCAATAGCCATGTCTTTAAAGGCCTCTAGATATAAAAAAAGAGAAAATATGTATGTATTATGGCGCGTTAGTGCTGTGAGCTATTCTTTTCTTCTTGCTTTTGCACATCCCCTCTGTTCTTTCTAGGTGCTTGTTCACTTATTCTACGTAAAGGGATAGTAATACTTCGTTTTATCTTTATTTTATTTTGTAGGCATTAAAAAAACATGAAGAACGATATAAGTCTTATCTCTCAAACCTTTATGGTTTGAGAGATATTCACAAGCAAAGTTTCCCCTCCCTCCCCTTTTACCTAGTGTAAGCCATCTCTTCTCAGATGTGGAATGCAGTCCATAGACCAGACAGATAACAACAGGGGGCAATCTTCTTCCTATGAGAACAATGAAAGCCCTGCCCCCCTTGAAAAGTTTTTCAGGTTTTTCCCTTATCTTAATTGAAGATTGTCCCACTCTGCAGTCTACCTGGGCACCTCCCTTCTGATCTGGCTGAGCAGTGTTACATCAGTAAAAGGGGCGGGAGGGGGATACTTTGCTTGTGAATATCTCTTAAACCATAAAGGTTTGAGAGATAAGACTTATATCATTCTTCATGTTTTTTTTAATGCCTACAAAATAAAATAAAGTTAAAACGAAGTATTACTATCCCTTTAATCACTAATATCACACACAAGTTTTATTGCACTTTCCTCTTTTTTATATTTAAAGGCCTTTAAAAATATGGCTATTGGCCTGTTTATGGCTTGCACACACCTTGTCTGTTTGTAATTAATTATTCCTCATATGGTCTGTGGGGGTGGGAACATTTCTTAGCACCTCTGCCATTAAGCTAGTCTTCCTGCTGGCGTAGGAAGTACGTTGCAAGCCTCTGGGGAATTAGGGCCATTGTTTTTATGGTAAAGCCGTGCTGAGGGAATGGACCATAATCTCCCATACTGGTCCAGTGTGGGTTGATATATTTTGGACCTGTTTTCCTTGGGTGACCCTGCCAGGATTATATATACACCCAATGGCATAGTTTTCTTGGCTTCACTGACATACTCCTGCCATAATAAGGCTTCGACCTATGGGAGTGATATATGTATATCGACACATGGGAGTATGTAAATATATGTACAATTCCTCTCTCTCTCTTCCTCTCTCTCTCTCTCTCTCCCTCTCTCTAAATACAGTGGATATCAGAAATTCTACACACCCTTTTTCAAGTTACAGCTTTTGTTGGATGTAAAGGTTGAAATTAAGACAAATCATGTCAGGCTTTTTTACTTTGAATAAGATCTTGTAACATCAACATTTCAGTGAAAAACAAATGGATCATGCTTTAGATAAATAATTAAACTGGAACTACCACCCCACGTAAAGTTAAACCCCAAAAAATACCCATCCAGCGACTAGCTGCTCAATAGCACTAGTCGCCAGAATAATTACCTCCTTACAGAGAAATTCTGCTGCTCCCGGGACTGACAACCAGGAAACAGTGCAGACATCTTTGCATAGTGATGTCTGCGCACCTGTGCTGTCAGTCCCAGTCTGATCTAGGAGGCATTGCTTGGTACCGTAGGGTTCCGGAAAGGGACCCTTCATCAGGAGGGGGGGATGCAGGGTTTTCCTTATATTTACTATCCCTCGCTGCATCTGTCCAGTCCCACGACCGGATTCCAGATTCAATGGGAGGTGGCCAGAAGGGGCGGGAGGGGGATCCTTTCAGCTTGAATATCTTTTGAACTACAAAACCTTAATATATAAAAGGCCATGAATTAATATTCAAATTTATTATGTAAACATTTCCGTATCTTTGTAGAACAGTGTATATATTATCTGTGCTGTTATCAGTATGTTATGGAAAACAATTCTGTTTTGCATGTCTGAGAGGTTTTGTGTTGGAGACCTCTCGTGGTAAACAAAAATACAATATTTGTTACATTTATACGTTTAACATATCTGATATCACTGACCAAACAGGAAGAAGGTATTGGTAAAAGAACTGTTCCTTATGATTACTTCAAAGAGCTGAAGTGTTTAAGATAAGGAAACATTTATGTGTGTGTGTGTGTGTGTGTGTGTGTGTGTATGCGTGCTTGTGTGTGTTAAAATGCGCCTTATCACATAAAAGCATTATCGCCCCTTTAAATGATATTTGTCCTACAAATTAAATGGGATTATTCTTTTAAAGGAGTAGTATACCTTTATTATGAAAACCCATATATTCAAGGGTTTTTGCTGCTGAGTAAGACATGGGTACACTTACTGATTTGAGATGTCTTGTTCCAAAGTTATAAGCATTTAAACTGTTGTTTCTTAAAGGGATAGTAATGTTTCACAAAAACAGCAGATCCAATTAATCTTCATAGTATTTGGGCCATTGAGAGTGTTATTTCAATACTGCCATAGTTGTAGTACATTGTATGATATTGAATGATAAAGTATCCCCCTCCCGCCCCTTTTACCTAGTGTAAGCCACCTCCCCTCAGATGTGGAATCTGGTCTCTTGACTGGACAGATCTCAAGAAGGGACAATCTTCTTACTGTGATCATGAGGAAAACCCTGCCCCCTTGACAGGTTTTTCCTTATGATCACTGAAGATTGTCCCTCTCTGTGATCCATCCGGTCAGTCTTGCTGCTCTGAGGTGAGCAGTATTACATCAGTAAAAGGGATGGGAGGGGGATACTTTATCATTCAATTACTCCTGAACTACAACTCTGACAGTATTGAAATAACAATCTCCAAGGCCCAAATACTATGAAGATTAATTGGAGATGCTTTTATTGTGAAACATTACTATTCCTTCAACATTAATAGGGACCTCTGGGGTCCAGACAGCTCCCCATCAGTTCACCTGGTGCCATTATAGTTATTCTGTTGTACTCTATGACAGGCATGGGTCTAGGAACCGGAGGGGGTGGGATAAATCTCTCTAGATTTAATGGGTGCAGGGGACTAAAGGAGCTAACAGTGTCTATATATATATATATATATATATATATATATATATATATATATCAAACTAGTTAGGAAGCACTCACAGTTCTGAAAGACTTAGCCTGGGTGCTATCAGTGTAGCCAAATAATATGTAGATAGAGATCACAGCAACATGCACAGGACTTTTTAAATGATGATTAAATATTTATTGTCAACGTTTCGGCCACTTACACTGGCCTTCCTCAAGACAATATATATATAAATAGCAGTGATTGCAACTGCTCACCTCAGGTTTACAGTGACACTGGCATATTCCAATTCTCCTTTCTGTACAGGGAGATTTAAAACTTTCATAGGGGTATCCAAATTATTGTCACTCCTACTGCGCGCAACTGGTTAAATCCCCTCTATGCAGTTGGAGAGAGAGAGAGGTTTATCACTGGGACTGCCAGAAATGTAGTGTATTTCACATGACGTGACCTGCCACAAGGTGGCGCTGTCCACTTCCATTAGATCTGCCATATTTATGGTGATATAATGGCTTGTATATGGTCCTTTACAATTAAAGTGAACCTGTCATACCTAGTACAATGTGATAATTCTACAGGGCTGGTAAATACATTTTAACCCCTGCAGTGCTGAAAGTGTGCATGTGTGTGTTGGAGGGTGACTTCCACATCACTAGCATGAATGTGGGAGAGATTGAGACCAGGCTAATCTAAAAATTATGTGAGGGGAATGGGTGGATTTTAAAAAAAACCCAGTAGGTCTCATCTAGAACATTTAAATTCACGTCCTTCAGCATAATATTGACACACATGACTGATGTCAATAAAAAGGGGATGGATCATTAACAAAATAATTATATATCTCTCACAGAAAATGCACAGAAAAATGACCACCACAAGCCACTGTAGAAATCATTGGTAAGACCGCGCCTTGTATATACAGTGCAGTTTTGTGCACCAGTTCTGAAAAAGGATATTCTAAAAATGGAGAGAGTGCAAAGAAGAGCAACAAAATTAATTAAGGGAATGGAGGATCTGAAGTATGAAGAACGTCTATCTTGGTTTGTTTCCTCTAGAGAAAAGACGCTTAAGACCGGATCTTGTGACACTGTCTAAGTATATGCAAGGTCATTACAAGGATCTCTAGTGAGCTCTTCATTCTAAGGCCTGATCAGATAACTAGGGGCCATCGCTTACAATTAGAGGAAAGATGGTTTCAACTTCAGCAGATCAATAAAATCTGATAAATTGTGGACTTTCTTAGCGAAGTATGTGGTAATGGCAGGTATAATGGTTACATTTAAAGGGATAGTAATACTTCGTTTTCTCTTTTTTTTATTTTGTAGGCATTAAAAAAACATGAAGAATGATATAAGTCTTATCTCTCAAACCTTTATGGTTTGAGAGATATTCACAAGCAAAGTTCCCCCTCCCGCCCCTTTTACCTACTGTAAGCCATCTCTTCTCAGATGTGGATGCAGTCCATAGACCAGACAGATAACAGCAGGGGACAATCTCCTTCCTATGAGAACAATGAAAGCACTGCCCCCCTTGACAAGTTTTTCAGGTTTTTCCCTTATCTTAATTGAAGATTGTACCTTCTCTGCAGTCTACCTGGGCACCTCCCTTCTGCTCTGGCTGAACAGTGTTACATCAGTAAAAGGGACGGGAGGGGGATACTTTGTCATTGAATTATTCTTGAACTAAAACTCTGACAGAATTGAAATAACAGTCTCCCTGGCCCAAATACTATGATGATTAATTAGAGCTGCTTTTATTATGAAACATTACTATCACTTTAAGAGAAGAGTAGATATATTTCTAACAGGAGGGAACATACAGTTAAACTGTGTATAAGTAGGTTAAATGGGAAGTTCTAGTAATCTAATACCCATTTTGGAGTCAGGACGGCTTATATAATCCTCATTTTCTGAGATATACTGTGGAAAAGGGCATTACGTACACCGTGTATAATCCCATTGGATGCTAGAGACCTCACACTGGATTGCAAAGTGATTTATTTGAACTTCTCTAGCATTCACGGGGTTAAAGGGATTGTAATCCTTAAAATGTAAAAAAAAATATGTTGTAGGGTTTATCCCCCTGAGTAAAACAAGAGTACTTCCACTGCTGAGAGGTGTTTCGTTCAAAAGTTATTAATTTTCAAAGTTTAATTTTTTTAGGTGCAATGTCACAGTGGCCTGAAATTGTACAGTGGCGCTGTTGCTACACCATCCTATGGAGATTTATGATCCCGGGACCAGAGCTGTCCATTGGATCGTGTAGCAATAGCGCCACTGTACAATTTCAGGCCACTGTGATATTGCACCTAAAAAATTCAGCTTTGAAAATTAATAACTTTTGAGTGAAACACCTTTCAGCAGTGGGAGTACTCTTGTTTTACTCAGGGGGATAAACCCTACAACATATTTTATTTTACATTTTAAGTATTACTATCCCTTTAAACAAAATTGATTTGTGTCTCCAAGGTAACAGCATTCATGTCTATAAACTGGCAGAGATACAATAATCTCAAATGAACTGCTTTTGATTTTGCTACTCATTACAGGAGTGCACAAACAAAAGTATTAATCAGTGGATACAAAGAATAAAGTTATTATGATTTATGGATCTAGAATAAAGGAAATCAATTCTACTCATTGTGTAAGCTATCGTCTCATAACCTCTCCTTTCTTCCAGACACTGTCCCGGATGAAACAACAAACGGAATGTCTGGACCTGAGATTGTTCTCTTCCCAAATGTGGATTTTGGTAACAGCCCTTTACTGCATTTATATCTGTACCACCCCTCTAGCAATAGAGAAGAAGCATCCTTTTTCAATGTCTTTTGGCAGGTCTAGGATCAAAATAGTAGATCCCACCTCTCAGTGCCACTGTATTCCCCTGAAGGGTTAAAGGGATAGTAATACTTCGTCTTATCTTTATTTAATTTTGTAGGCATTAAAAAAACATGAAGAATGATATGAGTCTTATCTCTCAAACCTTTATGGTTTGATAGCTATTCACAAGCAAAGTTTCCCCTCCCGCCCCTTTTACCTAGTGTAAGCCATCTCTTCTCAGATGTGGAATGCAGTCCATAGACCAGACAGATAACAGCAGGGGACAATCTTCTTCCTATGAGAACAATGAAAGCCCTGCCCCCCTTGACAATTTTTTCAGGTTTTTCCCTTATCTTAACTGAAGATTGTCCCTCTCTGCAATCTACCTGGGCACCTCCCTTCTGATCTGGCTGAGCAGTGTTACATCAGTAAAAGGGGTGGGAGGGGGACACTTTATCATTGAATTACTCTTGAACTACAACTCTGACAGAATTGAAATAACACTCTCCAGAGTCCAAATACTATGATATTAATTAGAGCTGCTTTTATTATGAAACATTACTATCCTTTTAAGGACAGACTCTAAGCAACATGCTGTCTGTTTGTAACTATATCACCCACAGGAGGAGGGACAGACTCCTAGCTCCTTCTCCAAGAAACACACAAAAAAGGGGGAAAAGGGGGTGGTACCCCTTGTTTAGAATCACAGGATACAACGAAAACCAACCACCACGTGCACCAAGTGTTTGGGAACTCACAAGATTAATGCCTGGGGTATTACCTCAGTAATCCTCAGCAAAATCGCTCTGGGATGGTAACATTTCCCTAGTCACAGTATACAGGGTGTCCCTGGCATACCTCCCAACATTTCAAATGGCCAAAGAGGGACACTTGTGTTTTAGGGGGTGTTTCTGGGGGCGTGGCTGGTGAGCGAGGCATTACTGAGAATTTTTAGGCTATTTCATGACCTATTGATATCTCCTTGTGTAACCTAATAAATGATTTAGAACAAGACCAAAGTATTTTATTTACACAGACTAATGTAGAAACACATATACAGACTTTTAAACAAACAATAATGTGAGTTTTATTGCTGTAGAGCAGTGTGATACACTTATATATACACCACACAGTCTGATATCCTAAAAAGAGGGACATCAGGGCGGGAAAGAGGGACAGAGGGATTTAAGTCTAAAAGAGGGACTATCCCTCCTAAAGAGGGACACTTGGGAGGTATGCCCTGGTATACTCATTCTCCCAAAATATCATAAACATATACAGCATGACATAAAAATAATGGGGGGGGGATTCACTAAGCTGTGATTTGGAGATCTTAGTGCGTAGGATCCATAGAATAACATAGGAACTAGAGAAGTGATAAACTGGAGAGGTCATCTCCACCCACTTTATAACCTCTTTATCACCACTTAGTGAATCTCCCCCAAGGCGTCCAATGGTGATATAACAGATATATAAAATGCATTCACATGATATGATGGTCGGAGTGGGACTACTCCCAAACTACTGACATTCTCACAAATGGAGAATATAATTCATCGCCGCTTGAGATCTCCAGGTCACTGGAACAGATGTTGCTCTCCAAACACAGTATTCAATATATACAATTTATTTACAATGAAACAATATAACCAGTCACTGTGTCACCCTGCAGAGGGAGGGACAGACTCATATCTCCTTCTGTCTGTGTCACTGTGTCACCCGGCAGGGGGGGGACAGAGTCATATCTCCTTCTGTCTGTGTCACTGTGTCACCCTGCAGGGGGAGGGACAGACTCATATCTCCTTCTGTCTGTGTCACTGTGTCACCCTGCAGGGGGAGGGACAGACTCATATCTCCTTCAGTCTGTGTCACTGTGTCACCCTGCAGGAGGAGGGACAGACTCATATCTCCTTCTGTCTGTATCACTGTGTCACCCTGCAGGGGGAGGGACAGACTCATATCTCCTTCTGTCTGTGTCACCCTGCAGGAGGAGGGACAGACTCATATCTCCTTCTGTCTGTGTCACTGTGCCACCCTGCAGGGGGAGGGACAGACTCATAGCTCCTTCTGTCTGTGTCACTGTGTCACCCTGCAAGAGGAGGGACAGACTCATATCTCCTTCTGTCTGTGTCACTGTGTCACCCTGCAGGAGGAGGGACAGACTCATATCTCCTCTCTGTGTCACTGTGTCACCCTGCAGGAGGAGGGACAGACTCATATCTCCTTCTGTCTGTATCACTGTGTCACCCTGAAGGGGGAGGGACAGACTCATATCTCCTTCTGTCTGTGTCACTGTGTCACCCTGCAGGGGGAGGGACAGACTCATATCTCCTTCTGTCTGTGTCTCTGTGTCACCCTGCAGGGGGAGAGACAGACTCATATCTCCTTCTGTCCATGTCACTGTGTCACCCTGCAGGAGGAGGGACAGACTCATATCTCCTTCTGTCTGTGTCACTGTGTCACCCTGCAGGGGGAGGGACAGACTCATAGCTCCTTCTGTCTGTGTCACTGTGTCACCCTGCAGGAGGAGGGACAGACTCATATCTCTTCTGTCTGTGTCACTGTGTCACCCTGCAGGGGGAGGGACAGACTCATATCTCCTTCTGTCTGTGTCACTGTGTCACCCTGCAGAAGGAGGGACAGACTCATATCTCCTTCTGTTTGTGTCACTGTGTCACCCTGCAGGGGGAGGAACAGACTCATATCTCCTTCTGTCTGTGTCACTGTATCACCCTGCAGGAGGACGGACAGACTCATATCTCCTTCTGTCTGTGTCTCTGTGTCACCCTGCAGGAGGAGGGACAGACTCATATCTCCTTCTGTCTGTGTCACTGTGTCACCCTGCAGGAGGAGGGACAGACTCATATCTCCTTCTGTCTGTGTCACTGTGTCACCCTGCAGGAGGAGGGACAGACTCATAGCTCCTTCTGTTTGTGTCACTGTGTCACCCTGCAGGAGGAGGGACAGACTCACATCTCTTCTGTGTGTGTCACTGTGTCACCCTGCAGGGAGAGGGACAGACTCATATCTCCTTCTGTCTGTGTTACTGTGTCACCCTGCAGGAGGAGGGACAGACTCATATATCTTCTGTGTGTGTCACTGTGTCACCCTGCAGGGAGAGGGACAGACTTGTATCTCCCTCTGTCTGTGTCACTGTGTCACCCTGCAGGAGGAGGGACAGACTCATATCTCCTTCTGTCTGTGTCACTGTGTCACCCTGCAGGAGGAGGGACAGACTCATAGCTCCTTCTGTTTGTGTCACTGTGTCACCCTGCAGGAGGAGGGACAGACTCACATCTCTTCTGTGTGTGTCACTGTGTCACCCTGCAGGAGGAGGGACAGACTCATATCTCCTTCTGTCTGTGTCACTGTGTCACCCTGCAGGAGGAGGGGCAGACTCGTATCTCCTTCTGTCTGTGTCACTGTGTCACCCTGCAGGAGGAGGGACAGACTTGTATCTCCCTCTGTCTGTGTCACTGTGTCACCCTGCAGGAGGAGGGACAGACTCATATCTCCTTCTGTCTGTGTCACTGTGTCACCCTGCAGGGGGAGGGACAGACTCATATCTCCTTCTGTCTGTGTCACTGTGTCACCCTGCAGGAGGAGGGGCAGACTCGTATCTCCTTCTGTCTGTGTCACTGTGTCACCCTGCAGGAGGAGGGACAGACTCATATCTCCTTCTGTCTGTGTCACTGTATCACCCTGCAGGAGGAGGGACAGACTCATATCTCCTTCTGTCTGTGTCACTGTGTCACCCTGCAGGGGGAGGGACAGACTAATAGCTACTTCTGTCTGTGTCACTGTATCACCCTGCAGGAGGAGGGACAGACTCATATCTCCTTCTGTCTGTGTCACTGTGTCACCCTGCAGGAGAAGGGACAGACTCATAGGTCCTTCTGTCTGTGTCATTGTGTCACCCTGCAGGAGGAGGGACAGACTCATATCTCCTTCTGTCTGTGTCACTGTGTCACCCTGCAGGAGGAGGGACAGACTCATATCTCCTTCTGTCTGTGTCACTGTGTCACCCTGCAGGAGGAGGGACAGACTCATAACTCCTTCTGTCTGTGTCACTGTGTCACCCTGCAGGAGGAGGGACAGACTCATATCTCCTTCTGTCTGTGTCACTGTATCACCCTGCAGGGGGAGGGACAGACTCATATCGCCTTCTGTCTGTGTCACCCTGCAGGAGGAGGGACAGACTAATATCTCCTTCTGTCTGTGTCACTGTGTCACCCTGCAGGAGGAGGGACAGACTCATAGCTCCTTCTGTCTGTGTCACTGTGTCACCCTGCAGGAGGAGGGACAGACTCATATCTCCTTCTGTCTGTGTCACTGTGTCACCCTGCAGGGGGAGGGACAGACTCATATCTCCTTCTGTCTGTGTCACTGTGTCACCCTGCAGGAGGAGGGACAGACTCATAGCTCCTTCTGTCTGTGTCACTGTGTCACCCTGCAGGAGGAGGGACAGACTCATATCTCCTTCTGTCTGTGTCACTGTGTCACCCTGCAGGAGGAGGGACAGACACATAGCTCCTTCTGTCTGTGCCACTGTGTCACCCTGCAGGAGGAGGGACAGACTCATTGTAACGGATACCCAAGTCCTTGGGTTGAACTCAGGTCGTCATTCCAGGTTTCTCCCTCCAGAGGTCAGCTACAAGTAGGCAGCTCCACCGGTTATTCAAGCAGCATTTCTTCCTAGGATGGGGGACAACAGAAACAAACTTCAACTCTTTTATACATGCTGAACCACATTATCACGGTGCCCGTGATTGCTGCAGTTCCTTGTCTGTCACCAGTAGGGGGCTTCTATTGGCTGTCTGCAGATAGCCCGCCTCTTATTGCCTATTTAAACCTGGATTGGGCACCCTTTGAGTGCCCTTTCGTGTTGTTTCTGACCTTCTTGCTATCACTATGCCAGTGATAGCTGGGCCTCTGTTCCAGTGTTCCTGAGTTCCTGATCTCATGTGTTCCTGAGTTCCTGATCTCTACTGTTCCAGTGTTTCCTGCATGCTGAGTACTTCCAGTCCTGGTTCCGGCCTAGTCTCTGGTGTTGCAGTTCCTGCTGAACTTCTTCTCTGCTGTTTCCTGACCTGACTGATCGTTGCTGGTTCCTGTCATCGCATCGCCTGTCTCCTGTATCCTGGCGACCTCCTGCCTGGTCGCGTCGGCGACATTGCTTGTTACTCCAGTGTGCGGTCACTGGTTTGCTCCACAGCCTATCGGCTATACGGTTCAGTGTTGGTCCCAGCGTGCGGACGCTGGTTTGCTCCTAAGCCTTGCGGCTAGACATACTCGCTTGTTACACCAGTGTACGGTCACTGGTTTGCTCCAAAGCCTATCGGCTATACAATCATGTGTTGGTCCCAGCGTGCGGACGCTGGTTTGCTCCAAAGCCTTGCAGCTATACAAACTCGCTTGTTACACCAGTGTGCGGTCACTGGTTTGCTCCAAAGCCTATCGGCTATACAATCCTGTGTTAGTCCCAGCGTGTGGACGTTGGTTTGCTCCAAAGCCTTGTGGCTAGACAAACTCGCTTATTACACCAGTGTGCGGTCACTGGTTTGCTCCAAAGCCTATCGGCTGTACTATCCTGTGTTGGTCCCAGCGTGCGGACGCTGGTTTGCTCCAAAGCCTTGCGGCTATACAAACTCGCTTGTTACACCAGTGTGCGGTCACTGGTTTGCTCTAAAGCCTATCAGCTATACAATTCTGTGTTGGTCCCAGCGTGCGGACGCTGGTTTGCTCCAAAGCCTTGCGGCTATACAAACTCGCTTGTTACCCCAGTGTGCGGTCACTGGTTTGCTCCAAAGCCTATCAGCTATACAATTCTGTGTTGGTCCCAGCGTGCGGACGCTGGTTTGCTCCTAAGCCTTACGGCTATACTAACTCGCTTGTTACACCAGTGTGCGGTCACTGGTTTGCTCCAAAGCCTATCGGCTATACAATTCAGTGTTGGTCCCAGCGTACGGACGCTAGTTTGCTCCAAAGCCTTGCGGCTTTACGATTCCCCTGTTAGTCTCAGTGTGTGTACACTGGGTTGCTTACGATCCTGTCAATTTGCCATTACCATCTGACTGCTGCTACTATCTCTGGGCTGCCCTGCCCGGTATTGGTAAGGCCGGTAGAACCTTTTGCCACATTCCATCTGCGGTTGCCTTACCCGGTATTGGCAGGGCCGGTAGAGCCTACATTATGAATCTATTGAGGCTGCCTTGCCCGGTAATTTGGTAAGGCCGGTAGAACCGTTATGCGATTCCATCTGCAGGTTGCCTTACCCGGTATTGGCAAGGCCGGTAGAGCCTAACATTCTATTACTTCAGACTGTCCTGTCCGGTATATTGACAGGACCGGTAGAGTCTGCCTTCTGTCTTGTTATATTCTGTATATATCTGTATGTATGTGATTGCCATCCTACGTTATCAATTTATTATTTCAATAAAATTGATTTTTACCTAAAACTTGTGTCTGAGAGTCATAATAAACCGTGACACACATCAAGATACAGTACTAGACAATGGACAGTGACAGATGGTGTAAACATAACACAAAGGGCCAGACATGATTACATTATCTATACAGAGGGACTGAGTAAGGGTAAACACTGTGACAAAAGGCTGAGGGACTCAGATACACATCTTTACACAATGGCCAGGGGGTCTGACTTCAGTTCACAATGGCTTAATTAACACACAGCAGGGGGTCTAGCTACAGTACAAATAGTCAAATGGCTGGAGTGGCTACAATACACATCCTAGGGACAAGGGCCCAAGATTGGAGCCTTTGTTTGACTATTTTGAATGACCTGCTCCACCCTTGACCAATCACTTATCTGCCTACCATTCCCCATGTTAGGCTGTGGAAGATATTTGCATACCTGCTAGTTGGTGATTGCACAAACCTTTGAATTGGACAAGTACAATTAAACATATACAATATTTGACAATACATAAAACCAAACTTAACACACTTGTACATGAATGTAACCCAGGACAGCTCTATGTATTAAGCTGCCCATTCACCCAGTGTCTATTTTAGTGTATGACTCTGCAGGCTTTCATAGTTCTGTTACTCACCGCCAAGTAACGGCCTAGGGTCCGTTACACTTCCCCCCCTTCGAGACCCAAGCCAGAGGCAGCTTGGAGCAACGCTGGCTTGGGAAGTCCGACACGTTCCTGCGTGGAGGAGGGTAGCCCATGGTGTGGGCTCAGGAGGAAAGTATTAGCCCCTGGTCCTGGGTGGCTCAATAAAACTTGAGCTCCTTGTCTTGGGCAAGGAGAAACACTTGCCCCTTGTCCGGGCCAGAAAAGAGTTGAGCCCCTTGTCCATGCCGGGAAATAATGGGGAAGCCCCTGGTCCCGGGCTGAAAAGTACAACATGAGCTCCTTGTCCTGGTCCAGGAGAAAATGTTAGCCCCTTGTCTGGGCCAGGTAAAGCATTGGGCCCCTTGTCCTGGCCAGGGAAAAACATCAGCCCCTTGTCCGGGCCAGGAAACAGCTGATGTGCCCCTTGTCCGGGACCAAGGGTTAAACTGGGGCCTATGGTCCTGGGCCCTGGGAACTGGTACCTCTTGGTCTTGGCTGGCACCAAGCTGGGAGGCCTCTCATGGGCCATGCTCCAGATAGAGCTGAGGTCAGGCCCTCCTGGGTCTGGGGCCAGTGGTGTTGGATCCAGAGCCAGTCTATGGGGTGGATCTTCTTGGGGTAAGGTGATCTCCCTTGTCATTGATGTGCTGGGGAGAGGCTGAGGCTGAGGTTGGCAGCCCCTCTGCTTGCTCAAGGGATGCAGAGGAGGATCAGACTGTGGGGAGATAGGCAGATTTTCCCCTTTTCCTTGGCCAAGTGCTCCATGAGGACAGGAGAGGAGGCCACTTCCACTCTCCTGAGTTGGGGCAAAGGGCCGCTGGGAAAACAGGTGGCCCCACTTCCTGTGGCTGGATCAACATTTGGCCTGGTGGAGAACCCATTCCCACCCACCAGGCTTGGGTAGCAAGATCCAGGGGACACCCCAACATACCTGGTGAGGACCGGGGTCCCACTCACCAAGGCTGGGGACTCAGGCAATGGGGCAACGAGCAGTGGGCTGTGGATGAGGACTGTTGTCCCACTCATCACAGCGGGATTTTCACAGGGCCTGGTGGGCTCGCTCCCACCCACCGGGCTAGGGGTTAAAGGGGGACTGGAGAGTTCTCTCCCACTCGCAGATAGGAGTTTTTCATGACAAAATGTAGTGTTACTGGTGAGACATGCCTTTTCCCTCCCCAGTTCAGGATTACTAGGGGCCATAGCAGCACTGCCTTGGGGTGGCCTGCTGGGCTCCTCTTCTGCTAGGACATCCACTTTCAGTCCTCTTTTCGTTCGGAGGGGGAACACCTTTCCAATCCTCCTGGCAATTGTGTGTATGCACCGGGATAGCACACTTCCCTCTTTCTCCAGGGCAACATCCTCAGGGAATGGACAGGGGCTGCTGGTGGGGACCGGTGTGTCGTCCACCGCAGCAGGGGTTTTCCAGGCCCTGGTGAGCTCATTCCCACTCACCAGGCCAGGGGTCACAGGGGGTCTGGTGGGGAACGCATTCCCTCCCACCAGTTCACAGTCCATAAGGTAACCAAGAGGGCCCACAGCACTGTGCTCCTTCAGTCTGCTGGGGTCATCTTCTTTCGGACAACTAACCGCAGGGCCATTCTTTGCCCTGAGGAAGACCACAGTCCCATTCCTCAGGGCTGTATCATCCTTGCCCCTGGAGAGTACACCTTGCTCTTTCTCCAGGGCAGGGCCCATTGATACAGGGGTGGTGAGTTCTCTCCCACTCCCCACAGTAGGGCGTTCACAAGGGCTGATGGGGTCTCTCCCACCCATCAGATCGGGCAAAATATGGCTGCTGGCGGGGACCATCGTCCCACTTACCACAGCCGGGGTTTCAGGAAAAGGTGCAACAGTTCCATTGGGGAGGAGGCAGGTCCCACTCCCCAGGGCAGTAGCAACAAAGCCCCTGGAGAGGACGCATTTCCCACTCTCCAGGGCAGGGGCAGTTGAGCTGCTGGGGAGGACTGTGCTCCCACTCCCCAGGTCAGGGTTATCAGTGAAGTGCTGGAGTTCATGACAGTAATGCTGCCCTACTGCCATCGTAAGTTGGGAAACCGTCTCTTCCAATGGATTGGGTCCCAGGTGAGGCAACAGTTTCTGCACCCTCTCCAACACCGGATCACGGAACTCACCGAATGTGTGTTCAACTGCTGGAATGGATCCGATATGGCAGGGAGGGTTGGTCAGCCGGGTCATCTCTTCAGGTGGGGCAGGATACAGGTGGGCTGTCTGTGGTCCCTCTCCTGTAAAATGCCTTTCTATCTTCCAGAAAAGACTCTGGTAGGCTCTCTCCAGATGCCATTCCTGCTCCGCAAAGTCACAAAGTTCCCCCTCCAGCTCTGGGGTGTCACAGAGACCCAGCATCCCCTCCCGGACATCCCGGATATCCCAAAAGTGGGCGTCCTCCTTGCTACCAAAGTTGTGATCGCTCCACAAGACCTCCCATACTATTCTGGAGTCGTCATAGCCATAACCATCCAGGACACCATAGCGTGGTGCAGAGCTAAAGCCCTTCTGCTCTGCTTTCTGGCGCAAGGCTGTGTAGCAGTCTTGAAGGTGAACTTCCTCCTCAACATAGCAGGCCAGCCTTTCTTTCCACTCCGGTAGAGGATTGTCTCCCAACAGCGACCAGCGCAGCGCTAGTAGCTCCTCCGTCCGGCTCCAGTTGGGCGCAACATAGCCCCAGAGTTCTAGCTCTGCCATATGTAACCTGCTGGATCCCCTCAGTGGAGTGAGAGAAAGATCCCACGAACCATTGCTGAAACCGGGGTCAAGCCAGCGGCTGTTTTTCCCCCTGCTGGGCTGGTTTCAGTGTGATCCGACCGCTTGCCACCAGCGTAACGGATACCCAAGTCCTTGGGTTGGACTCAGTCCGTCATTCCAGGTTTCTCCCTCCAGAGCTCAGCTACAAGTAGGCAGCTCCACCGGTTATTCAAGCAGCATTTCTTCCTAGGATGGGGGACAACAGAAGTCCCTTGATACCATCCAGCAACAGAGAGACAGGAGCCAGTTCAAGTTCAAACTGTAACACACTTTATTGCACAAACTTCAACTCTTTTATACATGCTGAACCACATCAAGATACAATACTAGACAATGGACAGTGACAGATGGTGTAAACATAACACAAAGGGCCAGACATGATTACATTATCTATACAGAGGGACTGAGTAAGGGTAAACACTGTGACAAAAGGCTGAGGGACTCAGATACACATCTTTACACAATGGCCAGGGGGTCTGACTGCAGTTCACAATGGCTTAATTAACACACAGCAGGGGATCTAGCTACAGTACAAATAGTCAAATGGCTGGAGTGGTTACAATACACATCCTAGGGACAAGGGCCCAAGATTGGAGCTTTTGTTTGACTATTTTGAATGACCTGCTCCACCCTTGACCAATCACTTATCTGCCTACCATTCCCCATGTTAGGCTGTGGAAGATATTTGCATACCTGGTAGTTGGTGATTGCACAAACCTTTGAATTGGACAAGTACAATTAAACACATACAATATTTGACAATACATAAAACCAAACTTAACATACTTGTACATGAATGTAACCCAGGACAGCTCTGTGTATTAAGCTGCCCATTCACCCAGTGTCTATTTTAGTGTATGACTCTGCAGGCTTTCATAGTTCTGTTACTCACCGCCAAGTAACGGCCTAGGGTCTGTTACACTCATGTCTCCTTCTGTCTGTGTCACTGTGTCACCCTGCAGGAGGAGGGACAGACTCATAGCTCCTTCTGTCTGTTTCACTGTGTCACCCTGCAGGAGGACAGACTCATATCTCCTTCTGTCTGTGTCACTGTGTCACCCTGCAGGGGAGGGACAGACTCATATCTCCTTCTGTCTGTGTCACTGTGTCACCCTGCAGGAGGAGGGACAAACTCATAGCTCCTTCTGTCTGTGTCACAGTGTCACCCTGCAGGAGGAGGGAGAGACTCATATCGCCTTCTGTCTGTGTCACTGTGTCACCCTGCAGGAGGAGGGACAGACTCATATCTCCTTCTGTCCATGTCACTGTGTTATCCTGCAGGGGGAGGGACAGACTCATATCTCCTTCTGTTTGTGTCACTGTGTCACCCTGCAGGGGAGGGACAGACTCATATCTCCTTCTGTCTGTGTCACTGTGTCACCCTGCAGGAGGAGGGACAGACTCATATCTCCTTCTGTTTGTGTCACAGTGTCACCCTGCAGGAGGAGGGAGAGACTCATATCGCCTTCTGTCTGTGTCACTGTGTCACCCTGCAGGAGGAGGGACAGACTCATATCTCCTTCTGTCCATGTCACTGTGTTATCCTGCAGGGGGAGGGACAGACTCATATCTCCTTCTGTTTGTGTCACAGTGTCACCCTGCAGGAGTAGGGACAGACTCATATCTCCTTCTGTCTGTGTCACTGTGTAAGATAAGGGTAGGACTAATACATCCTCTGTCTGTGTGTTACTCAGGGCTGCAGGTCAGTAAGCAGAGAATCCTCTCTGGGAATTTTCCTTTTTTACCTGCATCAGTGACCGAGTCTGAGAAGATCCTGCACCTCTCTTCCATCATTCCCTTTGACTGCCCCAACATGGTGAGGAGTCAAAAACGTCTTCACAGCAAATTCTCACTTCTCATCTCGTATTTATTCTTCCAGTTCTCTTTCTATGAGTTGAAACAAAATGTAGGTTTAACATTTATCACGAGGTGTTATCTACAAAAAAAAAAAACCTCTAGTGTAGTTTATGGGAATATTTGCATATTAAACCGGAAATAAATACATCACATGTAAAAGTGGAGATGACGTCCCATGTTATTGTATGGAGCCAATACACTAAGATCTTTCCATCCTGAGAGATCGTAGTGCATAGGCTCCATAGAATAATATACAAACTTAAGAGTTTATCTCACTGGAGAAGTTATCTCCTCTTTATCACACCTTAGTACATCTCCCTGCCCTGTATCTATAACTAAAGCTCTCCCATAGAATAACATAGGAGCTGGAGAGTTTATCTCACTGGAGAAGTTATCTCCTCTTTATCATGCCTTAGTACATCTCCCCTGTAGTCTATAACTAAATCTCTCCCATAGAATAACATAGGAACTGGAGAGTTTATCTCACTGGGGAAGGTATCTTCTCTATATCATATCTTAGTACATCTCCCCTGTAGTCTATATCTAAAGATCTCCCATAGAATAACATAGGAACTGGAGAGTTTATCTCACTGGAGAAGTGATCTCATCTTTATAACATCTTAGTACATCTCCCTACTCTATATCTAAATCTCTCCCATAGAATAACATAGGGACTGGAGAGTTTATCTCACTGGAGAAGCTATCTCCTCTTTATCACACCTTAGTACATCTCCCCCCGTAGTCTATAACTAAATATCTCCCATAGAATAACACAGGAACTGGAGAGTTTATCTCACTGGAGAAGTGATCTCCTCTTTATCACACCTTAGTACATCTCCCCCTGTAGTCTATAACTAAAGATCTCCCATAGAATAACATAGGAACTGGAGAGTTTATCTCACTGTATAATTTATCTTCTCTTTATCACACCTTAGTACATCTCCTCCTGTAGTCTATATCTAAATCTCTCCCATACAATAACATAGGGACTGGAGAGTTTATCTCACTGGAGAAGTTATCTCCTATTTATCACACCTTAGTACATCTCCCCTGTAGTCTATAACTAAATCTCTCCCATAGAATAACATAGGAACTGGAGAGTTTATCTCACTGGAGAAGTGATCTCCTCTTTATCACACCTTAGTACATCTCCCCTGTAGTCTATAACTAAATCTCTCCCATAGAATAACATAGGAACTGGAGAGTTTATCTCACTGGAGAAGTTATCTCCTATTTATCACACCTTAGTACATCTCTCCTGTAGTCTATAACTAAATCTCTCCCATAGAATAACATAGGAACTGGAGAGTTTATCTCACTGGAGAAGTGATCTCCTCTTTATCACACCTTAGTACATCTCCCCTGTAGTCTATAACTAAATCTCTCCCATAAAATAACATAGGAACTGGTGAGTTTATCTCACTGGAGAAGTTATCTCCTCTTTATCACACCTTAGTACATCTCCTCTGTAGTCTGTAACTAAAGATCTCCCATAGAATAACATAGAATAACATAGGAACTGGAGAGTTTATCTCACTGGAGAAGTTATCTCCTTTTTATCACACCTTAGTACATCTCCCCTGTAGTCTATAACTAAATCTCTCCCATAGAATAACATAGGAACTGGATAGTTTATCTCACTGGAGAAGTTATCTCCTTTTTATCGCACCTTAGTACATCTCCCCTGTAGTCTATAACTAAAGATCTCCCATAGAATAACATAGGAACTGGAGCGTTTATCTCACTGGAGATGTTGTCTCCTCTTTATCACACCTTAGTACATCTCCCCCTGTAATCTATAACTAAAGATCTCCCATAGAATAATGTAGGAACTGGAGAGTTTATCTCACTGGAGAAGTTATCTCCTCTTTATCACACCTTAGTGCAGAACCCCCCCAGGAATGCTAGTGAGTTCTCCATTGTATGGAAGCACATTAATGCAGTCAAAACATATCTCTTTCTTCCCATATGATTTATTTTCTATATTCTATTATCTTCTATTCTGACTGCTGTATCTCTATCCCATTAATTCTCTCCTCTATTTTCCTTTTTCTCAGCCAGATTACTCCATACCCAAGTGTTCCTCAATGCCATTTTCTTGGGGCATTTCCAACATGTTCTTTTCTCATTCTCCTTTTTTCTACCACCCTCTCCCAATGTAATCTTTTCCTGTATATTTGTTTACTTTCAGAATTTTAACAGTATTGAGTAAATACTTCCCTTGAATTTTTCTAATGACTTGTTCTCTTCGCTCCAGATCCGCACTATGGGCGGGCTCTTGAAATTCCTGGAGCGCAGGAGGATTGGGGTTCAGCTAGAAGACAGCAGAGTGGGAGTTCCTATTCTGAGCCTGAAGAAATTTGTCTTGTATGAGTCACTCCACAGGACAGAAGAAACTCATTACTCCCTATCATCTGAATCATCCTTTCACTCTAATTGTGTCTGCATGTGTAGATGTGTGTATGTGTGTGTGTGTTTCTCATGTCTTAAGCATGGGGCAGTCACTTAAGTAAAGACACAGACACATAATTTTGGGTTAAACCAGGCCACAGCTTTATTAACTTAAAATACACACCATTTACATCACTTTTACTTTAAGCCCTTGCCAATTCCTACCATGGTAGACATAAACTTACCTACCCCTTTTACCAGAGCCTTCGGCTCAACCCGTTTTTTGCTTCACCTTACCATGCCCCATTAGCTGGCCCGTAGCTCAATGGGGCCGGTGATTAAACCCGCGACCCCAGTCCGGGTGTCCTTGTCACCAGGCTGCTGGCCTCCTTATCCCCCAATCACTGACCATTCTACCATTGGCAAGGGCCCAAAGCGCCCAAAAGCTGTGACAAACATAACATAATACCCCCAGAAACCCCAAAACAACAACAGCCAAACAGGGAGGGAGGGACGATTTTTTTCTTTCCCCCTAAGAGGAAGTTCCCACAATCCCCTGGCCCTATATACCCTCTCCTTGCTCCCCACTTCACTTCCTGTCTACCCCCCCTCTAACCTTTACTTGTCTACCCCCGCTTAGACATGCCTCCCCTTCTAAGTTGCGGGGAGGTCTTCTGTGTGAACAAGGGGGAGAAGGAACAATCTTGCAGCCCTTTACTGTTCCATCCCAGAGGAAGAGACTACTTCTTCCTAACTCATCACTGGTTACTTTATGAATGCGTCACCCTGTGGATTAGGGGTAGATTCATAGCTCAATGTGCTGCCTATATCATGGTGCATATATCCCACTGGCAAATATAATAACACTTTGACATTTGTGGTATTACATTTTTAGTGTATACAAGATGTGAAAATACTGGCTTACACTGGTAGCTTTTTGTTTCTCTAGGGCAGATATAGTGGATATGGATCAAGATACTTACAGGTAGGTACAATTAATTTAGATAACTATCTACATACAAATTAAAGGGATAGCAATGTCAGAAAAAAAAGTATTAGCTATATGGTAGATACAATTAAAAGAGAGTACTTGCACTTATTGGTATCTCTCAAACCGTTATGGTTTGAGAGATATAGGAAAATAAAGTTCTCCGGTCCCTCCCCTTTCTGCTTGACGAGCTGTAAAGCTGTCAGAAGCAGATTCTGGTCACTTGACCAGATGTGGCTCTTCAGCAGCGCCGATATAACGATATCTAAAGATAAATAATTAATCGGAATGGTCTACAAAGTGTGCTTGCAAATTAGGCACACGTTGTAGACTGTTTCAATTACTGTAAAATCTCAGGTATAATACGCACCTGTGTATAATACGCAGGTGCAAATTATACCCAAGATTTTGGGTAAAATTCTAGTTCCTATGTACAATACGCACCAACATCTGGAGGCAACGGGCGGCATCCCTGCACTCACCGCCTGCTTTATGTGAAGTGGGGGGGGGTGTATTATACACAAGTAAAAAAATTAAACTAAAATATTAAGTCCAGCAACCCCCATCTGGAGGCAGCGGGCGGCATCCCTGTGCTCATTGCCCGCTTCCTCTGTGCAGCAATAGTGCATAAAAAACCATTAAATGCCCACCTTGATAACCAGGATTCCCCCTCTGTACTTATAGGCAGCCGTCAAACAGGGACAGCGTGCGGCATCCTTGCACTAGCCGCCCGCTTCTCCCTCTCCCCGGAACTCCTCTGAACAGCCCTGTCAGGACCTACCATACATTCAATGCACATTGAATGTATGGTAGGTCCTGACAGGGCTGTTCAGAGGAGTTCCGGGAGAGGAAGAAGCGGGCGGCTAGTGCAAGGATGCCGCACGCTGTCCCTGTTTGACTGCTGCCTATAAGTACAGAGGGGGAATCCTGATTATCAAGGTGGGCATTTAATGGTTTTTTATGTACTATTGCTGCACAGAAGAAGCAGGCGGTGAGTGCAGGGTTGCCGCCCGCTGCCTCCAGATGGGGGTTGCTGGACTTAATATTTTAGTTTAATTTTTTACTTGTGTATAATACGCATCCCCCACTTCACATAAGGTGAAATGGGGTAAAAATGTGCGTATTATACCCAAGATTTTACGGTAAGTATTTATTTTTAGGTATTGCTATGTCGGCGCTGCTGAAGAGCTGCCGTCTGATCCAGTAACCAGAATCTGCTTCTGACAACTTTACAGCTCATCAAGCAGAAAGGGGAGGGAGCGGAGAACTTTATTTTCCTATATCTCTCAAACCATAACGGTCTGAGAGATACAAATAAATGCAAGTACTCTCTTTTAATTGTATCTACCATTTAGTTAATACTTTTTTTCTGAGATTTCTATTTCTTTAACACACAATAGTACATGAGATGAAGATATTGTGTCATTTTCCTATCTCACAAAGGTAATACTATTATTATTTCTCTCTTTAGTGTTCTGCAAATATTCAAAAGTGAAGTCCATCCATCTGCATACAAACTGACCTCTGGTGTGAAAGAAGGACTGAGTCTATTTGGTAACACACTTCTTCCCCTAAATCTCCTTACATACATTTATCCTTTACATTCCCTTTCTATGTTTCTCATTTTTTCATTCCCCTCTAACCCTTTTGGGGGTTTTTGGCTGCAAATATGAAACAAGCAAAATGGCACTTTGGACCTTGTGCATGAATTCCTGCAACAAGTAATTTTTTTTTCCGCTTTTTTAATTGCATTGATGTCAGTGATGAGAAAGTATTTCCCGCCCAAGTGGAGTTCCCCCAATAAATTTACTACAAAGAATGTGACGATCACCCATCAAGAACGAACAAGATAAAGTGCCTTGATCTAACTCATGGTGGCCTCTCAGTGGTGCTACAAGTCACGTTTTTCACTCCCATGTGCCATTGCAGAGAGGACATTTCCATATCCATATCAGACTGGTCCTGTCCCACAGACAGTTCAGCTTCCAAATGTCAGGCAAATCCTCTCCGCACATTCTATATGGTTGCTAGTCACATTTTTTGTTGTAGGTTTCTCAAAATATTCCCACAGTGCTAACTATAAAAGGGGTGTCAGTTTACCGCATGTTGTCAGTCTGTGCTTGGGAGGGAGAAATTAGCTGATTTTTTTATGCAAGCTACTAGTTTGTAGGCTGGTTGGCAAAGAGGCAGCTGGAGTTGCTTGATGGTAGCATTGGTGGTACCTATTTGTTCTCTTGGTGTGATTGTGAAGGGAAAAAGGATAAATAAATAAGTAAATAAATAAATAAGTAAGTACAATATCAGACTAATAAGTGTCAGACAGGCAGGTTATCCAAGTTCCTACCTGGCCGAGCCTGAGACTCTACTAAGACTGAGACAGAGACAGATACTTTGCAGACAGACATAAGTACATCATGCATTCAAGACAAATTGGCAGGTAAACATGGTGTACTGCGTGTGCATACATATACACACTCAGTGGCGTAACAATAGGGGTCGCAGGGGTCGCACCTGCGACCGGGCCCGTCACTCCAAGGGGCCCGGCCGCCCCCTGCGAACCCATCGCCACTCGCCCACAGCCCTGCCCGCAGCAGCTCAGCTAATCTCCCGGCGCTCTAGTAATGCAGAGCGCTGGGAGATTACATCATCTCCCAGCGCTCTGCATAACTGAGAACCGCGCGGGAGATGGAGGTAAGTGATGTGAATGGGGCAACGTGAAGATTGGGGGGGGGGCCCGGGCCCGGCGGCAATTTCTGCACCAGGGCCCGGTGGCTTCTAGTTACGCCACTGTACACACTCGTTCCTATATTTGTAAGAACAAAAGGGACAAGCATATACTGAGGTGTGGTGGTACTGCATGCAAGCACCAGCTGCTTTTCAACCTGCTGATTCTGAGACTAACAGGTCTATACTCACTCTATATTGTACAGTAAAAAATTAACACTGCAGTCAAGTTGGGAAAAAAAGAGAAAGCTGCTACTGAAAACTTTACGCTACCTATATGTAGAGGTTGACAGGCAAAGCAGAGGAGCTGGAGCTGCCAGCTGTTGCTGGGAGTGTGGTTGTGATACCTTTGTAGACAGTGTGATACAGGAAAAGTTAACCCCATCCCGACAATGGACGTACATGTACGTCCCTCAGAAACTGTCACTTAATGACAGAGGGCGTACATGTACGTCCTGGAAGTCATAGAAAGTAATGGGGAAAAAAGTTCGGCGGGCGTTAAGTGCTGGCAGCGTCCGTGCGCGGCCGGTCACTAAAGGGTTAAAAAACAAACAAACAAAAAGTTTTACTGATAGGTGACAGAGACATGCACGAGATCCTTCACATTAGCTGTGACTGAGCCTGACAGTAACAGATACTAGAGACAAAGACTTTCATCATAATTTAAACAACACTCCATAACATCTCTGTCTTCGATCTTAAAGTAAAAAACAGCACTACCAGGGCTAAGGGCAGGGGCAAGGGGACAGGAATAGGAGTTGGGCATGAATATGTGGTGGTGTTAGTAAAGTCACACTACAAAAACTGACTGTGGCAAGGTTGTTTCAGCTTGAGGAGACTAAGGTGACATGAAAAGTCCCATCACCACCCGTAGTAGAGTTTAACAGCACTAAAGACTAGTTGCATTCTAGCAGAGGAGAATTTAGCAGTGAAACCAACTGCTGCGTTAGACAGTGACAGTAATGCCCTGCCAAAACTAATGTTCAATTTTCTATAAATCCACCCAAGAAAAAAGATAAAATAAACTTTTTTTCAAAAAAATGTAAGAAGAATATGAAAATAGTGGGGAGCCAGAATTGCAAGCAGGCTTACAGTAAGACAAGCCATGAATAAATTGCTAGTAGTGGCATGCTTTGCCTATGGCAAGGCAAGCAACCACCTGACTAGAGCATTAGACCACCGTTGACAATATAGTGTTTACTAATTTAGTTTCTGCTTCTTAGCTGTCTGTGGTTCAGATAACACAGGATTAGCCTGCTGTATCCACCACGTCCATGGATAGTACTAATGGTGGAAGAAATCTGACTGGGATCATCCTCCCCACAGATTATATTGGTGGAATCAGCTCCAGAAGTGACATAGGACCGGTGGTGGTTGTGCTTCCTACTGTTCCTAGTGCTGAGACAGAAGCAGCACCACAACAAGCCACCACCACTTCATATGCATCTGGGGAGTAAAAAAAGTTGTGAAGAGGGGGATAGACTGGGATCACACATGTCTGCTCTGATTAGGGTTGCCACCCAGTCGATATTTTACTGGCAGGCCGGTAAAAAATTGGCTCCTGTCCAATGTTAAGTCTATGGAGGGAATGACATGGCCGGTATGGCCTTAGCTCTGATTATACATGTTGACAATGTTTAACTATCACAGTCCACTGTGACCCTTGTCCATCCCACAAAAAGAACAAGAGACATTGCCTGGGGGTGGTGGTGCATTGGGTGACTGACACATTCCATGGTTCATTAGCACACTCATAAAAATAGCTTACCCTCTCTGATATGAGCCTGGCGTATTCCGTAGGATGGACACTCTAAAGATGCTCCCTTATCCTCTCCATTCAGCTTTGCTCTGTTGTCCACTGGAAGCCACAGATGCAAACATATACTGTCTGACACTGCAACCTTGTTCCAGTTGCACTATTACTTATATTTGTACTGTGGAACCCCTTGTACATGTTCAGGAAACTCTATGGTTTCACAGAACATGCCTTGAGAGCCTCTGTCCTATTGTGATCCCAAAGCATCTCAAGAGCTCACTTATCAACTACCCATAGTACTGCCCCCCATTCACGCTATTAAATTATGTTTGTATCTGGCTAGCCCCTAGTTAGTTTGTCCAGACAGTGTAGATTTACATGTTCACAAGCATATACTGTATTAGTTCATTACGGGGGAAAATCTTAGCCAAGTAATAATTTATTGCCCTTGTGTGACTTGATAACATGTATATTTAAAGGGATAGTAATACTTAAAATGTAGGGGTTATCCCCCTGAGTAAAACAAGGGTACTCCCTCTGCTGAAAGGTGTTTTATTCAAAAGTTATTGCCTCTCAATCTTGAATTTTTTAGGTGCAGTATCACAGTGGCGTGAAATTGTACAGTGGCGCAGTTGCTACACCATCCTATGGACAGCTGTGCTCAGTTGACTATAAATCTCCATAGTATGTTGTAGCAATTGTACAGTTTCAGGCCACTGTGATACTGCACCTAAACAAATTTAGGTTTGAGCTGGAATAACTTTGGAATAAAACACCTTTTAGCAGTGGGAGAACCTTGTTTTACTCAGGATGATAAACCCTACAGCATATATTTTTTTACCTTTTAAATATTACAATTCCTTTAACCCCTTGTATTCTAAAGAAGTCTCTAATCCATCGCTTCACAGTACTTTGTTATAAGGTGACCAGATATCCCTTTAAATTTAGGACACTTACGAAATACACATACTTCAGGGTTGCTATGTTTCATTTCTAGTCCTGCAGAATAAAGTTTTCATAAGCATTCTGCATATATCTGGTCACTTTACATCAGAGACAAGTCTAACACCTAAGAGGTTCATGTAATATAATAAATATTGTAACTATGTGCCTGTCCCATACATCCCAAGTGTCCCTCTTTAGGAGGGACAGACCCTGTTTTAGACCCAAATCCCTCTGTCCCTCTTTCTCATCCTGTTGTCCCTCTTTTTTTAGGAGATCAGACTGTGTGGTGTATATAAGTGTATCGTATTGATCTACAGTAATACAGTTCACATTATTGTTTGTTTAAACGTCAGTATATTTGTTTATAAATTAGTCTGTGTAAATAAAATAATTTGGTCTTGTTTTAAGTCATTTATAAGGTTATGCAAGTAGTTGTCAGTAGGTTGTGAAATAGCCTATAAATTCTTGGTAATGCCCCGCCCACCAGCCACACCCACAGCAACACCACCTAAAACAGAAGGGTCCCTCTTTGGCAATTTGAAATGTTGGGAGGTATGCTGTCCACAAATGAATGATAAAAAAACACCCTTACATTTATTTTATTCTGATAAACCTGTTAGCATTGCGATCTGCCACAGGTCACATTAAGTAGAGCAACAAACTAAAGTGATTCTGCAACAACCATGACCAGAAGGTGGCAGCAAAACCTATGTTAATAAATAAAGACAAATAATTCATAAAGTGAGAAGCCTGTGGGGTGCATATGGCATATATCTATTCATATTATCATCTGTAACTATTTATATACTTGGAACTTTCAAAATGAGCTGACCCTGAGATCTTTTAAATATTAATATTTAAAATTCTCCAGTACATAGATTCTAGGTGATATGTACGGTACCTTCTTGCTCTAGCCCAGGGGTGCACCAATCAGTCTTCGAGGAACCCTCAGTGTGTTACAACTGCTTGAACACAGAAAGGACAAGAATGGCTTCTTCCTTTGCTTTCACTGTCTGAACACAGAAAAGACATACAGGACTTCTTTTTTTTTGCCTTTTTGTGCAATGTAGAAATATCACTGCTTGTATGCACACAAATACTCAGGACCAGGGAAGAGCTAGCACAGGGGGCACATACCTCCCAAGTGTCCCTCTTTAGGAGGGACAGTCCCTCTTTTAGACCCAAATCCCTCTGTCCCTCATTACCACCCTGATGTCCCTCTTTTTAGAAGATCAGACTCTGTCATGTGTATGTAAGTGTATTACATTGCTCTACAGTAATAAAACTCACATTAATGTTTTTTAAATGTCAGTAAATGTGTTTATAAATTAGTCTGTGTAAATAAAATAATTTGGTCTTGTTATAAGTCAATTATTAGGTTAGACAAGGAGGTCTCAACAGGTCATGAAACAGCCTAAAATTTATTGACAATGCCCCGCCCACCAGCCACACCGCCAGCCACACCCCCTAAAACACAAGTGTCCCTCTTTGGCTATTTGAAATGTTGGGAGGTATGGGGGCAGGAGGACATTTGCCCCCTGGGCTGGTCATATGTCTGGGCCACTGCCTCAGTATCCTGCTTGTTGCTGTAAATGGGGCTACACTAGTGATACCACAGAACTTACCAATGAAATGGAACTACACAAATGATACCTCAGAGCTACAATACAAATAGAGCTACACTACATCAACCATTTCACTTGCAAGTTCTATGGTATCACTAATGCAGGTTTACTTAAATTGTAAGTTCTGTAGTGTAGCCCCATTTCAATTTTAAGCCACGTGGTATATCGCTTTATTTACTTCACAACATTAATGGCAATTTTAAAATTAACAAATGGGGGTGGGCTGAGAGTAGGGTGACCACATTTCCATTCTGCCATTCAGGGACACTGCAGAGACTAGAGCATACCTCCCAACATTTCAAATTGCCAAAGAGGGACTATTGTGTTTTAGGGGGTGTGGCTGGGGGTGTGGCTGGTGGGTGGGGCATTAACAAGAATTTTTAGCCTATTTCATGACCAAAGTATTTTATTTCAGCAGACTAATTTATAAACACATATACTGACATTTAAACAAACATTAATGTGAGTTTTATTGCTGTGGAGCAATGTGATACTCTTATATACACCACACAGTCTGATCTACTAAAAAGAGGGACATCAGGGTGGGAAAGAGGGACAATGGGATTTGGGTCTAAAAGAGGGACTGTCCCTCCTAAAGAGGGACACATGGGAGGTATGCTAGAGCAGTAGAGTATGTATCCTTGGCTCTAGTGAAGCTATGTGGGAGGGGTCACTATACATCACTGGACATCAGTGAGTAACCCTCTCTTTCTCTGTTTCAACACAGATTTCTAAACACTAGAGGAAGAACTGACCATTAACTGCTGTGACAAAGTGATGCCTGTTGCAGGCTACAAATAAATGTACATACACCCAAAGCTTTAGACTACCATTACACTACAATAAAATTGCACTGCAGCGCCTGCTTGAGGTCAGGATCAAGGCTCGGTTCTCTCTAGTATTTAGAGATCTGTCTGGAAGCCATTTCCTTGTAGCCCAGCAGAGGCATCACTTCCTGTCACAGTAGGTAATGGACAGTTCTCCTAGTGATTAGAACTCTGTGCTCTGGAATCTAAATTCAGGGACTTTGTATTGTCCCTGAAGGGGGCTGCCCGGGACACTCACTTCAAATCAGGGACTGTCCTGGGCAATCCAGGACACGTGGTCACCGTAGCCGAGAGAGTGGGATGGAACAATAGTAGAAATGGGCCGCTTGATTGTATTTGCCCCCCAGGTCAGAAGTTGCCAAACCTCCCCTGCTCAGGACTACTCCCTCTGGGGGAGATGCACTAAGGTGTGAAAAAGAGGTGATGAAGTAGAGATGGTTCTCCAGTGATATCACTTCTCCAGTTTCTATGTTATTATACTGTATAGAGCCTAAGCAATAAGATCTCCAAAGTTGGAGATATCTCAGTACATTGGCTCCATAGAATAACATAGGACTTGGAGAAGTGATATCACTGGAGAACAATCTCCACTTCATCACCTCTTTATCACACCACAGTGCATCTCTCCCTCTGTACGAGTTAGAGATCTCACTACTTTTACACAAACAACACACAGACAAACAGGATTTTTCCCTCTGTCTTTTCATACAATTTTTAGATTTTAGACTTACCTTCTGCCTTTGTGTACAACTTAGAACTTAAACATACTGAATACAAACAGGACTTCTCCCTCTACCTTTGTGGTAGAAATGTCACAGATTTAGAGAAACGGTCATTGGGTGCAGATGATGTAGTACATTACACTGGACTAGGGTTGCCACCTTTTCTTAAAAAAAATACCGGCCATGGCATTCCTTCCATAGACTTAACATTGGAATGAAGCCAATTTTTTAAATACTGAGTGGGTGACAACACTACACTGGACTCTCACCCTGAGAAGTTGGCCCTTCTCCCTGGAATTTTGTTCACAGCCTTGAGTCTTAGGGATAATCACAGCTGGGAACTTTTCTATATAAACTCCCCGGACACAATTTGTGTTAAAAAGGGGGTGGGGCTTAATCGCGAGTGGGGGCAGAACGTAAAAAATATTAAAATATTGGAGGAATAGGCTGGGGAAGGAGGTGAAGAGGGCAGGGAGTGGGAGGAACACAATAGGAAGGAGGAGAAGCGGATAGAGTTTTAGTAAAATCTCCCCACAGCCGTAGAATCAGCCACTGCCCCAGAGACCCGGTCATTAACAGCTAAATCCAGAGTCTCCGGGGCAAAACCTGAGAGTTCCCAGCTATGGGGATAATCCCTGAGAGTTCCCAGCTATGGGGATAATCCCTGAGAGTTCCCAGCTATGGGGGTAATCCCTGAGAGTTCCCAGCTATGGGGATAATAC
The DNA here is from genome assembly GCA_037306005.1 of Rhinophrynus dorsalis. Taxonomy (NCBI): domain Eukaryota; kingdom Metazoa; phylum Chordata; class Amphibia; order Anura; family Rhinophrynidae; genus Rhinophrynus; species Rhinophrynus dorsalis. Next base: position 166,744,033 of record CM074726.1, on the reverse strand, counting down.
CTGAGAGTTCCCAGCTATGGGGATAATCCCTGAGAGTTCCCAGCTATGGGGATAATCCCTGAGAGTTCCCAGCTATGGGGGTAATCCCTGAGAGTTCCCAGCTATGGGGATAATCCCTGAGAGTTCCCAGCTATGGGGATAATACCTGAGAGTTCCCAGCTATGGGGATAATCCCTGAGAGTTCCCAGCTATGGGGATAATCCCTGAGAGTTCCCAGCTATGGGGATATTCCCTGAGAGTTCCCAAGTATGGCTACTTACATACCATTTATATGCAAATAAAATATCAACAATTTTTGGATTCTGTACCCCATAAGCAGACATATAGATTGACATTTACCTTAAACCCTTAAGGACCCATGATATGCCAGGAGCATCATGGGAAAACATGTGTAAAGGACCGATGATGGTCCTGGCACGTCATGTAATTCTGGGGTCCCCGTGTGGCTGCACGCCATTTGGGGACCCCTGAATCCATTCATGCAAAAAAAAAAAAAAATAGCCCTGTGGTCCTTAACTGTCTACCGTGCGGCCAGTCGTTAAAGGGTTAAGACATTTTATCTTATATGTAGGAGCGATCTTAAAGGAAGTATTGCCCCATACCTCCCAACATTTCAAATAGCCAGAAGGACACTTGCACTTTAGGTGTTGTTGCTGGGGGTGTGGCTGGTGGGCGAGGCATTACCAATAATTTTTAGGTTATTTCATGACCTATTGACTCCTCTTTTTGCAACTGAATAAATGATTTAGAGTAAACCCAAAGTATCTTATTTACACAGACTAATGTATGAGTTGTATTGCTGTGGAGCAATGTGATACACTTATATAAACACCACACAGTCTGATCTCCTAAACACAGGGACACCAGGGTGATACACTTCTATACACACCACACAGTCTGATCTCCTAAACACAGGGACACCAGGGTGATACACTTCTATATACACACCACACAGTCTGATCTCCTAAACACAGGGACACCAGGGTGATACACTTCTATACACACCACACAGTCTGATGTCCTAAACACAGGGACACCAGGGTGATACACTTATATACACACCACACAGTCTGATCTCTTAAACACAGGGACACCAGGGTGATACACTTCTATACACACCACACAGTCTGATCTCCTAAACACAGGGAAACCAGGGTGACACACTTATATACACACCACACAGTCTGATCTCCTAAACACAGGGACACCAGGGTGATACACTTCTATAAACACCACACAGTCTGATCTCCTACACACAGGGACACCAGGGTGATACACTTCTATACACCACACAATCTGATCTCCTAAATACAGGGACACCAGGGTAATACAATTATATATACACCACACAGTCTGATCTCCTAAACACAGGAACACCAGGGTGATACACTTATATACACATCACACAGTCTGATCTCCTAAACACAGGGACACGAGGGTGATACACTTATATACACACCACACAGTCTGGTCTCCTAAACACAGGGACACCAGGGTGATACACCTCTATACACACCACACAGTCTGATCTCCTAAACACAGGAACACCAGGGTGATACACTTATATACAAACCACACAGTCTGGTCTCCTAAACACAGGGACACCAGGGTGGCACACTTATATATATACACACCACACAGTCTGATCTCCTATACAGAGGGACACCAGGGTGATACACTTCTATACACACCACACAGTCTGATCTCCTAAACACAGGGACACCAGGGTGATACACTTATAGATATACCACACAGTCTGATCTCCCAAATACAGGGACACCAGGATGATATACTTATAGACACACCACACAATCTGATCTCCTAGACACAGGAACATCAGGGTGAATCACATATATACACACCATACAGTCTGATCTCCTAAACACAGGAACACCAGGGTGATACACTTATATACACACCACACAGTCTGATCAACTAAACATAGGGACACCAGGGTGATACTCTTCTATACACACCACACAATCTGATCTCCTAAACACAGGGAAACCAGGGTGATACACTTATAAACACACAGCACACAATCTGATCTCCTAAACACAGGGACATCAGGGTGATACACTTCTATACACACCACACAGTCTGATCTCCTAAACATAGGGACACCAGGGTGATACACCTATACACACACCACACAGTCTGATCTCCTAAACACAGGGACACCAGGGTGATACACTTATAAACACACAGCACAAAGTCTGATCTCCTAAACACAGGGACACCAGGGTGATACACTTCTATACACACCACACAGTCTGATCTCCTAAACACAGGGACACCAGGGTGATACACTTATATACACACCACACAGTCTGATCTCCTAAACACAGGGACACCAGGGTGATACACTTCTATACACACCACACAGTCTGATCTCCTAAACACAGGGACACCAGGGTGACGCACTTCTATACACACCACACAGTCTGATCTCCTAAACACAGGGACACCAGGGTGATGCACTTCTATACACACCACACAGTCTGATCTCCTAAACACAGGGACACCAGGGTGACACACTTATATACACACCACACAGTCTGATCTCCTAAACACAGGGACACCAGGGTGATACACTTCTATACACACCACACAGTCTGATCTCCTAAACACAGGGACACCAGGGTGATGCACTTATATACACACCACACAGTCTGATCTCCTAAACACAGGGACACCAGGGTGATACACTTGTATACATACCACACAGTCTGATCTCCTAAACACAGGAACAACAGGGTGATACACTTCTATACACAGCACACAGTCTGATCTCCTAAACACAGGGACACCAGGGTGGGACAGAGGGACAGAGGGATTAGGGTCTGAAAGGGGGATGTCTTTCCTAAATAGGGACACTTGGGACATAAGTGACCCTTACTAGAGGTGGTGGCACCTGGACACACAGGTTGTTATTAGTTAGTAATGTGCTCAGTGGTGCTGCTCCTGTTTGACTTGATGTTGAAGTACCTTGTGTAGATAATGGGTTCCTCTCTGTAGAGTTGAACACAGCTATCACTTTCATTAATTATTGAGCTGGTAGACACTTGGGGCCATTTGCACAAAGAAAAGGACAAATTCTGGGGTGCTCCAGCTACTACACCATGGGGTGGGGGAATCATGTGTTGATTTCAATGGGACATTTAACCCCTTGAATCTCTAACGCTAATGTAAAAGCACACTGTGGAGCAATTCTGGAGCAAGCTAACTGCACCATAGGGAAAATAATTAAAATACCTATTAATTCAAATAGAGCTTTTAACCATTTGAATGCTAAAGTGGTCTTCAGTGCATTGTTTTGTAAAGTGTTATAGAGACCTCTCTACCATTCAGGGGTTTAACCCCTTAAGGACCAGCACGCGCAGGAGCGGCCGGCACTTGAGGACCACGGGGCTTTTTTTTTTGTAAATTCCATTTCATGGCATCCGGAGCAGCGTGCAGCCACACCGGGAGCCCTGAACTCCATGCCGTTCCAGGACCATCGCTGGTCCTCAAGTGCCGGACCGCCTTGACAGTCATTATGTACCGGACCACCTTGACGGACCTGGCACGTCAATGGTCCTTAAGGGGTTAAACCCCTGTTAAAGTTAAAGGAATTTTGGGGACTTTTTATTAATCCACATATGACCATAAAGGCTGGAAGATACACAGTATACATGCTTTTTTTGCTTTAAATTGGTGATCTGCAACTGGAAATGGAATATTCCGTTTCAGCTGACCAAATACTAAGGCTCCCCAACAAGGATGATATGGCAGGGGCTTTACTGCATGGACTCTGGTCTTTTTACAACCTCATAAACTATGTTACTACTATATGTATAAAGACAAAAGTGGAGCAAGGCAACTGCACAGCATAAACATTCCTATTAATATAAATGTGGTTTTTTGCCTTTGTATGCTAGATATCTTTGACCCTTTGAGGGGTGCCCAACACATCGCTTTACAATGCGTTGCGCACCCCTCTGGCACTCTGAGGGTGAAGTTATTACTTTAAAAATCTTTCCTGGGAGACACTACCCCTTTAAAATAATATGGCAACATTTCCCAGAATACATGTTGGACTGTAGAAGCATCTACACATATATTTATCTTATCTATTTTCTTTTTACGTAGGACTCCTAAATCGCTGCCGTTCAAAGTGGGGAGTAAACACGATGAGGTTTGTTTTTATTGAAACGTTCGAGCAATATCTGTAACCCTTTTAACCCTTTGAGTGCCAGAGGGGTATGCAATGCATTGGTCTGGCACTAGGGTGACCACATTTCCATTCTGCCATTCCGAGACATGTGGTCACCCTAGTCCCTTCGGCTGAGGCTCCCGCTAGTGCTGACCATCTTTCTGAGGCTGACATAGTAAGAGTTCCCAGTGGGACCTGTAACTCTGTGTCAGCCTCAGAAGGATGGTCAGCACCGGCGGGAGCCTCAGCCGCTGGTCTCACTTGCAGCACCAGCATACCTGCTCCATCCCAGCTGTTTCGCACGTACCAGCCCAGCCAGCCAACCAATTAAATGTATTTGCTATATGGTCTTTATTGGCTGGCTGGACTGGCACGTGTTGCTCAATTCCGGGACTCTTTCTTGTCCCGGTGGGGGGTGACCCGGGACACAGACCCCCAATAAGGGACAGTCCCGGGCATTCCGGGATGTGTGGTCACCCTATCTGGCACTCAAAGGGTTAAGGACTGGGGGGAGTGGGGGTGGGCACAACATATTGGTTCTTAAAGGGTTAATCTGTCTCGCCTGATCCCGGTTTAGCAGTCGGATGAGAGATTCTTCCACTTGGCTTAACACCTACAATCATGGTATTCTTATGAAAATTATAAGAGGAATCCGCTTCTCCAAATAATGTTTCTCATATTTTATTAATTGAATCTACATCCCTTAGATTTTAGAGAGGTCTCCAATGCAGTGCATAGCAAAGCGCTGGTGACCTCCCTTGCATCCAGTGGTGTAAAGGTCAGTTATATCAATTAACATAATATATATATTCATGGCATAGCATGTATCTTGCCTCTTTAAAAAAAAACATAAAAATAAGAATATTTTAAATAAACTATTCCCTACGTTCCCAAACTCACAGAATGATATAGTCACCATGTTTTTCTTTCCATCCTTGGTTTTCACTTATGGTACAGACTGTGGCTGATGCAGCCTACCCTTGACCGGTTACTACTGGCGTCTCGTCTGGATGTGATTGAATTTTTTATTGCACCTCGAAACCAGGAGATAGCAGAGAATCTTCAAGGTTGTCTGAAGAGCATCAAAAACATCCCAGTGAGTTTGGGCATTGGTCACTGACATCTTTTTCTCTCTCACTTTTTATTGTCTCTGTTTCTCAGACATCTTGGATCCTCAATTCATTACAAAATACTGAAAAGCTTCAAACACTTTCTATTTTTGGCATTTATTAAGGCCCCCAGATCTGGCTGGACCCCAGTGCTATCACCTGCTACATCAATAATAGTTCTTTCACATTTCCTGCCTCTGTCTTTTTTGAAAATGTTAAAGGGATAGTAATGTTTCATAATAAAAGCAGCTCTAATTAATCATAATAGTATTTGGACTTTGGAGAGTGTTATTTCAATTCTGTCAGAGTTGTAGTTCAAGAGTAATTCAATGACAAAGTATCCCCTTCCCGCCCCTTTTACTGATGTAACACTGTTCAGCCAGATCAGAAGGGAGGTGCCCAGGTAGACTGCAGAGAGGGACAATCTTCAATTAAGATAAGGGAAAAACCTGAAAAACTTGTCAAGGGGGGCAGGGCTTTCATTGTTCTCATAGGAAGAAGATTGTCCCCTGTTGTTATCTGTCTGGTCTATGGACTGCATTCCACATCTGAGAAGAGAGGGCTTACACTAGGTAAAAGGGGTGGGAGGGGAAACTTTGCTTGTGAATATCTCTTAAACCATAAAGGTTTGAGAGATAAGACATATCATTCTTCATATTTTTTTAATGCCTACAAAATAAAATAAAGTTAAAACGAAGTATTACTAACTCTTTAAGGGTTATTTACCAAGACTGAATGGTGCCAATTTGGGCCTAGATTACATTGCAATTGATATAGGTGTTTCCACTGGTTTCTGTCTAACAGATTTTATTGAAGTTTATGGAACAGTGTAATCCAGCACTTGATGAACATTTTATTGCATTATCATTGCTGTCTAAGTTCAGTCCTAAAGGGCCCCCGACAGGCCATGATGTAAGGATTTCCCTGATTAATCACAGGTGAGTTAATCAGTGGATCATTCATTGTAACTGACTCACCTGTGATTAATCAGGGAAATCCTTACATCCTGGCCTGTTGGTGGCCCCTGAGGACTGAACTTGGACAGCCCTGTTGTATTATCATAGGGGAACTGTCAGATGCCTCCCAACATTTCACATGGCAAAAGAGGGACAGTTTTTTTTAGGTAATGATGTTGGGGGCGTGACTGGTGGGCGGAGCATTATAGAGAACTTTTAGGTTATTTCCTGACCTATTGACACCTCCTTGTGTAACCGAATAAATGATTTAGAACAAGCCCAAAGTATTTTATTTACACAAACTAATTTATTTAATCCCTTAACGACCGGCGGTCCTGGGACATTTCCGTTCCATAAGGACCACATAGGAGCACTTGGACGCGCCGGTACACGTGACCTGTCGCGTGTATCGGCGCGTCATTATGGGGCCTGATAGAGATCGCTCCGATCTTGGAGCGGTCAATTTCAGGCCCTATTTTTACTTACAGTGCTCCCGGTAGAGTGCTGTAAGTAAAAAGTATGTGACGTACCATGACCGTCATCGGTCCTTGAGTATTTCAAGGACCGTGACGGTCATAGTACGTCACATGTCGTTAAGGGGTTAATCTTAGGAAGGAACACAAGTGGGAGGAGTTTGATGTTCAGGAGTATGACAACAAAGGATCGTGTCTGTACCTTTATGGACATGGAATGTTAATGTCTTGGGGAGGGAGAGTAGTAATAGTGAAATATTGAGGGTCAGGGGTCACACCAGCCAAGGGACTATACTGACCCTCCCTGTTGCCCTCAGTCGCGGTTCTTTGAGGTAAAGTAAAGTGGAGCAATTCTGGAGCAAACCAACTGCACAAAAGTGTAAAAATTTTCCCACTGATTTAACTGGGGCTTTTAACCCCCTTGAATACTAGAGAGGAGTCCAACTCATTGCTTCACAATTTTATTTATTTGGCTCCTCTGATTCACCAGTTGGTTTGCTCCAGAATTGTACCAGTTCTTCTTACTGCATCGGCCTTTATGAGTCTTAACCCTTTGAGTGCCAGAGAGGTATGCAAAGCATTGCATCGTTGGATACACCTCTGGAACTCAAAGGGTTAATCTGTGTGTGTTACTTATCAGTGTGTGTTCTCTCCACCACTAATCACTGTTGATGAGAAGTAATGATCCGAAAATATTTTTGGGTATATTTAACCCCTTAAGGACTGCACGGCTGGCAGTTAAGGACCACAGGGCATTTCTTTTTGCCATTCGATTCAGGGCTCCCTGAACAGCGTGTAGCCGTGCGGGGAACCCTGAATTCGACGACGTGCCAGGACCGTCACTGGTCCTTATGGCAAGTTTACCCATGAAGGTCATGGCACGTCATGGGTCCTTAAAGGGATAGTAATGTTTCACAATAACAGCAGCTCCAATTAATCTTCATAGTATTTGGGCCATAGAGAGTGTTATTTCAATACTGTCAGAGTTGTAGTTCAAGAGTAATTGAATGATAAAGTATCCCCCTCCCGCCCCTTTTACTGATGTAACACTGCTCACCTAAGAACAGAAAGGCGGTGTCCAGGTGCTTGTTCAATTAGTATAAGTGAAAAACCTGAAAACCGTGTCAAGGGGCGGGGGCAGGGTTTTCATTGTTCTCACAGTAAGAAGATTGCCCTTGCTGTGAGCTGTCTGGTCTGTGGACCAGATTCCACATCTGAGGGGAGGAGGCTTACACTAGGTAAAAGGGGCGGGAGGGGGATACTTTATCATTCAATTACTCTTGAACCACAACTCTGACAGTATTGAAATAACACTCTCCGTGACCCAAATACTATGAAGATGAATTGGAGCTGCTTTTATTTTGAAACACTACTACCCCTTAAATTGATAATTGATGGAGTCTGCACTAGCAACTCCATCCCTCTCTCTCTCTTGCTCCATCTTACCCTTGCCATCTGCCTCATGTTTTTCACTGAGGTGAATGCATACCTTCCAACATTTCAAATGGCCAAAGAGGGACACTTTTGTTTTAGGTGGTGTTGTTGGGGGCTTGGCTTGTGAGTGGGGCATTACCAATAATATTTAGGTCATTTTTTGATCTTCTGATACCATACCTCCCAAGTGTCCCTCTTTAGGAGGGACACTCCCTCTTTTGGACCCAAATCCCTCTGTCCCTCTTTCCCACCCTGATGTCCCTCTTTTTAGGAGATCAGATTGCATGGTGTATATATAATTGTATCATACTGCTCTACAGCAATAAAATTGACATTATTGTTTGTTTAAATGTCAGTATATGTGTTTATAAATTAGTCTGTGTAAATAAAATACTTAAATTTTGTTATAAGTCATTTATTTGGTTACACAAGGAGGTGACAATAGGTCATGAAATAGACTAAAAATTCTGGGTAATGTCCCGCCCACCAGCCACGCCCCCAGCCACACCCCCTAAAACACAAGTGTCCCTCTTTGGCAATTTGAAATGTTGGGAGGTATGTGATACCTCGTGGCATGACTGAATAAATGATATAGAGCAAGGATAGAGTATTTATTTACACAGACTAATTTATAAACACATAAATGTGAGTTTTATTGCTGTGCAGCAATCTGATACACTTGTATATACCACTCACAGTCTGATCTCCTAAAAAGAAGGACATCAGGGTGGAAAAGAGGGACAGAGGGATTTAGGTCTCAAAGAGGGAGTGCCCCTCCTAAAGAGGGACACTTGGGAGGTATGTGAATGTATAAATCAGTGATTCTCAACCAGGGAGCCATGGCATTTTGGTGTGCCACGGACATAAACTTAGGGTGTCCCATGTTGTCTATGAAGTCTAAAAAAAATTGACTTTTTAAATAAAGATTTATAGAAATTGTTATGCACAATATGTTTAGTTTTGTTATTATGATTGTAAGACTAATAATAACTATATTTATATATTGTACCCTTCATAATGCCTTTGATAAAGTACATTAAATATGTTAGGGGTGCCCCGAATGTTCTAGATTACCTGTGAGGGGTGCCCCGAACAAAAATAGATTGAGAACCACTGGTATAAATACAATTCTGCTCAACGTAAGTTGCTGGAGTATATTTTCTAGCCCTACACCTGCCTAATGCCAATTCACTAAGCTATATTTCTCCAATACAGGTTACTGGTAACTTTGGGTAGGTGCTCCGCCCCTTTAAGTAGGCAGGAACAATTCTGAGAAGTGAATGCAGGGGTGAAGCCTACCATCTAACCTTAGCTGCAGCTTCCTGTTGGCTTCAGTAAGTTTTGTTGCAAGCAACAAGGCAAGGTGAGCACCCTTTGATTGCTGAGGTCCACATGCCCCACAGTGCCCCTCCGCACAGGAGTCTTTGTCATTTGAGTTCTTATTGCATACTCTAGCACTCATTGGATCTATCTGTATGTCTGTCTGGGTGTTTGGAGCAGGTTTCTGAGGTACATTAACCCTTTCACTGCTGGTTTGGCATGTTGTGAGGGGTTGAGAGCACTTTCCCTACTGGGTTTAGTGTTTTTATGCTTTAATTACATGTTCTGGTGTAATTTTAGCTTAAAACTTACTTTCATTCATTTTTTGTTGAAATTGTGTACTGTGCCTTTAAGACCAAGCTTTACTGCTCAGACTCAATTGCTCCATTCATTCAATGGGACTGTACAGTTGGAACATATCTCTGCAACCGCTTATCACAGCGAGGTCAGAGATGGCTCATTTTTCTTGTCTGCCCTTGCTCTGTCATCTGGTCAAGGTTCTAAACATGCTGGGGGGCTTTGGGCACTGTTGGGGTACTTTTGTCAGAAAAACTACAAATCCCATGAGCACTTGCTTCGCAAGCTCGTTTCTGATTGGCTCCCATTGCGGCAGCCATTTTGTGCCTTTCTGAGAACGAGTATACTACGCAGGGCCTGGACTCTTCCTCTCTCCTCAGCTGTTTAACCCTTTCTTTGCCAGATAAGTTTATTATAACGTTTTCTGAGCTATTTTATAATTTTTAAACATTGTTTTTGGGTGATCAGTGTATTTATTGACCAGTTCACTTCTGTGAGAATGTCTGTTCCACTTGAGGCTGGGGCTAGACTTAAGACTAAGGAATCTGGGGTGTCTGTGTCCTCCATTGCTCATTGCTCCTCATGTCATACAGGGTTACCTAGAGAATTCTCAGGTCATATTTGCCCAGTGTGCGCTGTTGCCCCTGAATCTCCTGCAGGGGCCTCCAGCCATGCACTAGAGCCATTCTGGTTGCAAGAGTTTAAGGATATTACCAGAGACCTCCGGTCTTTCTTACAGTACCTTCCATACACTTTACAGGGGGTCTTTCGCTCATGCCAAGCCCCCGCTCCCATCAGGTCTTCTAAGCCAAAACCGCCAGTTTTCCCTGATGTGTCTGATTTCTCTGAGGAGAAACTATTGGTGGATTCTGATGATGAAAGCTGTTCTGCAGTGCATTCCTCTCAGTTTTATGGGGATCCCTTTGAAGCTGACCCAGTCCCTTCTGCTGAGGGTCTGATCAGGGCTGTTTTAACCACCCTGAATATTCCCTTGGTGCAAGAGACCTCTTTGGACCCCTCTGATGTGTTTCAGGAGCCTCAGCGCCCTTATACATGTTTTCCACCTAATCCCACTCTTGACCGCTTGGTCTCTGATGAGTGGAAGTTTCCAGACAAGAAGTCATCTGTCTCTAGGAAATTTGCTAAGCTTTACCCATTTTCTGAAACAGCGTTAGCTCTATGGGTCCACCCACCTAAGGTGGACGCTCCTGTGTCCAGGTTGTTCAAGTCTACTGCTTTACCTGTAGCTGATGCTTCTGCTATGAAGGACTGGACTGATAGGAAGCTTGAGACCTCTCTCAAAGCTATTTTTACCTCAGCGGGTTCTGCCTTACGCCCAACGTTTGCCGCTGCGTGGGTGAATAGGGCTGTTGCTGTCTGGACTGAACAGCTTACTTTGGCTATTCGTCAGGGAGCTTCTACTTCCGAAAGTCTGAGACTTGTCGCCAACATTGCTGAAGCGCAGCATTATATCTCTGCTGCTCTGTTTGATTCAGTCCGTATGATTGCTAGGACTTCTACTATGTCTGTGGTTGCCAGGCGAGCTCTTTGGCTCAGGATCTGGTCTGCTGATACCACATCTAAAAAGGCTCTTTTATCTTTGCCTTTTCAGGGTTCTTCCCTATTTGGGCCTGATCTTAAGGATCTCATCTGTGAGGCTACTGGAGGTAATAGTACTTTGCTTCCAGTGGTCAAAAAGAGGAAAGTGCCTATCAAAAGGAATCGTCTTTTTCGTTTCTACCAGACGGGTTCTCGGCCGACGACCCAATCGGTCCCCCAGGCTCTGCGCTCCTCCTCAATGCCCAAACAGCACTGGAGGCCCAAGTCCTACACCAGGCCCATGGCTTCCAAACCTTCTTCGGCATGACTCGCCGAATCCGGGTCCCCATCCTCAGGTGGGGGGGCACTTGAGCCATTACCTTTCCATCTGGGGAAAATCTGTGGCGGACCCATGGGTTTTACAGGTGGTGGCGGAAGGGTACAGGATTCCCTTTACCTCTCTTCCTCCTCCTCGCACCTTTTCTTCTCACACTCCGCTGGGTGCAGAAAAGCGTCACCTTTTCGAGGCTGCTATCCAAGCCCTTCTGGACAGAGGGGTCTTGGAACTAGTTCCTTCTCCAGAGACAGGGTTGGGGGTTTTATTCCAACCTCTTTGTGGTCTCCAAGAAGTGCGGAGGTTGTCGTCCTTTTCAGAATCTGAGGGATCTCAACCAGTTTGTGGTCAAGTCTCACTATTGTCAAGAGTCCTTGCGAACGTTGTTTGCGGCCATGTCTCCTGGGGAGATCCTAACCTATCTGGATCTTCAAGATACATATTTGCACATCTCCATCCATCCAGAAAGCAGACAGTATTTGCCGTTTGGCCTGACCACTGCTCCTCAGGTCTTCAAGCCTTACTCTCTGTTGTTCATCAAGACAGCATCAGGGTCACTCCATATATGGATGATCTTCTTCTGAAGGTATCATCTCCAGACCTTCTTCACCAACAGGTTCAGACCTGCATTCAGACCCTATCCACTCACCAGTGGATTATCAACCGAGACAAGTTCGGACCTCTGTTCCTTCCCAGGAGATGGCTTTCCTGGGCGTTCTCTTCGACACTCAGAGAGGGATGGTCTTTTCAAGGATGAGGTGGCACATCAGCTGGCTCTGAGGATCTCTACGGTCCTCAGCCAGGATCCTATTCCACCAAGAAATTGTCCTCTCTCATGGGAAGCTTATTTCCACGAGACAAACAGTGCCGTTCACCATGGCTCATGCCAGGGAACTTAAGAGGTTTCTCATCCTGGCGTGCAAGGGTCGACAGGATCGTCTGTAGGAATCTGTCTCTTCCTCTTCATGTGGAGTTGAGCCTCTCATGGTGGATCAACCTGGACAACCTTCTGAAAGGCAAGACCTTCCTGATTCTGTTCTGGACGATTGTTACACCAACCTATCCGGATGGGGAGCTGTTCTGGGGCACCTGAATGCTCAGGGTCAGTGGTCTCGGAAAGAATCTCTCCTTCCCATCAACGTCCTGGAGCTTCAGGCGATATTCCATGCCCTGTGCCATTCAACAGTCAAGCTGGAGGACTGCCCAGTCAGGGTCCAGTCAGACAACGCCACAGCGGTAGCTTGCATCAACAAGCAAGGTGCACAAGAAGTCTCGCAGCTTGGTTAGAGGTCAACGCTAATTTTGTCCTGGGCAGAGGACCATGTCCCTGCCATCTATGGAGTTCATATCCAGGCATCGACAACGTCTTGACAGACTTCCTCAGCCATCATACAGTGGACAGCGGAGAGTGGGAACTTCACCCAGAAGTGTTCAATCTGGTTGTTCAGAAGATGGGTCTCCCAATGCATCGATCTGATGGCAACAAGACACAACAGGAAGGTTCCAGTGTTCTGCTCTCGCTGGATGGACCCACTAGCTCTAGCTGTGGATGCTCTGTCAATACTATGGATCTTTCCACTGGCGTACATCTTCCCTCCTGTTCCATTGCTGCACAGGGTTCTGCGGAAATTACGTCTGGAGCTCTGTCCAGTCATTCTGATTGCTCCGTTTTGGCCTCGCCAGTCCTGGCTCCCAGTGCTTCTGGATCTGTCAGTGTCAGACCGCTTCAGGCTTCCTCCTCATCCGGATCTTCTCTTACAGGGATACCTGTGGAAGGAGAATGTTCATTCGTTTGGCTTGCCGGCATGGAGGTTGAATCCTCACTTCTTTGAGGAAGAAAGGTTTTTCATCTGGTGTAGAGGCTACTATGCTTGTGCCTGTAAGCATGTTTCCTCCAAGGCCTACTATAGAGTCTGGTCTACATTTCTCTCTTGCTGTGCTGATATGAATGTTTCTCAGGAGTTTCATCTCCCTACGGTCCTTTCCTCCTTTGGGATGGTGTGGATAAGGGTCTCACAGTTTGAGTCCCTAAGGTTCAGACTTCTTTGCTCTCTGTTTTCCTCCAGAGGCGCATTGCCATTCTTCCTGATGTCAAAGGGTTCTTCAGAGTGTTGCTCATACCTGTCCTGTGTTTAAGTCCCCTACTCCTCAGTGGGACCTTAACTTGGTTTTGGCCGTCCTTCAGCACCCTCCTTTTGACTCTTTGGCTACTATTTCCTTTACGCCTGTTGATGTGGAAAATGACCTTTTATTTTGGCAATAGTTTCTGTTCACCGTGTAGCAGAGCTCCAGGCCTTGTCTTGTGAATCACCCTTTTTGGTGTTTCACAAGGATAAGCCGTGCTTCGCATCTTGCAAGCTATTCATCCGAAGGTTGTATCGGAGTTCCATATTAATCAGGGGATTGTGGTTCCTTCCCTCTGCCCTGACCCCTCTTTCTGACAAGGAAAGGGATCTTCACTTGTTGGATGTTGTGCGCTACCTTAAGTTGTATGTGCACCGTATGGAGTCCTTGCATCAGTCTGACACTCTTTTCATCATTCTGGAGGACCCCAGGGCAGGGAAGCCTGAATCTAGGTGACCATTGCTTCTTAGATTAAGTCCACTATTCGTAAGGCTTACGAACTGAGGAAGAAGCCCATGCCTTCAGGCTTACGGCTTCTTCCACTCGCTCCATTGGGGCCTATAAGAATCAGGCCTCAGCTGATCAGTTGTGCAAGGCGTCCGCTTGGTCGTCTGTGCACTTCCGAATACTATTGTGTGGATGTGCTGGCATCGGCTTATGCCAGATTTGGGAGGAAGATCCTGGAGGCGGCCTTGCCTGTCTAGGATCCCTTTAGTCTCTCAGTACTCTTTCACTTTTGAGCCCTGTTGGCTCTAGTCCAGTGGGCTGTGCAACAGTTCATGGGGTTTGTTTTACCCCTGTTCAGTGTCCGTTGACACTTTGCGGTTAATGTTGAGCTATTTATGATCTGTAGGTTCATTGGTGCTCTGGTGATTTTGGGGGCCTACGCCTGATCCTTGCCTTTCTTCCCGCCCAGGGGGAACTTAATGGTTGGACATCCCAAAGTTACCAGTAACCTGTATTGGACGACAGAGAAAATAAGATTTTCAGTCTTACCTGTTAAATCCTTTTCTCTTAGTCCATACAGATTACTGGTCTCCCACCCTGTCAAGGGACCATGATTGGCTCTCCTACGGCAGAACGTGGGGGTCCTTTCGGGTTCATGCTCACAGGAGTCTTCTGTTTCCTCGCGGACTACTTGTTGTAGTTTGTTCCAAAACTTACTGAAGCTAACAGGAAGCTGCAGCTATGGTTAGAGGGTAGGCTCCACCCCTGCACTCGCTTCTCAGAATTGTTCCTGCCTACTTAAAGGGGCGGAGCGCCTACCCAAAATTACCAGTAACCTGTATGGACTAAGAGAAAAGGATTTAACAGGTAAGACTAAAATCCTGTTATACCAACAATCTCCCCTTAACATCATTTCTGTC